>OX411820.1:11500529-12100529 GCA_948253155.1 Leucoma salicis | reverse complement strand
CTTCTACTCAAAAGACAATACCAGGATCCGTAGGACTAGTATCTCTTCTGTGACCAGGAGCATTAATCTGCTCCTATACACTCGGGCAAGAATAAGGTAAAATCTTTATTATTACTAGCACTTCACCACGCTGATAGTAAGTATATTGATAAAATATTTTTTTTTGAATTCTATGAGGTTGTGTGTCCACGTAATATTTTGATTTATTTAATAACTTAGAAGGAAATGACAAGAATGATAACTGATAATAAATTTGATTGCGAAATAACTTCAATTAAATCTCCAAAGAACAACGTACATAGATTAAATTAAGAAATTAATACTGGGCTTCCTGATTAATTGAAGATATAAGTGCTCTATCTTCACGAGTAGACTTTCAGATAATTTGTAGCAGGTTCTCATCATGAATATTTACATTAATTTAGGATTTATTTAAGCGATTTTATAGAATATGCGACTTACTTAAAATAAAGAAAAACGAATACAGCTAGTGACAGGGCGGCTAGACTGAGTGAGTATCCAGCGAGGTAAATCAGGCTCGTGATGTCAGTTGGCGCCACATTGGCGATACGTTCAGTGCAATTTGCGTAGTTCGAATAGTTGCGCCACACACCTTCCATGCACAGCCTTGATGCATTCTCTGTGAATAAAGGATTAAGATTACATTTTGTTTGGATATTTATGTCGTGGCCACACTTAAAAATGATCATGTTATGGCCACCCACTTCATGAAATGCTTAGGTTTTGTTGAATTGCATAGCATCACGCCAGTATTCTCCGAAGGGGTAGGCAGAGCTGTATTACACACCCACGGTTCCAGCTATGTTTAAGCCCCACGTAATAGGGGGCGAGCCTATTGCCGTCTACTGGGCATATTTCCAAACTCCGGGCTGCTACTGAGACTATTTCTTTTTACGAAAAAGCTCAGTAACACTGCCCGACCCGGGATTCGAACCTGAGATCTCACGATCAGCAGTCGCTTATACTACCGCTGAGGCAGTTAAATTAGGTTTCATGAAATGGTCGGCTACTATCGTTTGGCCAATTCTATGATCTGTCTACGAATATACACTAATTAAGAAAAATACTAGAAGTCTTAGTGTACACGTAGTGTCACTTGCTTAATTAATTTATTATATTTACTTTTCCTTCACTTTTTTAAATAAAGTCATCGAAATTTTCATTGGTGTATTAAATAAATTATTATGAGAGATGTGGATATCGAAATGAGATGTTCTATTTTCTGACATTGCCTCTGTTGATATAGGTAGGAATGTATATGAGGAGAATTAGTTGAGTCCAGACACTGATGTAAGTGTGGGGCCGGTTCTAGAATTGTCCCACCTCTCTTCACCTATGGGAGTCGTAAGAGCCAACTGAGGGAATAACGGCGGAGTGGGCAGCAGCGCTCCCTCGTGTAATAACAACATCCACTGCGATCGCCAGCCCGCCTGCCAAGCGTGGAGATTACAGAATTATCCCCCTTTGGGGAGGCCTATGTCCAACAGTGGACTTCGAAAGGCTGATGGACTGATGGCTAAGAGTATTTATTAGTACAGTAAGGCTAGGAGTACCTATTATTAGTACAGTAATCCCAATCGATGGTTGTTGTATTTAAATTACGATCGCCCTAATTATTGCCCCGCAGAAGTCGTTTGCTTTTTCACGATTTATTTAGAACTAGCTACTGCGCATGTTAGTCCCCGTGGAATTTAGTTATTTTGGTTATTTCCTTACTTTGTTAGAAACCCTAATTATTTTTCTAAAATAAAAATAAGTTAAGCCTTAGTTACTCCTTATAACATTAGCTATCTGCCAGTGAAAATCCCACCCAAAACTTTCCAGCTATTATAGAGATTATCCGGAACTACCAAGCAGACATACAAAAACTTAAAAAATTGGTATTTTAATTATAGGTAACGTGTATACTTTATATTGGTAAAAAGCTGTTATTTAGATATTACAAACATACACGTTAAGTAAACACAAAGTGGAAAATGTGAAATCGAAAATAACAGTCACGAGCATTATTTGAACCTGCGTCTCCTGGATACCGTCCAGATGCTTCCCCGATTCAGCTATCGTGACAACTGCTCTTGACTACTAATCTCGATAACACATTCATACTTAACGTCCTGGGTAACGCCTGCGCCATCTGTCGGAACTTTATACATACATAATACCGACCAAGTAAACTTAATTTTACAATTAAGATTTTTACCTAATAATGACGCAGACCTATAAATATTTAGAATTTTTTAATTATATTTTTAGCATTTGACATGCTTAGCCATATATAAGGTTTTTCATCAAGAACTTTGTTTTATAAATCAAAATAAAACAATAAATTTAGATGATAATTCAAATTTTTATTGTTTTACAATAAGTAAGGCTTGACAATTATGAATAATAAATAATATCTGATAAATGTACACCACGACCACGGTTACAGCCACCGAAACAATGAATTTATTGGAAACTAAATTTGCCGATCGCATAATTTCACGAAATTCAACTGTTAAGTAGCCAGCTCGAACATGTGATTTAACACTGCTGGATTATTTATGGTGGGGTTATGTTAAAAGCAGAGTCTATACGAAGCCAATCGAATCGATTGCAGCCTTAAAACTCAAAATTCGTGAAGTGATTAACGAAATAAACCCACCATTTTGTCAAAAAGTGATTAAAAACTGATGAAAGAATTGACATTTGTAACCTTGGTCGTGATAATTGCCAAACCTTACTTATTGTGGAAAATGTGAAAATGAAAACATATAATATATAGTTAATACTTCCGACAGATGGCGCAGGCGTCACTTAGGACGTTAAGTATGAATGTGTTATCGAGATGAGCAGTCAAGAGCAGTTGTCACGATGGCTGAATTGGCAAAGCAACTGGACGGTACCCAGGAGATGCAGGTTCAAATCCTGCTCGTGACTGTTATTTTCGATTTTACATTTTCCACTTTGTGTTTAATGTAGGTATATATTTGGCTAAGCATGTCAAATGCTAAAAATATATAAAAAAAATCTAAATAGACACTTTCATTTTATTTATTTGTATAGGTTTGAAAGTAGGAATTTTATAATATTAGTTAATGGATATATTTAACCGCTAACTTCAATCGTGACATTGCCTGCGTGACCTTCAAGGTATAGTCGTTAGTCTTTGTAAAAAAAAACAACTGTCTTAAGGGTCAATCCAATTTTCAGGACAAAGTGTTCAGATTACATGCAATTTCGTTTAGGTGTAATTAAGGGACAAACGTCCAAACAGCTTCACTAACTTGTACATTTATAATATTAGTAGGATTACTATTATAGTATACCTACTCAAAATCACTTTCGATATATAAATACAAGTATAGCGACTTTAATAATAAATAGCATGACAGTTTGCATTTCAAGAAATTTGTTGGTAATAATGAACTTTCATAATTCTATACGTTATAGTGGACGTTGACGTCAAACATTAAATGCGTTTTATAATTAAGAGCCGTGGAAATGGCATCCATTTGTGCAGAATTTCAGAATAGTGAGGATGCCATGGTCTCTAAGACTACGGCTTTTATATTTATAGTATGTACTATGGAAAAAAACAAGAAAGATTAAAAGAAAAGAAAGGACATGTGAAGAAAGAACCTATTGGCAGCTTCCGCTACTAGAAGTAAAATTTATAGAAGGAATGTTTGATTTATTATTAAATAAACTGAAAGATCAGGCCCAATCAAGTACCTTTTTTTTTTTTTTTTTTTTTAGGTGGGAAAAAATGCCTAACCGCACACCCCGTCGTTCGGGGCAACGAACAGGGTAGTGTGGGGCCCTCACCCACTAAAGAAACCCGCCGTGTGCCGTCTCTCCGCCTTTATTGGCGGGCCACTGGAACTATGTTACATTCCTTCGGTGGTCCGCCGGCGGCTTACCCTTTCGGGTACCCTCTACTGAGCGACGCACCCACACACGGAGCATCGCACCTTCGCGGGAGGCCTTGCGGGTGGCGGACGTTCCCCGGTCTAACCACCCGCAGCCTCAGCTAGGGCGGCATTAGGCGCAAATACTCACGCCTGCGCCGCCCCAGTCGCTGGCGGCGGTTCGGGTCTGCGGAAGGATCAGCCTCCCTGGCCCTTTCCGCCGCTTCCTTCCGCGAGATGACCTCGTTGCAGAAGGCAGCGACCGCGGCCCAATTCCTGTCGCTGCCAAGCATCGCTCTAACGACGCTCGGCAGCGAGAGGTCCCCCCCCTATTGCCGCGACGAGATCACGGCGCTGCCCGCCCCAAGCCGGGCACGACTCGAGCGTGTGCTGCGCCGTGTCCTCGTCGCAGCCACAATGGTGACAGCCCGGAGTCGCTTCCCTCCTTACAACTATGTGCAGATATCTGCCGAAGCAACCGTGCCCCGACAGCACCTGCACCAGTCGGAAGGTAAGGACTCCGTGCCGTCGCCCCGCCCACTCCTCCAGCACAGGCCGGAGCACCCCTACGGTCCAGAGACCGGCTCGGGGCGCTTCCAGCCGTGTCCTCCATCTGGCCATGGCAGCACGGCGGGCATCGCCATGCCACCTGGCCACCTCCCTGGGTGGGGGACGACCACCCACCTCTCGCTCTTGCGACGTCCGCCGATACACTTCGGCGAGCACCTCCGCCTCCAAGTCCCACGGGGGGGTTCCGGCCAACGCGCAGGCCGCTTCCGTCGACACCGTGCGGTATCCACGTATGAGCCTGGACGCGACGACTCTTTGTGGTCTCCACAGAAGAGCCCTGTTCGGCACGTCCAGGCACTCCGCCCACACAGGTGCACCGTACAGCGCCATCGACCGGACTACCCCCGCATAAAGCCGTCGGCACGCATTGTTGGGTCCGCCCATATTCGGCAGAAGCCGTGCAAGGGCGGACGCTGCGCCGACTTGCCTCGGGGACAGTTGGCGGAAGTGCTCGCGAAAGCGCCACCGCCCATCCAGCACCAGGCCCAGATACTTGATCTGGGCCTTCACCCCAATTTGGACCCCGTCCACCGTGATTGAGGCGCCAGCAGGTGGCCGACGTCGGGGCCCATGGAAAAGTAGGGCCTCCGACTTGTCCAGGGCCACCCTAAGCCCCAGCGCCCCGATTCTCCTGACCACCTCCGAGGTCCCTAAGGTGGCCAGGAACGCCGCTTCCTCGAAGTTTCCGCCCCGGGCCACGACCAGCGTGTCATCCGCATAGCAGATGACCGCCAGCCCAGGGGGGAGCCGACATCGTAGCACCCAGTCGTAACCGATGTCCCACAGGAGCGGCCCTAGAACCGAACCCTGCGGGACACCGCACGACATGGGTCTCCTCACAACGTCCCCTATGCGGCTCTCATAGAGAACGCTGCGGCCCTCAAGATAGTCCGCCACCAGCCGCCTCAGGTATGCAGGCACCCCGTGATACTGGAGCGCCTCCCTGATGCAGCTGAATGGCAGACTATTGAATGCGTTGGCGATGTCGAGCGACACCGACAACAGCACTCCACCGCCAGCGACGACCGCCGCGGACGCGGCCCTCAGGCGCATAATCGCGCCGACCGTCGAACGACCAGCCCGAAAGCCGAACTGGACATCCGACAAGTCGGGTCCGACGTCGCGCAGGTGCTGGACAATGCGGGCAGCGAGGATTCTCTCCAGCAGCTTACCCGCCTCGTCCAGCAGCACGATGGGCCTGAAGGCCCCGACCGAATCCGGCGTTCGCCCCGGCTTCAGCAGGAGTACCAGCCTCCCCTCCTTCCAGCAGTCAGGGAACCGTCCGGATGCCAGGCACGCGTTGAACAGTCCCCTGAGGCGGGGCTCCAGGTGGTCCAGAGCCAGGGCAAGCACCCGGGCGGGTATCCCGTCCGGGCCGGGGGCGGTGTTCTTCGAACGAATCCGCGAAACAGCCACCCCCATTTCCGACGCAGTGACGGGTGGTACACTGAGGTTGGCCTCCCGATCGCTACCTGGCGATGCCATGACCGGGGGCGTGTGTGAGGCTGGGCTGAAGGGTCTGCGTGAGGGGGGGGCCCTGAGTGCGGAGCTTGTTCAGCGCCGCACGGTACGGGCGACCCCAGGGGTCACGGTTGAGACCATCCAGCATCTCCTGCCTTTTCTCAGTTTTGGCGCGGCAGATGGCCAACTTGAACGCGGCTCGCGAAGTGCGGTACGCCTCGTACAGCTGGCCCTCCCGCTCCCCATCGCGGTTGCGCCGCCGACTGCGGGTGTAGGACCTCCGGGCACGAATGCACGCCGCACGGAGGTCCGCCAGCTCCTGGGACCACCAGTAGAGCCCCTTCCTCGGAGGAGGACGTTGCACTCGGGGCATGGCCGAGTCACACACCTGCGTAATCGCAGCGCGAAATCGGCCAGCCTCAACGTCCAACCCCTCAGTTAGGGGTGGTGAGGACAGCCACGACTGAACGATAGCTGCCTCCACCAGTAGGTCCCTATCCAGCCTGCCCACAGCCCACCGCGGGAACGCGGTAGTTCTGCGCGCCGTGTGACCCCTACTGGAGCCCTGAAGGGACCGGGAGACCTCAATCCGGATGTACCGATGATCGGACAAGGTCTCAACCTCCTCCAGGACACGCCAGTTCCTCACTCGTGCTGCGACGTCGGGGCTAGCGAACGAAAGGTCCACTATCGACCCGCCCCGTTGCCGCACGCACGTGTTGACGGAGCCTCTGTTTAGCAAACAGAGGCCCGTTGACGCCGCCCACTCTACCACCGCCGCTCCACGGGCGTCCGTCGCAGGGGACCCCCACGCCGTAGATTTGGCGTTGAAGTCCCCCACGACCAGGACGTGGCTAGGTGCCAGTCGCCGTATGGAGGTCTCCAGGCTGTTAAGCCAGACCTCGAAATCAGCCAGACTCCGGTTGGGGGAGAAGTACACGCCATACAGCGTAACTCCCCCGCAGTCGGCTACGTATCCCGTGCCCCTGTCTCTGATCGACAAGGGCGGGGAGCGCAGCGCCGTGGAGCTGACGATTGCCACGGAGCCATCGCGGCTGCCCGCCCAATGAGGACGGTCAGGAACGCAATAAGGCTCCGCAGCTACGGCTACACCAATCAACCGCTCCACCATGGTTTGCAGGAGAAGATCCTGCGCCCTGGCGGAGTGGTTGAGATTCGCCTGGAGGAGGACAGTGTCACGGTTGAATTTTAAGCCGTAACCATATCCTCCTCCACCCGAGACGGTGGCGAAGCCGCGCTAGGGGGGGCAGCCTGGGCCGATTGGCTGGTCCCCCCCTTTTTTAGCCCAATCAAGTACCTACAATTTCAAATATTATAGTTTATCAATATAATATCGTTAAAGGAATGGTGGAGCGCGAGCCCGTGGACTGATTCACGCCGAAACGGCTAAATGGTATTGACAGAAATTAAGCTTACATAATTGTATTGAACTTGGATTAACACAACATAATGACATGGTTTACCATTATGTTTAAGCTTGTACAAAAGCTAGGACATAAATGCTATATATGCAGAATACAATTATATAAATCAACAGCTGTTCGTTAGTTTCACTATAACTCAAAAATGGCTTGACCTATTTGAATAATTGTTTTTGTTTTTGTTTTATTTGCACTAAGAAAGGAGTGCTTTGAAATTAAAAAAAGGCGAAATCTCAAAAAAAAGGTAGAAAAATTGAATAATTCAACATTGGTAATTTTGTATGGAAATCGCCTCTTTTGATTACGGACCTATTGTCTTTCGGCTAACTGACGGGAAAATGACAGCCACTGTCATTCTTTCTAATTCATTTAAGAAAGTTTATTTAATAATCTCTAGAATCTAAATTCAAACCTTTAACGATGTAGATTGTTTAAATTGACTATCACCGATAAAATAAATAGTAGGTGATACGAAAGTTCACTGGATTATCTAGTTTGAATAAAATAATGTTTTAATTACATTTTTTCATTACAAAAAAGTATTGAAAAAGTCATTACAGAAAATAACTAGCAAATAACACCAAACACGATTTATTTTACTCAATACACTACCAAAACTAACAAAACTTATTGCCGAGTTGTTCTTCAATTTCTTAAAACTAATAAATATTTTGATCTATATTTTAGCACTTGACATGCTCAGCTACTCCTAAACTACAAATTATAATTTGTGAATAAGGAAAAGGAGTATTTTAGTACAGGCGGGAATCGAACCTGCGTCCCTTCCTATCCGGGGAAGTGCTCTAATCCACTGAGCTACAGTACTATCTTTTAGACATACCCAATCACCTTATCACATTTGTCTTAACGATCAACGGCCTCTATCGGAACGCATTTACATGCATTAATCCAATATAGTAAGTTTAATTTTGCAATTAAAATTCATACTATTTGATGGCGTGATTTTTTAAACATTTTGATCTATATTTTAGCACTTGATATGCTCAGCTACTCTTAAAGTACAAATTATAATTTGTGAATAAGGAAAAAGAGTATTTTAGTTCCGATAGAGGGCGTTGGTCGTTAAGACAAATGTGATAAGGAGATAGCCGTGTGGGGGGGGCGGCTTTAGAATTATCCCACCCCCCTCCACCCATGGGAGTCGTAAGAACCGACTGAGGGAATACCGAGGGAGTGGCCAGCAGCACTCCTTCGAGTATTAACAATATCCACTGCGATCGCCAACCCGCCTGCCAAGCGTGGCGATTACGGCACTATCCCCCATTCTTGGGGAGGCCTATGTCCAGCAGTGGACTTTCAAAGGCTGATGGATGGATAAGGAGATTGGGTATGTCTAAAAGATAGTACTGTAGCTCAGTGGATTAGAGCACTTCCCCGGAAAGGAAGGGAGGCAGGTTCGATTCCCGCCTGTACTAAAATACTCTTTTTCCTTATTCACAAATTATAATTTGTACTTTAATAAAAGTTTGCTAATAAACAATGACTAATAGCCAGCTATTTAAAAGAATTTTGTGGAGTGATAGCTCAGTGGTGATATCAAGGACTGCAAAGACAGTGGTATTGACTTTGATCCCCAGTCTCAGGTTCCGGCCTCGTACGGCACACAAGACTGACTTTTCGAGATTTTTTTCGTAATTAGGTATGTGTGTATTTGTTTACAATTTACCATCCATGAAGAACAACATCGTCAGGAAACCTGCATATCTGAGGGATTTTCTCAACGGCCTGTGAAATCTGCCAACACGTACTAGGCCAGTGTGGTGGGCTATGGCCTAGTCTCTCTTACCATAAGAGGCGACCAATGCCCAATGATGAAAAAGAAAAAGGGTTGAAAAAAAAAAACTTAGGAACTAAACGATGATTTGATGCTAATATATGATGTACTATAACAAACTAGATTGTAATATTAACCCAAAGGAAAACTTGCGTTCATGTGTGTGGGACAGGTATTAGGTATTATTAGGTAAAAACTCCTAATATAGAACGAACTGGTTCAAATAATTGACAGAATATAGGTATCTTTGCACAACATCTAACAGTATTTAGTTTAGTTCATATTTTAGGAACTAGTGTCATTACAATCAGTCATTCTATTACATATTTGTTTTTATGCTAGGGAAAATAAGCATAATAATATATGGGTGGCAAACAAGCATAAGGTCCACCTGATAGCACCGTAGCCTAAAGACGCTAGGAACACGTTGCCAACCCAGAGGAAAGGAATATGAGACTTATAGGAACAAAATACAAAACACAACAGTAGAAGGACTACATACTGTTGTTGCTTAGTATCAAGACTAAATATGATATTTTATGTCTTAATAATCCAGGCTGTATTTTACTTGGGATGCGGGTCGGGATACCTCCGCGTTGGTACACCCCGGGCAACGTCGGCACTCTAGTGCCGGCGGCTGAATCCCGGCAGGAGACGGGTCTCCACGTGTCCCTCTTATTAGCAGAGGGCACAGTGGATAGGCCATGCGTCCGCCGTGGAGGGTCGGCGGGGCCACAGTGGCTCCTCCGACCCTGGGGTGGGGACAGCGGGGTCACAGAGACCCCCTCCGTCCCCGGAGGCGGGGCTTTCAGCCCGAGTGGCGGTGGGCTCACTGCTTGCAGTGGGCCGAATGTCTGCCGTGGAGGGCCAGCGGGGCCATAGTGGTCCCCCGGCCCTGGGAGACGGAGACGGGGCTTTTAACCTGAGGGGCGACGTGCCGGTGGGCAAGCCGAGGCGGACAAGGCTACAATCGAGGACCTAGGAGCGGGGCTCTCGATGGAGGAGCGGATCACCCCCCTCACATTGAGGCTCCAGGAGGAGCCTCCAGGGAAAGCCGATCGCTTGACGGCCGATGAGGTTGCCCGGAGGGCTTCCGACGCCCTGGCCATCGTTTCCACGGTGGATAATGAGTCGCGGAGCCTTCCTGGTGACCTCGCCGAGGCACTCAAAAAGGCCACTGAGGTAGTACATGGGGCAATGGAGTCCCTCCGGTATCATTCGATAGGAGAACAGGATGCTGGACGCACGGCGTAGGCGCCTCGAGGCGGAGGTAGCGGAGCTCCGTAAGAGGCACACCGGCAATACGGGGGTCGACGATGCTGCACCGGCAGCCTCCGTCTCAACGGTGGGCGTTGGGCCACCGACCCCGGATCTTCTTACGGAGGGGCAGATGCGCCAAATTATTATGTCCCGCGCATCTCCACCAATGATGCCAGGGTGCCACCGGAACCGAGACTTCGACCGCCGCTTGCCACGGAAAATAAGAAGGTCGCGCCGCCTTCGGGCCCAATACCGCTGCCCTGTGAGGGCGGCCGTGTGGCCACCTACTCCGCGGCCGTGGCTATACCATCCAAGGGCCAGGGAAAAGTTGCCACTAAGGCAAAAGTGGTGCAGAAGACTGGGCAGCGTCCGAAAGACCGGCCCAGGGAGGACTTCCCTCCCTTGCAGAACGCTGGCCACTCTAAGCGGGCCCCGACTGCTGTACCTCGGGACTCGCACGTTTCGACTCCCGCTCCGCCCGGCCCTGCACCCACTCAGGATGGCTGGCAGACTGTTGGCAGCGGGAGGAAGAAGTCCCGGGGAAAAAAGAAGAAGAGGGAGTCGCTTCCAGGGCTGATGCTCAGGATACGGAGCCCATTGCGCCAGGGGGCAAGCCTGGCTCCAATAAGAAGCCACGCAAACTGCAAACGCCCAAAACGGCAGCTGTGGTTATTACCATGCTGCCGGGGGCGGAGGCCCTGAGCTACCAGGCCATCTTGAGGAAGGCCCGGGAGGTGATCGACGTCTCTGATATTGGAGTCATCGCCGCCCGGACACGCCTAGCCCGCACAGGGGCTCGTGTCATAGAGTTTCCTCGGGCGGAAGGTCCCAAGATGGCCGATACTGTAGCTGAAAGGCTGCGGGATCTATTTGGGGAGGGGAGTGGAGTCCACGTCACCAGGCCGGTAAAGTGTGCTGAATTGCGCATTTCTGGTCTGGGTGACTCAGTGACGGCTGACGACGTCCGGGAGGCCATTGCCTCGAAAACCGGATGCTCTGATGCCGTCAGAGTGGGCTCCATTCGCACTGGCCCCGGTGGTGTAGGTTCTGTCTGGGTGAGTCGTCCTGTTGCGGCGGCCAAAACTTTTGAAGCCGCAGGCAGACTCCTCGTGGGTTGGAGTTCCGCGCGGGTCACCGTGCTGCAGCCCCGGCCCGCGAGGTGCTATAAGTGCATGGCGGTTGGACACATCCGACCGACGTGCACTAACTGCTTTGACTGCAGCGGACTTTGTTTCCGTTGCGGTCAGGCAGGGCATAAGGCGGTCACCTGCACTGCCGCCCCTCACTACCCTGCGTGCGCGGAGGGCAATAGGCTTGCCAAGCACCATATGGGGCGTGAGGGATGTAGACTCCCGGTGACAGGCCCTAAAAAGGGGGGGACCAGCCAATCGGCCCAGGCTGCCCCTCCTAGCGTGGCTTTGCCACCGTACCGGGTGGAAGAGGCGATGATTACGGCTTAACGTTCAACCGTAACACCGTCCTTCTCCAGGCGAATCTCAACCACTCCGCCCGTGTGCAGGATCTTCTCCTGCAAACCATGGTGGAGCGGTTGATTGGTATAGCCGTAGCTGCGGAGCCTTATTGCATCCCTGACCGCCCTCATTGGGCGGGCAGCCGCTATGGCTCCGTGGCAATCATCAGCTCCACGGCGCTTCACTCCCCGCCCTTGTCGATCAGAGACAGGGGCACGGGTTACGTCGCGGCCGACTGGGGGGAGTTACGCTGTATGGCGTTGACTTCTCCCCCAACCGGAGACTGGCTGATAACGGGGTCTCCCTCAACAGCTTGGAGGCCTCGTTATGGCGCTTAGCATCTAGCCACGTCCTAGTCGTGGGGGACTTCAACGCCAAATCAACGGCGTGGGGATCTCCTGCGAAGGACGCCCGCGGAGCGGCGGTTTTAGAGTGGGCGGCGTCGACGGGCCTCTGTTTATTAAACAGAGGCTCCGTCAACGCGTGCGTGCGACGGCGGAGCGGGTCGATAGTGGAACTCTCGTTCGCTAGCCCCAACTTCGCGGCACGAGTAAGGGACTGGTGTATCCTGGAGGAGGTTGAGACCTTGTCCGACCACCAGTACATCCAGAAGGAGGTCTCCCGGTCCCTCCAGGGCCCCAGTAGGGGTCACGCGGCGCACAGACCTTCCGCGTTGCGGCATCCTCCTCCGCGGAAAGGGCTCTACTGGTGGTCCCAGGAGCTGCCGGACCTCCGTGCGGCGTGCATTCGTGCACGGACGGAGGTCAACCGCGATGGAGAGCGGGAGGGCCAGCTATACGAGGCATTCCGCACTTCGCAGGCCGAGTTCAAGTTGGCCATCTGCCGCGCCAAAACCGAGAAAAGGCAGGAGATGCTGGATGGTCTCAACCGTGACCAACTGTCCCCGAGGCTCGCCGGTGCGGCGTCCGCCCTTGCATGGCTCATGCCGAATATGGGCGGACCTAACAATGCGTGCCGACGGCTTGGCGCACCCGTGTGGGCGGGGTCCCTGGAGGCACTGAACAGGGCTCTTCTGTGGAGGCCACAGAGAGTCATCGCGTCCAGGGTCATACGTGGATACCGCAAGGTGTCAACGGAGGCGGCCTGCGCGTTGGCCGGAACCCTTCCGTGGGGCTTGGAGGCGGGGGTGCTCGCCGAGGTGTATCGGCGGGCGTCGCAAGCGTGGGAGGGGGGTGATCGTCCCCCACCCAGTGTGGTGGCCAGATGGCAGGGTGACGCTCGCCGAGCTGCCATGGCCAGCTGGAGGGCGCGGCTGGAGGCGCCCCGGGATGGTCTTCCGACCGTAGGGGCGCTCCAGCCGGTGCCCGAACCGCCGCCAGCGACTGGGGAGGCGCAGGCGTGAGTATTTGCGCCTAATGCCGCCCTAGCTGAGGCTGCGGGTGGATGGACCGGGGAACGTCCGCCACCTGCAAGGCCTTCCGCGAAGATGCGGCGCACCGTGTGCGGATGCGTCGCTCAGTTGAGGGCACCCGTAAGGGTAAGCCGCCGGCGGACCCCTAAAGGAATGTAATATGGTTCCGGTGGCCCGCCAAAAAAGGCGGAGATACGGCACACGGCGGGTTTCTTTAGTGGGTGAGGGCCTCACACTACCCTGTTCGTTGCCCCAAGCGACGGGGTGTGCGGTAAGCAACATTTTTTCCCGCCTAAACAAAATAAAAGGCTGTATTTTACTTGTTAATGAAATTTATACCCTTTAGTTTTAAGTTATAGTTATATTATGGCAAAAACAGCTATCCCAAAAAAATCCAAATATTAAAAGATCTCTACAAATTTATTAAGTAGGTAACATTATTTATTGGACGAGATTTTCAGTTTCACGAATATACAAATTCTAATAATCTTTTCTATGGGTAAACAGTTAGAAAATCTAATAAAGAATTAAATACTTATGAAAAGAAAAATCCTCCAGATCAAATAAATTTGTATGTTTATACTTTTATCGCAATAAAAGAAGAGCACACACGTCACTGGTTGTGAATAAAACTTTATCTATACTAATATAACGCTGTTTATTTGCTTCAGATCAACGCGTTGAACCATTTATATGATTTGACACGCTGATCTCAAGGCATTGGCGGATTTGAATGAATATTTAACAACATACCTACGTAACGTATCTCACATCAAACTGCTACTCAATATTTATCCTCAAATCTGCGGGTTACAGCTAATTTAAAAGAATACAAAATGATATAGGCTTAGTATTTATTTCAAGTAACATTCGATAACAGAAAACTTCAAAATCAGTCAGTGATATGAAAATTTATTCGAGTGATATTGTTCGGTCGAACGGTGATGGGTGTGGGTATATTGGCTTACTATGTATTTATAATTTGTTTGTAGTTGGTCTAGGAAATAATGGTGATGATTTCTCATACATTTTGTACCGCCTTTGTGACGCTCTTTAAACAGCCACGCTCTGTCGATTGCTGACAAAAGATTTCTAAGAGAGGCCCTTAAAATTTTCTTACAACGATAAAATCAAGTTACATTTTTGGTTGGGTATACTAAGCAGGAATAGAGACGATTATTTTGCTAGCTTAATAAACTATGCTATAAATAAGTTAGTGAGAGCTACAACTTTCATTTGTTCTGAGGAGCCACAGCGCAGACTGAAAAGTTCCCGCTAGTTAGGGTATCTATCTTTGATAAGGTTGGCTAGTTTCTCACAATGTAATAATGTATAATAGATAATTAATATTAAAAGGCCTTAGGAATTTTAAATTTAGTCTATAGGGTATATAAAATTGCCTCTGTGGTGTGCAACTGCTGATCATGTGGTCTCGGTTCGATCCCCGGACCAGGCGGTGCTACTTAGCTTTTTTGTAAAAAGAAAAAATCTCAGTAGCAGCTCGGAGTTTGGAAATGTGCCTGGTAGACAACAATCGCCCCCTATTACCGGAAACTTAAATACAGCGGGCGAACCGTGGGTGTCTACCTCTTCGGGGATACAGGCGTGATGCTATATTAAAATTCGTTCCTGACTGACAATCAGCGCACAGCCAAAATTACTAAGACTACAGTGTTAAAATTTTGAATGAAGGTTTTATTTATAACGTAAGCTTTTGCTAAGAAGGGACTTTTAGAAAATTTAACTTTAACGGAGGGAAATAAGAGGAAAGCCTTTGTATAAAGCTCTTTGTTTTTGTAGATGTTAATTTGAAATACAGTTACTGAGTACAAATAAATACCGACGCGCTTCAGTTGTTATGCATTCATAAATGTTATATAAGAGTACCTCTCCCTTTTATTATAAGTGTTAGTTAGTTTGTGGGAGCGTCAGATTTTGAAGTTATACTTCTTTTAGCGCGTTAGGGAAAAATTATGAGAGTACATTTTTACGATGCGCGTGCATACCGTCACGAAAAACCGACACCCTGAAGTTAGCTATAGTCAACATTTTAGTTTTTTCGTGATATTTAAATAAACTTTATTTAACTAGATAATACGTGATAATAAAACTTTCAATGTATCAAATACCTTTTGTCTATTGTTAGTGTCGTTTTTTCTGCAAACGTAGAATAAGGCGAAAGATAAAATTTTTAAAAAGATTTTTTTCCTGTTATGACAAAGAAGTATAACTTCTAACGCGTGTACGTGTATAAGTATACACACACTTTTTTTTTATAAAAACTTTAAATATATTTGCCATTAAGTTATATCTTTATGTTATTTTTACATACACCTTTTTTGCATGGCAATTTGCTGGCACTAGCTATAGGTACGTAATTATATCACCAAAATCTAATGTCTCTTCGTTTTTTATGTAATTTGAAGTAGATATACCAAAAATAAAAATGTACTAATGTATGAGATTATTATTATTAACATTAAAACAGTATTAGCCAACTGATTCAAATTTTCATCGTTATTCAAACGCAATGAAAGTAAAAATATTTGAGAGTGTAAAGATATTTGAGAAAAAATGGCTGTAATAGGCTATATAGGCGTGTCTAAACGCAAAATATTTTTTTTTTGAATTTTTTTCTGTTTGTCTGTTTGTTTGTTCGCGCATCACGCATAAACTACTGGATGGATTTTGATGCAACTTTTATTTGAAAGGCCTTAATTAGACTTAAAAACTGGTATACATTTTATCCCTCTACTATATCGGGAACCTGAGATATAACCTAAGAACTAGTTGTACTCTATGACCTTAAATAGATTTTCAACTATTATATTACATAGAAACTGAGCTTTGAAAGCTTTTCAAAGTTGGAAAACAATAATAATTTCAAAATTAATTACATACTTACATAGGTACATAAATGATTTATTTGACGTGCCTCGTGGTATATTTGGTAGTGTAACCGACTTCTGTGCACGAGGACGTGGGTTCGATTCCCACTCAGCACAAATATTTGTGTGATGAACACAGATATTTGTACTGCGTCTGGGTGTTTTCTATCTATTTATGTATGTATTTACAAAAAAAAAGTTATATAAAATACGTATTATATCCGTAATCGCACAAGCGTTAAGCTTAGTTTGGGACCAGAGGACGTTGTGTGAAAATGTCCGTGAATATTTATTTATTAGTATTTATTTATATTAAAGTACCTATGGTTTTGAAAATAATAAACATGGTCGTGTGTTATATTATTCCATAAGAGATTAGACTAGTAAAGTTACTCTGATATAAAAAAAATTACATATCCTAATGATTTTGGCAGTTTTAGCGAGTTTTTAATATATATTTTATATTGTTAAGTATAAATAAACAAAATTCAATTGTATGTTTGTAATTTATAAGTAAAATACTTTTACTAAATGCGTACGATATTACGAGTATATCCGATACTTGTAAGAAAAACAACTATTACGTAGAATTTTGTCAGTCTATTTATTCCAGCTAATCTCAGAAATGACTGGACTGATTTAGAAGGGACCTTTTACTAGCAGATAGCTGATGTTATAAGCATTATTATACCTATGTTACTTTTATTTTGGAAAGAATAGCTAGGGTTCTACACAGACAAATATAAACTAAATTCCACGTGGATTGAGCTCCGAAATAAATAATATAGTGGTCAGTTTCACACACACTAGTAATTCTGATTATGCTAAGTTCTGTTTAATAGTAGATATACTTATAAAATACTACATTTTTTAAATAGGTTTATTAAAATAGTATTACAATATAATAAAATCCTCATCATTGTTTGTTATTCTTAAAATTGTAGGCTTGCAAATCTCTTATCGATCAAAACAAACTATTCGATTAAGATTATTATCTCACATAAACGGATTTCAGAAAACAGAGCGTCGTCTCGTTTTTTAAATTATTAAAAATTCCTCCAGAAACTCTCAATGGTATATATTGAGAAACAACTAACTTATCAAAAGATTAAAGGATTAAAAACACTTACGTGTATCATCGTACTGAACGCCATGGAACTCGCTGAAGCACCTCTGAACAGCCACAGTATTCCATGGCGTTGGATCCCAGCATAATAGTCCATCATAGTATGCTGGGCAGAAATTGTCTGACAGGTCGATATTTTTAGCCAGACACTCCTCCGCCTTCGCACTGACATTCTCTACTACGTCCGGAGTATCTAAAGTCTGTAAGTCCTCCAGCTTGACGCCGTTTTGTTCTCTTTGGTTTTCTAATAAGTAGGTACTTTGGTTTATACTTTGGCTTAAAATTTACACTACACACTTATAGTTACATAAATCACTAATCAATCTGACTTCCAATGCCATTCCACAACGCAAACATAGTTGAATAATTCTTTAGAATTTCAGGTGTCTCGATAGCCACACCTGACTGGAGCGGAGTCTGCGAAGTACCTCAATGTCTCCAGTAAGAACGATACCATGATAACGATGTTTACATGCGGCTTGTGTTCTAACTTATCAAGTGATAACGTACCGAGAGTGCAAACATCGGCAGTCTGTACGAGTATTTGCGTATCGTGTAAGAAACTTTACTTGTAGTTTTAAATTTAATTGTCTTCGACCAAGTTAAGCCTTGATGTCCATGCGACCTGAAAAGAAATATATTTGTTTAAATTATCGTTGATATTGCGTTGAGTAACTTGTACCGAATTACCAATGAATTTGATGTGTTTCAAATTCATTGCTTGTTATCCTTTTATTTGAGCTGTGTGTTTGTTAATCATAATGTTAAATATACACCTAATTGTGATAAAAATACAATACCTATGTATTCTGTTTTGTTATGCAAGGAGTGTTCTATAAATACATGTTATCACTGAATCATAGCCAAACCATAACAATTTGACTACACAGTTGATTTATTATTTTAAAGCATTCGACATGCTTAGCCATATGAATGAACAGAAAGTGCTAAAATATAAAATCGAAAATAACAGTCATGAACAGGATTTAAACCTGAATCCAGGAAAACCGAGTCATCGTGATAATTGCTCGGCATTTCTCATTTCGATAACACATTCCTTCTTAATGTTTGGGGTGATGCTTGCGTCATCAGTCCAATGTATTTGCATACATTATTCCGATCAGGTAAGCTTAGTTATTATAATTAAGGTTCATACCAAATAATGATGCAGCCCTATAAACACCTAATTTAATGTTTTTATATATTTCTTAAGCATTTGACATGATTAGCCATATAAATAAACACACATTCCTCTTGGTCTAAGGTTCATTCAAGTGATTTTTTATTTACATTTATTTTTATTATATTAGGATAAGTTTATATAATACTTTCTAACATTTACGCGAATTTCACACATTTTGAAATAAAACTACGTTTACGGAATCTATCGCGTTTACTTGATTTTTATACTATCCCGACGTTTCGAATACTTTACAGCATTCATGATCACGGGTGGACTTAGATGGTAGATGTCCAAAGCTGATATGTTGTTTCAACGGTTTCATCTACCCACAGTAATATGATTTTACAAATTTTTGGTTTATTTATTTCAACCCACATAATATTCGTTTAGAAACACAATTAAAAATATCTACTCTAAGTTTAATGCTTACAATGTATGAAATTTTAAGCTAGTGTAATAAAATAAGTATAATACTCCTTTAAGTTTTAAAATTTTTGTTTATATTTAGTGCTTAAAAATTCTACCACAAACTACCAATTAAATTTTTTAAGTAATCGAAAACTACCATTTAGAAAGACAATATTGATTATCAGTTTCAATTATTAAATATATTGATTTTAATAGAAGCTAAGACTAAAAAGCTACCACCGGATCGGAACGCGGCCTGACTGAGAAAGGTCCGGCCAGAAAACTCAGTAAGCAACAACTTGCTATGGATTATAAAATTTTTGAGGAAAATACTAACTAATCACTACTGTGGGTTTTATCTACACAATAAGCGCTAACTGTGTCTTGCAATCTTGTGGTGTGCCTTCTTGTATAATGTTTGATGAGGCCTATCACAGGATTCCAGCTTGATGGTAAGACCCAGCCGTCTTCTCTATTGAAATTGGGATGTTTCATAATTTCAATAGCCTCACGTATCATTCTAGGACGATATCGATGTTCTTTTGCGAGGACTTGAGGTTTGTCAAACCTGATGTAATGGTGGGTGTGGTCCTGTGTGTGCTCACAAATTGCAGACTTTGTTTAGCGACGGTGCTTCACATCAGCTATGTGTTCTTTGATCCGAGTTCTTATGGATCTCTTTGTTTGCCCAATGTAGGAGAGACCACAATCACAATCCAGCTTGTACATTCCTGCATCCTGTAAGGGTATATGGCACTTGACTGGTGGTAAAAGTCGTCCCGTAGTAAGTCCACCCGTGATCATGAATGCTGTAAAGTATTCGAAACGTCGGGAAAGCATAAAAATCAAGTAAACGCGATAGATTCCGTAAACGTAGATTTATTTAAAAACGGATAAGTTTAGTTTGTATTATCTTTGTATATCTTAGAAATAAATAAATATTATTAATTTATGACAATATTGAATAATCTGTTGTTCTGAATGAAACGAGTGTAATACCCACCTCAACACACATTGCTAATACAACCAAGCGTTTTGGGTTGGTCTGAGTCAGCGTCATTTCTCATTTCGATAACACATTCCTTCCTAATGTTTGGGGTGATGCTTGCGTCATCAGTCCAATGCATTTGCATACATTATTCCGATCAGGTAAGCTTAGTTATTATAATTAAGGTTCATACTAAATAATGATTCAGTCCTATAAATACCTAATTTAATATTTTTATATATTTCTTAAGCATTTGACATGATTAGCCATATAAATAAACACACATTGCTAATACAACCAGGGGAATACCAATAAGGGTTGGTCTTAGGTCTTATTTGGGAAAAAAACAGATTAGAAGTTAAGGATTACAACAGACAACAGACTTTTTTGTTGGTTCCAAGCAACTCGGGCCCGATAGCAAGTGAGTAGATTCTCCTACTTGGTACCCAGCCCTACCACCAGTCATGCTTGCAACAAATTATTTATGAAAGTGGAAATATAGAGCTTTATTGTGAGCAGAATTCGAACCTGCATCCTATCCAATTCGTGGAAGTACTTTGGACCGCTAAGCTATCGCAGACACCTAATGGTGACCCCCAATCTCCATTTCACGTTTGTTTTAGATGTCTTGACCTATAGGATCATCCGTGTGGTGACGGACTAATAATACAGGTGACACCACCCAATTCTGTCCCGCGGGTGGTTCTGTACCACCGTCTGCCGTGTGACCGACCGTGAAGCACTTTGGTGTGTTTTGATCGTAGCGGCAGATTTCCGTCCCTATCCAATTCCCCATCCCTCGGTACGCGGTAGCGCTTAGAGTGGACGGTGGTTGGATTGAGACTGGTGAGGGCGTGAGAGGCTAGTATGGGGTTCAGGGAAACCTGGTGTAAATGGTTCCGCCGGCCACCTGCCGGTCAGTAGGGGACCCGAACCCAGGGATAGCCTACCTCGGGAGGCTGTCCGCCAACCGGCGAAAATCCTGTCAGTAGCCGTTGTGCCGGAGCGGGAGACCGGAGTGGACCCGACGGTTGCTTGCAGGGGGGCACCGGGGGCCCTGCCGTGCTTCTTGTCAGCTTCTCACAAAACCCACTACCTAGCACTGTACCAGGAACTACCGCTTCTTTTTGTTTCTTGGGTACTGTCGCTCCCCATTGCGTGCTCTCCCATACACCCAAAACTCCGTAAAACCATGGCCAAAAAGACTAAAAAAAAGAGTAGACTTTCTACGGCGGACTCCACATGCACACTTACAGTGGAATTTTGCAACATTAGTGGACTACACAGTAATCTCGACGCCGTCCATCAACATCTCGAGACGGCGCGGCCTGCTCTGCTCTTTTTAACGGAGATACAGATAAGCGCCCCGGACGAAATACCTTAAATACCCTGGCTAGGAACTGGAGCACTCTTTCCGTCGTAAAGCCGGGGTGTGCGTGTTCGTTCAAGGTGATGTCTGCTGTCATCGTCTGTCGTGTGTCTCAGATATTGAGAGCCATGAGCCTTCTTGTTGGACCTTCTGCTGACTACAAATCCACGCGGATACCGGGTGGTGGTCGATGCTCCTTTAGGATCATCAGATCACTGCCTGGTCCGCTGCACAGCCCCTGTTGCGAGGACCAATAGCTCTCCCACGAATGGGTCTCGCAGAGTCTGGCAGTAAAAGTCAGCAGATTGGGATGGACTCCGCGAGTTTCTCGCATCCTAACCTTGGAAGCAGCTATGCTTCTCCTCTAGGGATCCTGACACCTGTGCGGACTGCGTTACGGAAACGGTGACTATGGAGATGGAATTATTCATCCCCAACACCAAAGTACCGGTCGGTGGTCGCAGCCGTCCATGGTTTAACAAAGCCTGCAGGACGGCTGCACGCCAGAAGCAGTCCGGATACCTAGCCTGGAATAAGGCCAGGAAAAGTCGGGATTCGAACGCCAAAGAGGAGAAGTGTAAATTTAATGTTGCTTCCAGGTGCAACAAGCGGGCTATTACCGAAGCCAAGGCAGAACACGTTGCCAGACTTGGTGAGCGGCTCGGAAGCTATCCTGCCGGGGAATCGTGCTTTCTGGTCGCTCGCCAAGGCAGCACAGGGTAACTTCTGCCAGTGTAGTCTCCCACCGCTGCAGAAACAGGATGGTAATTTAGCCCACAGTGCCAAGGAGAAGGCCGATCTTCTGAGTCAACTCTTTGTCTTGAACTCGGACTTTGGACGCCAGAGCAGCCACACCGCCTACCATCCCGTGGTGTGAAAGCTCCTTACCTGAAATCCGCATTACGCAACGAGCGGTCAGGAGGGAGCTGTGGCTGCTGGACGTCCATAAGTCGAGCGGGCCGGATGGCATCCCTGCAGTGGTTCTTCGAACGTGCGCCCCTGAGTTGACCCCCGTCTTAATGCGCCTGTACCGTCTCTCATACAGTACCGGCAGGGTTCCTACTTCGTGGAAGGTAGCCCATGTTCACCCGATTCCCAAAAGGGGTGTGTTACGATGTAACCGAACAAATTACTAAATAAATTATAAAGTTGCATATTCAATTGATACCGGATACGATATCAGCAAACTTAAAATACGCGCGGTGGCCTAACTTTTAATTGAACCGGCAGTTTATTAAACATTTTTATAGACATATGGTAGGTACTATGTTGGACTATATTAAGGCGTGGTATAAATTTAGTTTGGAAATCCTTCCTTCGCGTACTCTCTCTGAGAGTCCATAAAATTAAAATAAAATTACATAAAAATAAAGGAAAACAAAATAAAATAAAATTACATAAAAATAAAGGAAAACAAAATAAAATAAAATTACATAAAAATAAAGGAAAACAAAATAAAATAAAATTACATAAAAATAAAGGAAAACAAAATAAAATAATAACTAAAAGAAGTAAAGAAGAATATCAAGCTTATAATATTATTAAATATCATTAATGGAATAATATGAACCTTCTAGTAAGAAATGTCTGAGTTTACTTTTAAATTCAAATCTATATAGAGAAACTTTTAATTGAACCGGCAGTTTATTAAACATTTTTATAGACATATGGTAGGTACTATGTTGGACTATATTAAGGCGTGGTATAAATTTAGTTTGGAAATCCTTCCTTCGCGTACTCTCTCTGAGAATTCTCTCTTCTTCAGTTTCATAATCATTTATATATTTAGAAAAATGGGTTAAAAGGACCAAGATGTACAAAGATGGAACAGTAAGGATTTTTAATTTTCTAAAATGATTCCTGCAAGATTCCTGTTGACGTATACCAATCATAGTTCTAATCGCTCTTTTTTGTAATACAAATGCTTTTTTATATTATATTCATAGCTACCTCCCCAACACAAAATGCTGTATCTTAACCTGGACTCTATCAGAGAGTAGTAGACCTTTTTTAGTTGTCTTAGATCAACTTCATTTCGTAAACTTCTTATAACATAACAAGCAGAGCTAATTGAGTTTGCTAGACTTTCCAGTTCAGGTTTTCAATTAAGGAAACAATCAATATAGACTCCTAAGAACTTGACCACCTTTACCGACTCAATACTGTTACCATTTATTTAGTACTACGCAATATTAGCGGCGGAGAGACTTCGGGTCCCTCTGTGTGCTCTACCGGCTTTACAATGGGGAGTGCTCGGAGGAGCTGTTTGAGGTGGTACCGACATCACCATTTTACCACCGAACCACGAGACGTTGCGGTAGGGTTCATCCACACCACCTGGAAACGATTTGTCAAAGACAGTTCGTTTTCAGCGTTCTTTTCTACCGCGTACGAGTAAGCTTTGGAATGACCTACTTGCTACGGTGTTTCCCCGACGCTACGACATGTTCCTCTTTAAACGAGGTTTGAAAGGAGCACTTAACTTGCGGTAGGCGATGGCTTGGCTGTGCCCCTGGTGTTTCCTAAAGTCCATGAGCGGCGGTTACCACTTACCATCAGGTGGGCCGCTTGCAGGCTTGCCACCGTTGGCAATAAAAAAAAGGAGGCATTTACATAAATTTTATTTCAATATAGTTAAATTTTGCAATTAAGTCATAGGTACTATTTGATGGTGATGGCCCCACACTACTCTGTTCGTTATTCGGAATGACGAGGTGTGCGGATAAATTCATGTTTTCGCCACCTTAATAAAAAAAAACGGCTGTCATGTATAACGAATACGTCTGACATGTGTGTGTGATTATCTCCAAAGTGAACTTGACGTCAAAGTTTTCATGTAAGTATTTGCCGTTGTATGCTTTATAAGTAGCAAAAAATCCATTCTATTTTTTATTATATCAATATACTAGTCCATTAAGTATACAACTACTTAGTACTAAAAAAGTTTATAGACACCACTGTCCATAAAAGTTTCTTTTTATTATTTAGTATAACAAAAACATAAAAATACATCAACACATTTCAAAAAAGTGCGACGTCTCTTATTTTTCATGGTATAATAATTGTATGTCGGGTCAGCATGCTGAAGTAGCAATGGGCAGGCCACATCGCTCGACGAACCGACAACCGTTGGGGAAGAAAGGTTCTCGAGTGGCGACCACGTAACGGACGGCGCAGTGTAGGAGGAGCTAAGTGCGTATGTGAATGTCTTTTATTAATTATATTTAATATTAAATCAGATATGATTTATAATTGTTTCAATCACCATGGTGACAAAAATTATAATACCTATTTGAAAATTTGTTTCTAAAAATTGCAAATAAAACATTAGAAAACTATAATATAATAATATACGTAGATACTCTATTGTATCAATCCTACATTAGAGGCAATCCTTCTGAACGATGTTATTGTGGAATTCATATAAGCAGGCTGTCAAAAATTTTTTGTAAACAAAAATCGGTCATCTTCTATCTATATAATAAAATAATAACTTATGACTGACATATCAACGCATATAACAAACCACTGGACCGTCAAAAAATACTTTGGTACTGTAGATGAGCACTAAGAAAGGATTTTACGCAAATCTAGAGGATTTATCACTATGATGTGAGCGATGCCGCGGGTAACGCGCTAGTAATATACAAATGAAACTATTTTCCTTGGAATTATTCATAGTAAATTAATAGTTTTATAATTAGACTCTTTTAAAAAGTGAGGCATCTATTCAGTTTTACAATCGGGTTCAGCAGTCGAAGAATACCGAGTAAAAGGGTAAAAAAGCACTATACGATATATGGTTGAGCAATGGTCCCTATTCCGCTGCTTTTAAGACGCGATAATGTAGATAGTATTATTTATTTGTTTTTGTTTTACTTTGTAATAATTTTCTTTATTTTGTATTTTTAACGGTCAATCGCGTTTTGGGTGGCGTGAAATATTATTTTTCTTTCTTTCCTTCTTTCATTCACGGGGTACAAAATAATGACGTTCGTTCTGCTGACATCGTATTTTTAAAAGTAACCATAGAGCAGGACCTGCGTCTTAAATAATTATAATATAAAAAAATCTGGGTTGATTTTTTAACAGGCAGGAATAAAAATGTCCATAAACAGGTATAAATCACAAGAAAAGAAGTGTATAAATTTCTAGCACTAAATACATTATTAAGTAAGCGTATATTGCAAGTGTTTTTTTAGTTATAGTAAGTACTGTTATTATACATATAACTGTCTTATGAATCCGTGAATAAACTTAGCTCTCTCAATACGATCAGTATCGGTTAGTTAATCCGTTTAACATAATGTTTAAATAAATATGACATTCCATAGTTCGTTACCGCTGGATATTGATACGTATAGCAGTGGTACAACTATACATATAATAATTACTTATAAAAATGGCTGTAATTTTGCGGTGTCTGTTATTAAAATATTTGAGAAAAAATACCATTTTAAGTTATTTAGGTGTATCAGAACCCTGAACAGTTTATTTTTGGTTTGTTTTAGCGCATCTAACAAAAACTAAAGGACCAATTTCATTGTAACTTTTCTGTTTGATAGCTCATGATTAATATTAGTAATAAAAATATTTATTCAACACTTAGACAATAAAAAATCATGGTGCTAGTAAGACTTAAAAATAATTGTTAGTATATACTTAATTCTAAAACCAAACGGTGTCACAGTGTATAGTGCAGAGCATGACCATACATTCCTATTTGATAGTCCTCAGCACAACTGTTTCAAATAAGGACTTGTATTCCATCCACAAGCAACTTCCCTTCGCCTAGATCTATGATTACTATGCAATTTTGTCTGGCTCGCTGATTCAGATAAAATATGTATCGTGAGCACAGGCAATGGTGTATATATACCTACTTAAATATCATTGAGCACAGGTAGTTTACCACATGTGTATAGCAATTTTTTCTCTTGATTTAAATATGTTTGATATTATTCTTTACTTCCTACTTCTTAATAATAACTAGCAAAAAGCTGAGCTTGAGGGCTCGCGAAGTTTTCTACTTAATTTATAATTTTCGACAGATTGCGTTAGGAATAAAATAAAATTCTAATTAAAGTACAAATTATAATTTGTGAATAAGGAAAAAGAGTATTTTAGTACGATCGGGAATCGAACATGCGTCCCTTCCTATCCGGGGAAGTGCTCTAATCTACTAAGCTACCGTACTATTTGTTAGAAACACCCAATCTCCTTACCACATTTGTCTTAACAACCACCTATCGGAAGCCTTTACATGCACTTATCCAATATAGTAAGTTTAATTTTGCAATTAAAATTCATACTATTTGATGGCGTGATTTTTTAAACAAATAGTAGCTTTATAATAGTATACCCAACAAATCTAGAAATAAATTAAAATTACTATGTCAAAGCCCAAATCTGAAAGTGTAATAGTTTCTCAGTAAGGTGTGTCACAAAAATGCATAAACAAAAAAAAAATAACATAGCGTCACGCCTGTATTCCCCGAAGAGGTAGGCAGAGGTGTATTATACACCCACGACTCGTCAGCTATGTTTAAGTCCCACGTTATAGGGGGCTCCGGGCAGCTACTGAGAATTTTTCTTTTTAGGAAAAAGCTCAATAACATTGCCCGACCCGGGGATCGAACCCGAGACCTCATGATTAGCAGTCGCATACACTACCGCTACACCACCGAGGCAGCATAGATTGTGGGATAGTGATAGGGCTCGCTTTACTCGCCCTAATTAATATTAGATTACTGAAACGAGTACTTACTTATACTCTCGATATTTCCACATTATCGTTTGACGGCAGTAAATAGATCTGAGGAAGCAAAAATACTGGGTAGGCACAAAGTGATCTTTATTACAATCTGATTTATCGCTAATGGGAACATGTAATTAAACGTTTAAATCGAATTTAATGGACTTCCTTTACTTTGATTTTACTCCAACACGTCTAGTGAATTAAAATCTTTGATGTGCTATGTATATAATTACATTTGTACGTATAGTAATGCAAAGGTTTGCCACAAATATTATTTGCAGAGAACACCATATGCAAATAATGTTGATAAGTCTTTGCAATGTATTTATGTACTCAGATAATAGTTGGTACCTTTAATGAGGACGTTATCATTATGGCCGCTGATTTACTTTTCATTATGTTAAGCACCTATGAGAAACTATACAGAGACAATACATATAGCCTATTTGCAGACTTTTTATATACAATACTTTTTGCAAAATAAAAAATAAATTTTAGATAACACAACTGAAGATGATTCGTGTGTGCGTGTGTGTCTTTAACCTCATATCTCATTAAGATAACAAATATGTTTTCTTCACAAGCAAGAAATGTTTCTTTGCCACGTGACATTGGCAAAGTTGTGGACATACTCCTGCAACAGCCATAAATCAAGAAGAAGAAGAAATGTTTCTTCGCCTGAACAAATAAGTTTCATCTCAATTAGTAGGTTAATTGATGCGCGAAAACATCTTTATTTATAAAATATGAGCCAGCTACTAGTACATAAATAGCTAAACCGAGAGGCCTATTGTTTCAATTTAAAGTATCTAATAAATTGCAGTTATAATAATTAATAATTCAGTCGGGATGGAAGGTACTTCACTGATATAGAGAGAGTAAATGTGGGAAATGGAGTGAACGGAGCATTGGGAAAACTTCTCGGCAGCCGCCATCTCAGCCACAAAGCACGTGTTACAATACATAATGTAGTGCTTATACCATTGATGTGGCTTATCCCAACATTTTTATATGGAAGCGAGAGTTGGGTATGTAAAACGGAGCACGGGAGAAAAATCAATGTGGTCGAAATGCGATCTCTGCGGAAAATCTGTGGAGTTAGGCTGACTGACCGCATTCGTTTCGACGACGTAAGAGAGCGGTTAGTTATGAAAGAGAGTATTGGTGTAAATATACGAAAGGGAATGCTGCGATGATTCAGACGTGTGGAAAGAATGCTGGATAAGCGACTGTTTAAGAAGATATACAATACTAAACTAGAAGAATGCAGGTACAGGGTAAGACCGAGACTCACCTACCTAGACCAAATCGGTCAAGTATTCAAGGAAGGTGGAGTCAGGAGTCTTTGAAACTGGCGAGCGTGTATGAAGATAATTATGAATGTTGAGAAAGCGAAAGATGTATGCAAGAATAGAGCCTTTTGGCACTCTGTTCTCTCGGCCTACCCTGCAAGCATGATGATAAGTAAGTGAGTAATGGATTGCTTTTGGTAAAACGAGGATCATATGATAGAGTTGGGTGGTAGATAGTCGAATTATTCAGTGACTATCAGTAAACATCTCGATAAGTCGAATACATTTAGCTTGGTAGCAAAGATTTGATAACAAGATAGTTAATTTTTGCAGTGGTTCCCTTTAATCAGTAATGTATACTACATAAATTTCACCAGTAAGTTCTATTAAAACTAAAAAATATAGAACGAAAATGTTTTTTTAAAAAAACATGATGAAATAATTTAATTGAAATAAAAACAACCAGGAAGCTTGGGTTGCTGTATGTACTTTCTATTAATTTAAGCAAACTGCTCTTGAATTTTTGATTGTGTGTACTTTATATTAAGGACAGGCCTCGTGGCGTAGTCGGTAGTGTAACCGACTTCCGTGAACGAGGTCGAGGGTTTGATTTCCACTCAGGACAATTATTTGTGTTATGAACACAGATATTTTTACTGCGTCTGGGCGTTTTCTTATTTATTATATGTATGTATTTACAAAAAAAAAAAGTATTATTATGTATTATATCCGTAATCTGGTACCCACAGCACAAGCATTAAGCTTAGTTTGGGACCAGAGGACGTTGTGTGATAAATGTCCGTGAATATTTATTTATTTATATTTATTAATTACTTACTGCTAAAAACCTTTCGTAAGTGTTTGCATATTAATTTACTAAAGATAAAATGATGATATTATGTACATTAAGTTACATAGTCCACAAACTACGGATTTTTTGATATTCAAAAAACATATCTGCCTAAAATCTAACTTTATAATGTTGGTCATACGCACAGGACTAAGTTAATGTATCATAATAGTATATTTAATTATTAATAATGGCTTAAGGTTTAAAAAAATTGCGTATGTTATTGTGCGGTCCCTGTTTCAGTTCCCAGTCTTTGATCTGAATCCCAGTATTTGAAAGTGCCAAGTACCTAATAATACAAGGGAAAGGACTGAAAAACGTCTTAGGAGTGTAACGTCTTAGGAGCAGGATCCTGCTCGTGACTGTTATTTTCGATTTCACACTTTAACACTTTGTGTTTAGTTATTATCTTATCAATAAGTATGTATACCTAACTAAAATCAAAGAATCATGATTACATTTTTGTTACTAAAACATCTGAAGTTATAAATAAAAAGAGTAAAAGTACTATAATTCATAAATGGTTTGTTTATTTCTTAAGAAAAAGCTTTTGTTAATTGACATCCGACTAAGTAAGCGCTCCGTGTAGTGACAGACTAAGAATATAAGTGTCACCACCCCATTTTTTTGCACTGGTGTCTTATGAGGCGACTAAGGAAAGTAAGCAATTATCACCTATTGCATTACTCATGGTAGGGCTGGGTACCAAGTGGGAGTACTCACTTGCAATCAGGCCCAAGCGGGTTGGTGCCATAATCTCCTGTATGACCGGCCATGAAGTACATTGGTGTTTTGGTTGTAAATGCAAAAAAAAAATAAAAAATATATAGGAAAAAATAAACTGTCGACGATGCAAATTCTCGCATAACAAAGAAAGTTCTATTACTATTCTAAGTAGTAAATTTGGTTATTTCTTATTTTAATAATAATAACGTTTATTTTAAAATTGAGAAAGTTGAACCTAAGAATCTATCATTGAACCAGAATGATCATTTCTTGGTTATGAGCCAACTAATCGATCAATTAATTGCATCTCCTAGTTCCTGAGACTAATTAGGGGCCTAAAAACACAATTGTAATAATAGGAAGACTCGATAAAATGCAGTGTTACGCTGTGTACTCTGCATGTGTAGGTTCGTTGAAGTTGAAGGTTGCAATTATGAGACAAATAACAACACGTCCGATCGCTTTGATATCCATATTTATTAATACAACTTACATACAACATATATTATTACTAAATATTATGCTGACCTATACGTTCAGTTTAGGCCGGCTACATACGAGTCAGCGAAATCGTGGACTCGGATACCATAATGGATCCTCAGTAGGTACATAAACTGAGTAACGTGTTACCCTATCCAAATAGTTGACTCATTTTGCTTCCGATATTTTCCATGTTTGTAAAGCCTTTTATCCTCATTGCGAAATGTGATTTTGTAAAATAAAACCCTTATAACGACACCGAATGTATAACAAATGAAATCATTTTGGTATTTGAACTCATTATGTAGCTTTGCAACCTGATCAGTCAGTTATGTAAATTTCGTTTTCATAAAAAAATACCATTCATGCTCTTTGTTTACGAATAGGTTATTGCCCACAACTACGCTCACGGGGCAACATATTTTATTCTCAAAGGAATGAAATACTTCATAAATGTATAACCATTTACTAGTTTAATGAGTTGCTATGTATATAATGACAGTTCATTAGTAACTCAAAAAGGTAAATAAGTGCTTCTCAATTTACTCCTTTGATCCTTACATGTCACCATCTCATTTCACAAATATGAAATGAAAAAATAAACGGCTATCTCCTGCTACAGCCAAAACGAAACGATTTGCTTCATGGCCGGTCACACGGGAGATGGTGGTACCAACCCGCTCGGGTCCGATACGAAGTGAGTATTTCCAATTGGTACCCAGCCCTACCACCAGTCATGCAATGGATGATAATTGCTTACTTCCCTTAGTCGCCTCATACGACACCCATGGTAAAGAATGGGGTGGTGACACTTGTATTATTAGTCCGTCACCAAACGGACAATAAAATAATAATAAGGTTAATATAGGCAAAATATTTATAATATATTATTTTAATATGATCAAAGCATGAAATTTACTAACTTAAGTAAATACTTTTAATCTTCAAAGGCTAGAACTAATATAACGAAGCCTCTGGATAGCATGTGATGATGTTTGAACGTGTGACGTAATATCTACGATTGGTGCTTCATGTCATTTCACTTAAGACAGATTATTGGGTCTCATTTAATCTATCTATCTATACTATTATAATGCCTTACAGATCTCTGTATCTCCATTTAAGATATTTGATGAAAAATATTCTATACACCTGTATACTATGGCATGTATTTAGGCGTATGAACACAAACACATTTTTTTTAGAATATTTGTATTGGTATTTGTTTTTTCGCACATCACGCAAATTGTTTGTGTGATAGTTCTTGATTACATCTTTTTTTTTGTTAAGGCGGCAAAAAAATATTCCTAACCGCACACCCTATCGTTTGGGGCCACGACCAGGGTAGTGTGAGGCCTGCACCCACTAACCCGCCGTGTGCCGTCTCTCCGCCTTTATTGGCGGGCCACTGGAACTATGTTACATTCCTTCGGTGATGTTCTTGATTAGACCTAAACACTGGTATACATTTTATCCCGTTACTATATTCGAAACCCGAAATATAAGCTGTATATACCAGTTTCAAAATAATCAAGAGCTATTAAACAAAAAAATATTAACAACATCTGTATTTTAGTTTTTGCGCCATAGGTGAACCAAAAAACAGAGAAACAGAACAAAATTTCTAAAAGTAATTGTTCTGGGAATATAGCATAGGTAATAAAGATACCGACATCCACAAGAGTATCTGCCCAGCGATTTGTGTGATCCCTAAATGGCTGTTCTGAGTCTGGGTGTACCTTTGTGTCCGTGAAATTGTATGTTTGTAAATTTACCCGCGATACAAGGATTATTCCTTAGTGCAGGGAGTTTTTTGTCTTTAAAAAAACAAATACTTAAAGAAATGATTATCTTGAAGCGAAAAATAGTACTCACGGGTACTATGACACAATTTGCCTTGTTTCCGCCAATTGACAAGGAAATTGTGATTGTCACATCAAAAGCATTGCGGAAATTATAGATTTTATTTATATTATTGTTATTATTGTTATTGCTAAAATAAAAACCAATCAAAAATCTTTAGGACTTGGATTATAGAAATAAATAATAGATTCTGTTCGTGAATTTGTCCGTGGACTGCAAAATCGGGTCACGCACATTAATTTCTGTATACATAAACTGGTTATTCCACGAGAACCCACCACTTTCTGGATAAAGCTACCAAAGCTTCGTCTTTTCTGGACTCCTGACTGCATGAACGCAAAACTCCATGGTGATTGATAAGGTATAGTTGCGGCCTAAACCCCTAACAAACAAAGAAACGCACTGTCGCATTTATAATAATACTAGCTGCAACCCGCGACTTCGACGGCGTGGAATTTAGTTTTTTTTTGCGGAACCCTAATTACATTTCTAAAGAAAGTTCCGTTAGACCGTTCCAGAGATTAGCCGGAACAAACACACAGACAGACTGAGAAACAGACATACAGATCTATTAAATGCATTTAGTAAAAACATAGAGTACCTGCGGAAATGGAGGTAAAAAGCTTATATACTACATATAATATATGTATCTAAGTTTCAGTAGAAGATTTATCGAGGAAACCTAATATGTAGTATAAACATGTCAAAGAATTCTATTAATTCAACCCTTTTGACCAAATACATTCCAACGTGTATACATTTATCGAAGCTTTGGTTGACCAAAAGTAATTATGTAACTGAGCTGTGTCTGTACCTACACTTAAGATATTTGGGGGAAAATACTGTACTAGGCTATTTAGGCGTCTAAAACTGAAAACAAAACAATTTTTTTTAGTTTTTTTGTCTGTTTGTTTGTTTGCCCATGACGCGAAAACTACCGAATTCACGGAAAAATAAATATTCACGGATATTTTCACACAACGTCCTCTGGTCCCAAACTAAGCTTAACGCTTGTGCTATGGGTACCAGATTACGGAAATAATACATATATTCCTTTTTTTTGTAAATACATACATATAATAGATAGAAAACACCCAGACGCAGTACAAATATCTGTGTTCATCCCACAAATAATTGTCCTAAGTGGGAATCGAACCCACGACCTCGTGCACGGAAGTCAGTTCATTGATTTCATTGCAAATTTTTTGTTTGATAATAATAAAAATATTTGTCAAGTGAATACAAAATACAGGGAATAATATTTTCTTAACCAGTGCGCAAACTTTTTTTGGTGGTTCGATATCGGTAATAGAACACATTTCCATTAATTATTTTTAATCCCATTTTTTATTTTTTTTATCTGACTTGAAATTAGTAAAATATGGACACCAATCTTACGAGCAGCTAGAAGCTTTGTTTGTCATCTGTCGGAAGTATTTTCATACATTATACCAACCAGGTAAACTTAATTTTACAATTAAGATTTTACCTAATAATGACGCAAGCCCTATAAATATTTAGATATTTTTATATATATTTTTAGCATTTGACATGCTTAGCAACATACATTAAACACAAAGTGAAAAATGTGAAATCGAAAATAACAGTCACGAGCAGGATTCGAACCTGCATCTCCTGGATACCGTCCATATGCTTTGCCAATTCAGCCATCGTGACCCTTGCTCCTGACTGCTAATCTCGATAACACATTCATACTTAACGTCTTTGGGTGACGCCTGCACCATCTGTCGGAAGTATTTTCATAGATTATACTGACCAGGTAAACTTAATTTTACAATTAAGATTTTACCTAATAATGACGCAAACCCTATAAATATTTAGATACTAGCTGTTACCCGCGACTTCACCCGCGAGGAATTTCATAAAAATAAATAAAGCAATCCTTGAAATGACAAACATTTTTTTTATCTTTCGTAATTTTTTTTTATGTATTCTATGTTACTTCTAATACCTCCAAGAATATGTGTACGAAGTTTCATAATGATCAGTTAAGTAGTTTTCGCGTGAAAGCGAAGCAAACAAACTTACATTCACATTTATAATATTAAGTAAGTAAGTATGATTTTTATATATATTTTTAGCATTTGAAATGCTTAGTAACATATATTAAACACAAAGTGAAAAATGTGAAATCGAAAATAACAGTCATGAGCAGGATTCGAACCTGCATCTCCTGGATACCGTCCAGATGCTTTGCCAATTCAATTAGCAGTCGGGAGCAAGGGTCACGATGGCTCCTCTCCTCTTCGAATAACGCTGCATCTTATGGTATAAGTATTATTCCGATCAGTTCAGTAGTTTCCGCAATATAACCAAACAAAAAAAGGCTCTCCATTTTTTATTACTATAGATATATATTTAGATATTTTTATATATATTTTTGCATTTGACATGCTTAGCACTATACATTAAACACAAAGTGAAAAAAACCGTCACCCAAAGACGTAAAGTATGATGTGTTACCGAAATTAGCAGTCAGGAGCAATTGTCAGGATGGCTGAATTGGTAAAGCATCTGGACGGTGACGGGGGTGGACGGGGACGGGAGCAGGAGCTCCTGACTGTTATTTTCGATTTCACACTTTTTTCACTTTGTGTTTAATGTATAGATGTTTAATGTATAATTAAATAAAAAATAATAAATAAAATAATAATATATTTAGTTATTATGTACGAGTATATTGATGCTAACCAAATAAAAGCCGACCTACTCATATATATATTACAAAAATTCTGTGGTTTACTGCTGAAACGGTTTTTTGAGACAGCTTGTCTGAGCCATCTGGGTCAGTATCGTACGATATTCGCCAGATTCCTTTGCAAAATAGGGCCTGAGATATAAATTGCTTCCAATAACAAAAGAACTGGAAGCATTTTTTCGTTTCATTGAATATATAAATATCTTTAGTAAACTAACCTAAGTTTGAGCGTTTTCATTGAGACTTCGTTTTGTATACTTTTCGATAGTTACTTACTTTGTTTTATTTTCGATTATGTAGACATTCATATTCAAGGGTATTTTATATTGACATATTAATATGCAAAACATTTTAATAGGCTATCTTATAGTAGGTCATAGGAGTTATGATGCTCTCGATGAATATACATTTTTATAAGCAGGTAGGTGCTATAAGTATACAGACTGTTCCTCCCTGTATACTGCAGTCATGTGGTAAAAATTGTTAACTTCCAAAATATGATATTGGGTAAATACAAAATATTTTGTAGGGAGTGAAGTTTTTTATACTAGCTTTTGCCAGCGGCTCCGCCACAGCCTAGAGCTAGTCTTTAGGTTACATCTCAGGTCCCTGTGGTAGTAAGAGGATAACATGTATAGTTACATTTATGTATACAGTTCTAAGTCTAATAAAAATCATTCAAAAAAAATCATCAAAATCCGTTCAGTAGTTTTTGCGCCTATCCTGAACAAAGAATCAAAAATCCTAAAAAAATATTAAGTTTTCAGAGACGCCTAAATAGCCTAATATATCCATTTTTCTCAAATAACTTTAATATACTAACATAGTTTTGTTACAGCTTTATAATAGTATTAACTTTAACTACTACTATAATAAATCTGTGAGCTGTCTCGTAATTTTTTTTTCGCATACCTATTTAAAACGAAAAAACCTATCGCTGACAAAGTCATAATCAGCTGATAGTCTAATATTATAATTATAAGAATAATATATTTATAAGTATATTTATTTTTAATACACGAATATACGAAACTGAGGCTTTTCAGTTTATAAACCAATTAGTCAAAGGCGAAGTTACGCCTTTTAAAGATGATACTTTTAATTACAAACAATGTCGGACGTTGTTTAAAAGAGAAAAAGACAGGTTCTTTTTGCTGGTTCTACATCCGTAACTAGCTCAATTTTGGGAAATGTACGTTACCTAGTAGTACCAAGCAATTGTCACGGTGGCTGAATTGGCAAAGCATCTGGACGGTATCCAGGAGATGCAGGTTCAAATCCTGCTCGTGGCTGTTATTTTTTTTTATTATTGTGTGTAGTGTCAGATGAGCCACGGCCCATCTGATGGTAAATAGTAACCATCGCTCATAGACTCAACTATACCGCAAGTATTGTCAAGCCACTGCTCACCATTTCATTTCACCGATATGAAATGAAAGAATAAACGGCTATCTCCTGCTACAGTCAAAACGCAACGATGTGCTTCATGACTGGTCACACGGGAGATGGTGGTACCAACCCGCTCGGGCCCAACACCAAGTGAATACTCCCACTTGGTACCCAGCCCTACCACTAGCCATGCAGTGGATGATAATTGCTTACTACCCTTACGTGAGGCGAACACGACACTCGTGGGAAAGAATGGGGTGGTGACACTTTTATTCTTACAGCCGTATTCAAGAACGATACTTAGGTAAGGTAGCAAGCAACACTATGCTAAGTAAGGCATTTCTCACTACGTTCGTCAGGGCAAGCCATTGCATTCACATACAATACTCAAGCGATACTTTACTAAGCAAACGCACGGCGTCGATTATAGACCTGTGATTGGCTTTGATCAACATTGATTGACGGTGATGTATCCCTTTCTGTTGCTATAGTATTTGGCAGATGTGCGGATGACATAAATAATAAAAAAAAATATATTGTATATAAAAAAGAGGATTTATGTCTATGTTTAAAACGTGTTATTTTATTATTGATATTATTCTTCTCTTTATTAATTTTGATACATATTTTATACCTTTTTAAAATACACAAGCTCGCACAAAATGACTACTATAAAAACACAAACAAAAATAAACACAACAGAAAATAAATAATTTTAAAATGTATAAAATAGTGGCTCACCGACATCGGGTGCAGGGACCCAGTTGTCGGTGATTAGGGCTCCAAAAAAGAAACCCCCATACAATAGGTACCTACGTGCCGTGTCGACGAGTACTGCCTTTTCCATCAAGCCCTTAATCCAGCTGTCTAACGACAGTCTCTTTAGGTGTTGCTCTTGGCGATTCATCCCTTAACCGATATGACTATCGGAACAATAATTGTCGAATCAACATCCCTCATGTCGGCAATCTCGTGAGCTGAATCTAAATATTTTATATGCTTTTTTTTATTATCCTTGCCATACACCTCCTATCCCTTTCCGATGATTCCGAGATGGCGACGCACGAGTGATGCCTCTGGTGTTGCTAGCGTCTATAGGCTTCGATAACCGCTTACGATCAGCTTAGCCGTATGATTATTCACCACCCCATGTAATATAAGAAAAACAGCTGTGGTCTTCAATGCACAACCGGACGTGTTTCAAAGGAAATCTGTGCAGTTAAAGAGATGCTGAGAGAATATTAAATTCCAAGGAAAGAAGGAGCTTTCCTAGGAATCCAATTATATGAGACGCACAGGCGGAGGCGGTGGTCCTGCAGCCTCATCTGGTCTGATTTATATGAATAATAACATAAAATATCGCAAAGTATGATTATAAATACAAACAAAATTTCAAAGAGCAAATTTACCACTGAATATAATCTCATTTGGGACTAAAGCTACACTGCGTTGGTTAATATAGCTGTTTCGCTACTTTACGTAACTGACGTTCCAAAGGAACGCATAGCATTGCACACCGCTTAAGTATTGTTTATGAATCGGATTTATAGGCCCTATGCTTTCGTGCGCGCTGTGAGACTTCATAGTATTGTTCTTGAATACGGGTGTTAGTCCGTCACCACACGGACAAAATCATATGTTATTTTCGATTTCACATTTTCACACCTTCCCCTTAACATACAGATGGAATATCCCAGGATTGCAATAATTTATTTCCTACTACTTCACTTTCAATGCTATCTACTCTTGAATTTTTGCCCGATACAGTCTGTTCATTCTATAATCTGTGTATGATTTTTGCCTACGCCTATATATACTGTATCAACGAGAAATAATTCCTAAACGTAAACGTAAACCAGTTGCGACAATGGACTCGAACCGTGCGGTAATAAAGTCGAGTTTTCCACGGGAAAGTGAAAGAAAATTATTTTTTTTGGAAAATTTTCGTTTTATAACGTCAGTGTTATTATAATAATTAGTGGATAGTGTTTTTAAGTGTTTTAGTGCATAAAATAGTTATTATACTTGACAATAAACATGGATTTTTCAACAATGGGTAAGTAGTTTTTTTTTTATTTTTTTTTTCATAAAAAGTGTCCACCCAGCGTTCGGCGCTGGGCATCGCGCGGCCTCGCGTGCCCTTGGCACTGTATCGCTTGGCACGCATAAGACTCCCGGGAGTCAATCGCGAGTCAATTAACGTTTATTGTTGAAATGTTTTTTGCGTGCCAAACGGCTAACTAGTACTCGTATAATACGAGTAATCATAACAATCATACAATTCTTTAATGTTGACACATTCATTCATTTTGACATATTCTTCCATTACGCAGGCACTGTTTTTCATCTTAATGGTTATTACAAAATTGAGGTCAATTCATTCGTTGCTTCAGTATAATTTAAACGTTAGAGCGATTGTCATTAGACATCTGTAATCCCAAAGGACAACAATATCCTAGCTCATCGTCCAAGTGTAGTATGGATCATCTCGTGACAGCGGCTTAGTTATTACCACGGTAGTGCTAAGTTCATGAGAAGCGGATATCATTTACCATCAAAGAGGCCGTAGTTTGTGCGAGTTCTCTAGTTACAATATTATTATAGAATGGATACTTTAGGAGGAGAGCCCACCACACACCCACGGATTGTCAATCCCATTTACCTTTGGACACACACGAAATAACCTAAAAAAATTGTTGCTGAGCAGTCTTAAGGATGCCTCGTGTAGAGGCGAAACACATGTCGAATTTGTGTTCGGATTTTTGCAGATCATTGTGACGTTGTGGTTTTGAGAGTCCTGCCGTATCGCATGGTTGTGTCGCGTTGGTGAGATTTTTTGTCATTATCGTGCATGCTACTTTGCTGTTATCACATTCTCTTCTTGTGTGTGTCCAAAGATAACCAGGATTGACAATCCGTGGTTGAGTGGTAGGCTCTCCTCCTAAAATATCCATTCTATAATAGTAACAATGGACTTTCGCCAAGTGTCGCCTCATTCAGTCAAATATGTTAGGTACAATAAAAAAAGTAGAGTAAAGTATTACCAATTTAAAAAGTCAAAGGTACAAACTGTTTATTCTAAGAATATACCTTTACGCGTTAGATAAATGAGGCTCCTTAATTGCTACTATAAACTGATTTCGGAGCTTACTAAATATTTACTATAACATATATATGTAAGAATTAGGCTATTGACAGCTACGATTGAACTAGGTAACACTGGCATTATTTAACAAAGTGTATAACATTTATAAGCTTCGGAAAATATGTCTCTCTATATATACTTGTCAGTTACAGCATAAATGTGATTCTGACAGTACAATTAATTTTATTAGCAGATGACGGCTTTGGATAATAATACTTGATATTAAATGTTGCCAGGTTTGCCTTGATTTAATCAATGGCTTTTTTAAATAACCTGTCGTAATACTTTTTTAATATGCAACGTTTTAGAGTATGTAGGCCGATTCCAATGTTCTTACTCGTAAATGTAGTGTCTACCTATTTTGTCAAGGATCGTCGATTTAAGTTTTGAGAATGAATGTTCTTTTTGACATATTATTTAAAAAAAGAATAATTCTCTATAACGTGATAAGTATTAAAAGAATTGACGGTATGTTATTAATTCTTAAAGTTATATGCTTCTATAAAGGAGGCGCTCATTATGTAAAACTCCGATGTATAATATAAAATAAACGCGAACATTTCGTAAGAAGCGGGTGGCTGTTAAATCACTTCTAAATTTAATTATTTTACAATAACAAAGTAGAACATTCGTACGCACTTAATGAACTTCTACTATTAAGAAAGTCAACATGTAATGTTGGTTTTATTTGTAGCCTAGTATGTTATATTTAAAATGATTCTCGTAGTTACGAACTTTCAGAAATCTTGCATGACTTTAATACATATTACAAACCTATAGATACTAATGTCAAGGATAAGGTTATCATTAAACAATAAGTCACTTATTTGATTTACTGTGATACAGAGAAAGGGGAAAAACCGTGACGTCACTTATTTTGAATTGGAGAGTGGGGATTATGTAACGGGCAGTCTTGCTAGAGACGCTGACGTCAAATCTCCAATGTGAAACTGTCGACTTGCCTAGTTAAACTGATCAATAAAATTAAGATCAAAAAAGAAATATTGCAACACAAATACCAAACTAAAATTATTATATTAAACATTACTTTAGGATGAACTTTGGAGAAAAATAATAAAACTAAAGAGTATTTTGTGACTGAAGAAATATCTCTGGTTTGAGTATAAACATATTTCACCAAATTCTCTCGAATATATTTTTTAATAAAGATATTCAAACCCGACAACAATAAACTCAGTCCACAATTGGATTTACACATCCTCTATTTACGCGACAACTCGTACTCGTATAATTCTGCGCCTTTCATATCAAATTTATTCCAGATCCCGTTGGGCCAAAAGGCGTAAAAAATAAATCCATAAAATTATAACTTAATGTTTTAGTAGTGTTGGTACGGGTCATGTTTTTATATAAAAGAATAAATATACTTAGTTAGAATAAGCCAAAAAAAATCAAGTCATAAAATACTATTATTCATACTTAATACTTATTTTTTTGTTAAGGCGGGAAAAAAAATCCTACGCACACCCTGTCGTTCGGGGCTACGAACAGGGTAGTGTGAGGCCCTCACCCACTAAATAAACCCGCCGTGTGCCATCTCTCCACCTTTATTGGCGGGTCACTGGAACTATATTACATTGCTTCAGTGGTACTGTATTCATACCTGAATGTAAACATAAATATCTGTCTAACTTAACGAGATTACAAGAAAAAGAGTGAGTTGGTAACCGCATTTATATGTCCTGAAAATACTTTTGCCAATAAATCATAAAGCTTTTTACTCTAGTTTTGTGTTGTTTTTCTGAGTGAGCTATAAATAACTACATATTTCATATTTACTGCTGAGATCAATTTATCAGCATTTTGAAATAAAACTACGTTTACGGAATCTATCGCGTTTACTTGATTTTTATACTAATCCCGACGTTTCGAATACTTTACAGCATTCATGATCACGGGTGGACTTAGATGGTAGATGTCCAAAGCTGATATGTTGTTTCAACGGTTTCATCTACCCACAGTAATATGATTTTACAAATGATTAGTTTATTTATTTCAACCCACATAATATTCGTTTAGAAACACAATTAAAAATATTTACATTAAGTTTTATGCTTACAATGCATGAGATTTTAAGCTAGTATAATAAAATTAGTATAATACGCCTTTAAGTTTTAAAAATTTTGTTTATATGTAGTGCTTAAAAATTCTACCACAAACTACCAATTAAAATTTTTAAGTAATCAAAAGACTACCAGTAAGAAGACAATATTGATTATTAGTTTCTATTATTAAATATATTGATTTTAATAGAAGCTAAGACTAAAAAGCTACCACCGGAAATCGAAACGTGGTCTGACTGAGAAAGATCCGACCAGAAAACTGAGTAGGCAACAACTTGTTATGGATTAACTAAATTTATCAGCATTTATCACTTATTTATCGTGATTTTACAATACGATTTCTCTTTCATTGCTCTTATTTATTACTAAAAAAGAACGCACAAGCAATTTTTGTGTCATTTCCAGAGTTAACAACTAATAATTACGTCAGAGCAACATTTGTAAAATGTTATTTACATCAATCTGGGACAAAGTTTTGTTGTTATTGGGTGTGAAATATTTTTTTATCCTTGTAACTTTTTGTAATTCGCGCTTCTTTTAATGAAAGATAATACCGTGGATTTTTATGGATGATATCTGTGAGATATGTCTAATATATTCTGTAGATATGACCACGATTTTATAGCCTAAAAAAAATATTAGAATATTTTCTATTTCATAGAGAGGCTAGTTTTTGAACTTACTTTTTTATCAACTATAGAACCTCAGCCTGATGCAATAGAGGTTGAGCCGATTCTTGGCACAAATCCAAACTGCTCGCAGTTAGGTACTGATCTTGCGGTAAAACACAATAACTCTGCCGGGAGACCTGGGATTTGGACGTAAGCCTTTTGGTTAGAAATTGCTTACTTATGTCACTAGACCAAGGGTCGACAAGAATTTTAATATTTAGATATTTTTATATATATATTTAGCATTTGACATGCTTAGCCATATTTTATACATTAAACACAAAGTGGAAAATGTGAAATCGAGAATAACATCAATCCTGCTCGTGGCTTTTATTTTCGAGTTCACATTTTCCACTTTGTGTTTAAGAAATTTTAAGTGGATAAAATAGGTGAAATTATTAACTACCTTTTACCCGACGTTTCAACTGCGTTGCAGCAGCCGTGGTCACGGGACAACCCAAAAAATTAAAAATTAAATTTTCGGGGTGGACCACCCTTATCACTTAGGGGTATTAAAAATTGTTTACATCCTATTCTCAGACCTACTGAATATACACACAAAATTTCATAAAAATCGGTCTAGTCTAGAGGAGAATGGCGACAAACACTGTGACACGAGAATTTTATATATTAGATTGCGATAGGACCTAACAGGAGCAGGATCAAGTTTCCTAGTATTAAACCGGAGCCCGGATACATGTCTGAGATAAAGTTCTGAACTAAATTATCTGCCTAAGATCCTACTAATCAAAGCTCTGAAGGCAGACGTGCCAGAATTTATAGTTATATATAAATTAGCTTATTCATCTTAGCATATAACATAGGTGCATGAAGAAAGTAGTTTTATTTTTTATCGTATGCGTCGTTTACGGGCTGACTGATGTCCGAGAAGTAAGTCCCACAGCGCCCTATTATTTTTGTTAAGTCGGGAAAATATTTTCCTAACCGCACACGAGTTCGGGGTAACGAACAGGGTAGTGTGGGGCCTTCAGCCACTAAATAAACCCGTCGTGTGCCGTCTCTCCGCCTTTATTGGCGAGCCACTGGAACTATGTTACATTCCTTCAGTGGTAAGTCCCACAGCGCCCTAACGAAATACCAGCGTAGGTCTTATGACATACTTCATGCTAACTTGGGTTCGTTTTGCAAAGAATGTCTCTGTATTTTAAGATTTTTATATGTTTTTTTATTTTTGTAAGATTTTTATATGTTTTGTTGACAATTTTTTCAACATTATTCTATAGTTATTTTATATATATTTTTAGCATTTGACATGCTTAGCACTATACATTACAGCAGCAGGATCCTGCTCGTGACTGTTATTTTCGATTTCACATTTTTCACTTTGTGTTTAATTATTCTATAGTATTTTATCATTAGGTACGTAGGTCGTGATTATAAAAATAGGTCACGATGATATTAAATCAACACAATGTAAGTTAATAAACTTTAGCGTAGTTGAATATCATAATGGGTGAACTTAGGTTATTTCCTCATTTGATCATCGTCATAAGTTTTAACTACTTGAAATAACTACAAAACTCAATCATGTAGTTTTATGGCTCAAAGTTAACCTATCTAGATAGGCAGATCTTAACACTAAATAAGCGCTAAATTATCAATGCTGAAGTTGAGTGCTGATATCAATGTTTAACGGGTTTTGAGAAAGGCCCAATCTAATTTTAGCAACATTTTAATTTTGGGTTATCTATTGAAGCCTTAAATTTGAATTTTTGACACTATAGCATAACTAAATTATTGTGAAAAAAATAACTACATTTACGAAATCTATCGCGTTGACACTATAAATAAATATAAAGTAGTACTAAATTATAATAAAATAAAACTAGGTAGGTACGATTACCAACGCCGGCGGACCACTAAAGGAATGTAATATGGTTCCAGTGACCCGCTAACAAAGGCGGAGAGACGGCACACGGCGGGTTTATTTAGTGGGTGAGGGCCCCACACTACCCTATTCGTTGCCCGGAACGACGGGGTGTGCGGTCAGGAACATTTTTCCCGTCTTAACAAAAAAAAGGTACGTTTACCAAGTCTATCGCGTTTATGATAGATTTCGCAAACGTAGTTTTATTTTTTATTTTATAATGTACATATAACATTTGTTTAAATATAAGACAGTTTATTAATCAATAAATTTTAATCTGACGAATTCATGGTTTTAGGAGGATCTAAGTCAGGATAAAACTACAAAAAAAGAGCACTAAATGGGCACAAAAGAATTAGTTATTTTACTTTTGTGAACCTGCTGGTCTACTCGTCATAGATAGATAGCAGCTTTCAGTCGTAGCTTCTAAATATTCCTCATTTCATATAAAACAAGAGGTATGTAACCTGTGCAAACTCTTTGGCCTTTGTATCTTCAAGTTGGGTACGGATTAAAGTTGTTTCACTTGGTATGAACATTTTAGTTGTGCAAAGGTTCCTAAACTTCATTTTGAATACGTAATTAAGTCAACAGGATCAAGAAATAAAATAGTTGAGGTCAAGTATCCGCTTTAACTTTAGCAAGTTAACACGTTAAATGCGGTAACGCTAAAAGAGAGCCAGTGACGTACGCTTTGGCAAAGCTAGAGGCATCCGTCAGGCCGTTTGATGGGGACACTTGTTTGTTTGATTTTTGAAGTCACCGAGATTTAGTCAGATGGATTTTGTTTCTTCGTAAAAGTATTATTTTATGTTCGTTTCTTTATATTGGCGCTAGTTAATTGTAATTATACTTAGTACTTTAGAGAATGAGTTGAAATCCCAAAATAGTTATTATATTTTTGGAACTGCCTCTGTGGTGCAGCGGTAGTGTGAGCGACTGCTGATCATGAGGTCTCGGGTTCGATCTCCAGATCAGGCAGTATTGTTGAGCTTTTTCGTAAAAAGAAAATTCTCAGTAGCAGCACGGAGTTTGGATTTGTGCCCGGTAGACGGCAATAGGCTCGCCCCCTGTTACGTGGGACTTAAACATAGCTGGCGAACCGTGGGTGTGTAATATACCTTTGCCTACCACTTCGGGAAATACAGGCGTGATGCTATGTTATTGTTTTTTAATTTCTGCAGTTGTAAAGTGGACCTAATGGCATACTGATTGTTCGGGCAAAATGGCATCATGGTCAGGTCATCTGACCTACCTATGTTTTTCTTCTTCCAGATAATTGAAGATCATGTCTCGCAAGTATTATTGGAAAATAAACAGGGTTGCATTAAAACTCCATAGAAAAGACTATTGAAGAAATAAAAAAAATGAAGTGAACTGGTTATTGGCTTCTAAATTATCTATGTGGCACATTTGACTCTTAGAAAATATGTACTGGAATAAAATAACGAATTGGCTTCAATTATAAAACATGCTGCCGTGCGGGGACGGCTTTTGAATTGTCCCACCCCTCTCCACCCATGCGGGTCGTAAGAGCCGAGCAAAACACATGTTGTGGCGTTCTCTTGGGGAGGCCTTTCTCCAGCAGTGGACTTCGAAGGGCTGATAAATGGATAGATGGATAAAACATGGCTACCTACTGGGATTTTTTTTACTTACTCATGTGAATGTACTCGTATGTTAAACGGAAAATGAGAATTATAAGCTAAGTATGCCTATTCATACCACCATTTTTTAGGCGGGATTAAATGTAACTTACGCACTCCCCGCCGTCGACAATGGGGTAGTGTGTGGCTCTCACCTACTAAAACCTGCCGTGCGCCCTCACCCGCCCGTACTCGGCGGACCGCCTTGAAAGTACGTATATTCTCTGCATTTGTCCACACGGTGGCTAGCCTCGTCGGGATCTATCTCTGAGCGACATCCCTACCTAAGACATCACCACGCGCGCCGGCGGTAAATCGGGCCAGGAGACAGGGCGGCGGAGAGTCAGGTAGGTAAATCCCGTCGTCGACCCGAACCTCCGCCAGCGACTAGGAAAGAGCGAAGCGTAACCACTGTAGTAATGTCTCCAGTACAGGCGGAGAAACGGCACATGGCGAGTTTATTTTCATATAATTATATCACGGCTTTAAACATCTTACTGCGACATATACTTATTACCTACATAAAAATCAATTGCTGTTTGTTGGTCTCGCTTAAACTCTAAAACGGCTTGACCGATTTGAATTATTATTTTGTTATGTTCGCTCTTTTTTTTAAAGTGGAAAAAAATGTCCTACCGCATACCCCGCTGCCCAGGGCGACAACGGAGTAGTGTGGGGCTCTCACCCACTAAAAAACGACACGTCGACCCCGATCCGCAGACAGCAGCCCCTTCGAGCACCCTCTCTTGTGCGACGCCTCGCGCTCTTGGGCGTCATACCTTTGGGGTAGGCTTCCGTTCCGCGGACGGCAGCGTAATCCCCGACGTCACCGTCGGCAGCCTCGGCTAGGGCGGCATCAGTCGCAGATAAGTGCTCCCATGCTCTAGTACAGGGGTGGTTTAAAAGAAAAAAAGAGGATAACCAATAAAAATTGTTGAAAGATTAAATATCGATTAGGAATCAAACCGATAACACCCAATACGGGAAAAGATGTATCTACTAATTATATAATTGATAGTCAGATGTTTTCAGACCACACTCGCAATGTTCAAGGGAAAGAACAAATTAAGAAGAGGTACTCTTTACATATGAAGGGTGTGATGAATATTAATGCGGCGAAAGAAATGTGCTGGGAAATAAAACCGGGATCCGTTCCAATCCCTGTGAGGAATTTGATAATTTAAAAAAATTAGACCTCGAAGCAAAGTAGGATTTTAGTTCAATTTTATACCCCGTTGGGATCTGAAAGTACCTTTTGTAGCCTAGATTGAAGGAATCTAACGAAGTTTTACCCGTAACATTTTTTACTTGAACATTATAAATCAATTCAGGTCTACCAACCTTAAAACACTAATAAAATAGCAATTTAACTTTTAAGCGAAACAAATTAACACAGTGTGAAACTATGAATTCTAAAATAAACACTCACGAGCAGGATTTGAACCTGCATCTCCTGGAATACTGTCCCAGTTAATTTGTCAATTCAGCCATCGTGACAATTGCTCGGGACTGCGAAGAAGAAGAACGCATGTGCATGTGCAGAAGCTAAAGCCATATGTGCATCTCCGGGGGGTATCGGGCGCGACGCGTCTGGAAACTGAACATGCTCACCGGGCTGAGAAACCAACAGGAGGCTACCACTGCATTAGCAGAAGAAAAAAAGGAAGCTGCAGCCGCGATAACCGGGAAGGCCGGTAACACCGGCTAAAATCCACCAGGCGCACGGTGCCACGCGCCTTTTCTGGTGTAGACAATCTGCGAGTGAGGATCTAGAAACGGGGCTCTTGGTGGGGGTACGGAGCTCCTCACATCGACGCTCCGAGAGGAGCCTCCGGAGAATAGATTATAATATATACGTATAATAAAGATAAAATAATTGGCACTGAAACCTATTTAAATAAACTCAGTTTCTAAATTGTACGTCCTTTAACTCCAATCAACAGTCCCTACACCTAAATAATTTTAATAATTAATGGTATTGTAGCTAAATCAAGTACTCTTGATTGGTACAGATTTACTAGTCGGTAGATTTATCGTGAAAAAAAGGAATGAGAAAATGGAGGAGGAATTAATGAAATAAAACAATTTTAGAAATTTATACATGGTCTGGTCTCGAAGTTTATACATGTATAGACTTACAGCTCAATTGAAGTCAACTAGTTATACACTAGTTTGCTTTTCAGTTTAATAGGATTTCAATTTTGATATAACCATTATTAGAACTAGTTGTTTGTATTTTCTAATCAATAACGGCGGCTAATATGAAGATAAACAACAAAACGTGATACGTGTATACTAAAGTTCACCATCTTGTTGAATTTTCTCTATGCGCTAAGTTTTAACCACTTACCAAGGGAGTTTATAAGTCCTTGTTATTCATATTTTATGTGCTCAATTGCACTAGATGCTAAAGTTAGTTTCACTTAGTACGTTATAGTAAATACTAGTTATGTATGTGACCTCTTTCCAATGTTAGTTTTTTGCGATTACTTTTATATTGAGGCATAGTATGTAGCCCCGAAGCCTTATAACATCAATATCAACGAAATAGTGTATAATTATAATGTGTTATATTCTAGATTTAATGACAGGGCTTTCACTCGCCGATATAATTAGGTAAATTTGTAATATAGTAAAGCTGTAACAAAGCTGTAGCAAATATTTGAGAAATAATACTATATTAGAGTTCATGGGGGTTCTTTTTTCCATCTGGTTGTCTGCTTATTAAAAACTACAAAATGGATTTTCATGATACTGTTTTTGTTTGATAGTCCTTGATTATAGGTACTTAAATACTAGTACACACTTTATACCGCTACTACTCGTATATCGTGAACCTAATATATAACCTAAAAACTATCATCTGTCTGTGAAGGCTAATCTCTATTATAAAACTGTAACAGAGCTGTGCCTGTACATTGATACAAGATATTTGAGACAAAAATATGGTATTAGGCTCCAAGTAATTTGATATATTTGAACACAAAACAACTATTTTAAACATTTTCGTCTATTCGATTTTTGGAACTACTAAACGGATTTCAATGAAAGATTGTTGCAATTGCAAGATATTTTAATTTGTGCTAGGTATATAACAATGCAAGTATCAACACCCTAATCTTTCTCGCAGGTGTCGTAAGAGGTGACTCATGGAAATAAGTAGTTATCATTCACCACCATTGTATAATATTGCTGTTGATACGATTGTGTATCAAGTGGAAGTAGGTATTCATTGTGCTAGGCAGTTGCTCACCTGCCATTGCAATAAAAAAAACTTACGTTATAGCTAATAATATCGTAAGATAAGTAATGTAATTTTATACTAAATAAATATGGAGAGTCAACAATAAAAACTATTTATGTTGCCTGAAATTGAAAAAGTATTCTTGGAATAACTTCTCCTTGAGATAAAATATTTATTTTCGACTTTTCTTTCAATAACAGATTTTTAAAATTTGCTATGTAGTAATTTAAACTGAAATATTTTCTCCAGAACTCAAACTAATGAGTCGTAACTTATTATAGTTTATTATAAAAATATTTGAGCATGTATACGCTAGCCACTGTTTAAGATATTGTAATAGAGAGTTGCTTTCTATAATAGTTTCTTCAAACATCCTAAAGATATTTTATGTATGTATATATCAAAACAAATACCAAAATAGTAAAAGTGCCATGATTAGATAATTGTGGTGAATGTGATAAAGTAAGCTAGGTATTTTATACCTACAGAAATAAAGTTTATGAACAGCAGCATACGGTACATACGGTAATTTTTAATAAAAAGAGTAAAATAAGCATTCAATAGTTCTTAAAACTTTAAAATGGTTTATTTTAAATATAAATTAACTCCTTATCATTAACAGATCTTTGATTAACCGAAAGTTTTCTGGAATGGTCATATTACAGCTGAATTCAAATTCTAAGCAGCAAGTACGCGTCTCATAAAGACGTGAGTCAATAAAGTACGTGATAAGGAAACTTGTGACTTCGTTACATTGAAATCTAATCAAAATTTTAGAAGCTCTCTTCTTTCTACCTTAGATAATACCTGTTTTTTTTTCTTTTCCTTACAGCCCGTATATATTATTCCGTTAAGCACGAATCTCTTTCATATTGGAAAGAAATTGGCCTGCTCTAGCCCTCTAGTTCTAGGGTTGCTTCTTTTAGGCTGATAGTACTACCAAAGCCATCCATAAATTAAAAAAAAAACTGGTTTGTTTTGAATTTATTTGGTAGCTATGGAATTTATTTTTCCTTTGTTCTCTTAATTTGAGTGCTTTAGATAGGTTGATTACGATGTGATATTACTGTTTACTTAATTTTTGATGGATAATTAAGAAATTGCCAACATATAAGAGTCTATCTAGATCAGTTAATTAAAAAATAATTGCCACGTATATAACGGGTCATTATTTGACAGCGGCATGTTCAATTTGACCCGCTTAGCTCTTTTGAAACCCAGAGGTAGAGTAGAGAGTCAGGTGTACTCCAATAAACACTGACCTGGCATGGTGTGGCCCAAGGCATTCAAAAGTGACGTGCGTCAACACTTCATAAAATTCTGAAGGGTATGACAGAGACAACGTAGAAATACAAAAAAAACTAGACGTCGCAGGACGTCTAGCAGATGTGAAAACATCGCAATTATTTTATAAAAATAAAATGATCATAACTTGACAAAGTACTCCTCAAGACGAATCAAACGAGTATAAACTCGATAGAGTTGCGTAGTTTCATTACAGAATTACTGTGGCCACCTTCCAGCTCCATTGTCAGACCCTGGAAACCATCTAAACAAAAACAAAGTACTTGTCAAGACAAATCACACGAGCCCAAACTTGATGGAGTTATATCGTTTTATAACGGAGTCCCTATGGCCACCTTCTAGCTCCATCATCAGACCCTGGATACCATCTAAAGACAAAGAACTCGTCAAGATGAATCAAATTATTCCAAACTTGATGGGGTTGCGTCGTTTCATTACAGAGTTACTGTGGTCACCTTCCAGCCCCATCATCAGACCCTGGATATCATCTGTGACTGAAGTTCTAGTCAGAACATTTCAAACGAGCCCTAACTCGATGGAGTTGCGCCATTTAATTACAGAGTCTCGCATAGGCACCTTCCAGCTCCATCGTCAGACCCTGGATACCATCTGATCAATTCTGTTCAGCAGAAGCTTCTTTACGCCGTCTAAAAATTGACGTGTATCTTGATATCTTTCTAAAAATGCGTTCCACCATCTAAAGACAAAGTACTCATCAAGACGAATCAAACGTGTCCAAACTTGACGGGGTTGCGTCATTTCATTATAGAGTTACTGTGGCCACCTTCCAGCTTCACCCATATATACCATCTAGACACAAAGTAATCGGCAAGACGAATCATACGAGCCCAAACTCGATGGGGTTGCGCCGTTTCATTATAGAGTGCTTATGTCCACCTTCCAGGTCCATCATCAGATCAACTCTATGTCATTATAATATTGCATTGTCACGTGATATACACATGTGTGTAAAATTTCAGGTCAATCGGAAATATACAACAAGAAGAATCAATAAAATGTTACCTTAATAAAACTAATTTGATTATAAGAGAAACAAAATTTAATAATCTGTAGGTAGGTACTTATATTTCCAAGAATATAAGTAAGATTCATACCTATTATTAATTTTTATTTAATATTCATTTTATCTCATATTTGCGACGAAATTATTTTTATTAAGTATAAGAAATTCTTGTTCAAATTGAATGCTGTATATTATTATACTTGGACTCGACTGAACTGTAGCTTATATCAATCAAAATTTACTTCAGAGAAATGAATATGAATCCATATAAATATTACAATTTGTGGCATGAAATTCTACCTATAAATCAAAATACATTTATAAGGAAAGTTGTTATAATATTGTGTCAATATCAGATTTGATCGACTTTACCTACTTCATCGATGTCATGTTCATCGACCAATACTGAGAAGCATCCGCTCGGGACGATTCATTTCTTTTAAACACACCCAAGAGGGTGACGCCTTAGCCATTATTGGATGTATTTGCATACATTATTCTAACCAGGTACGCTTAATTAATACAATTGAGATTCAAACCAAATATGACGCAGCCCTATAAATATTTTGATATTTTTATATAAGTACTAGACTTTGCCTGCGGCCACGCCGCATCTTTTAGCTTTTTAGCTTATATCTCAGGTTCCCAATATAATAGCGTGATAAATTGTATACAAATTAAGTGAGTTAAATGTAATCAAGAGCTATCAAATAAAAAAAGTTGCATCAAAATCCATCCAGTAGTTTTTGTGTGATGCGCAAACAAACAGATAAACAGAACAAAATTCTAAAAAAAATGTATTGGGTTTAGACACGCCTATATAGCCTATTACAGACATATTTTCCCAAATATCTTGAATGTTCAGACACGACTTCATTACAGCTTTATAATAGAATAGATTTTTAAGCACTTGACATGCTTAACCTTTCATCCATCCATCCATCCATTAGCCTTTCGAAGCCTTTCAAAGCCTCCCCAAGAGAACGCCACAACATATTATATGTTTCACTCATATGGGGGATAATGCCGTAATCGCCACGCTTGGCAGGCGGGTTGGCGATCGCAGTGGATATTGTTAATACTCGAGGGAGTGCTGCTGCCCACTCCGCCGGTATTCCCTCAGTCGGCTCTTACGACTCCCATGGGTGGAGAGGGGTGGGACAATTCTAAAGCCAGGCCCCACACGGCAAATGCTTAATGTAAAAAGTTAAGATAAAAAGTGAAATTAAAAACAATAGACACGAGTAAGATTTGAAATTTTAGAATTTATTAATCAACTTATACTTTATTAACAAAAAAGCAAATTGTATTGTGCGAGTACATATAATTTGCGGTAATCTAGCGGTTTCGTATGCGGACGACAAGGTATCGGATCAAAATCCTGGGTTAGAAAAGAAAAACATTCTTCTTGATTCTAGGAATTTTCCCTCAAAAAATTCTCAATATCAACTCGGAGTTAGGAACTTCGCAGTAGCGATGGTGTCATAAAATCTTACTACACCAAATCACAAGCGAATTGAAACCATCTACTACGAGTACACAGACCTGAGACCGTGTATTGTGTATTTGATTTCTACACGGAACAATCCTTTGAACATCTATGAATAGTTGTTCCGAGTCTGGGAGATTACCCATGTGTATCCTATAAATTATATTTTGAATGTCACTCGCGCTATAACGATAAATCCTCTAGAAGTAATTAAGTGGGAAGTCTGGGAGTAAACTAGTGGGAGAGCCTTGCTTATCCTAGCATGAATGGGCCGGCCCGATCAAGGAAGTACCACTCTCTCACAGAAGATCGGAGTTAACCATCGCTAAGTAATTCTGCCGTAGTGTTTCGTATAATGAGTGAGAGCGCCGGAGGCCAGAACGTCCACCCTATGCTCTCCTTACTATCTATCTTATCCTCTCCTTATTACACATCTTCTCTAACTTCTATCCCTTTCCTTGGAGATGATAACGCGCGTGATGTATCTGGTGTTACTAGGGTCTATAGACTGCGGTAACTGCTTACTATCAGGGGAGTCGTATGCTTGTTTGCCACCCACGTAACATAAAAAGTTTATTAACAAAAAAAACGATACCTTCTCTCTTTTAACTTGCCACTTTGCTAGCACTGTTTCTGAGACATTTATTTACCAAATATCAAAGCTCAAGATTATTATAATACATTCAATACTAATGTTATGATTTCATCAACACATATTGACGATATTTATCCTAAGCGAACATAAATTGAGTTGCGGTATTAATTATTATTTGAACGGTGGCGCTTTGTAAACAGTGCAAATTAGTCGCAACAGGTCTATGGTGACTGGTAGCAGATATTTTGATGCTCAATTATTTGATATCGAGGTACGTAGTTCAGTTAAGTCCGTAATGTCTGTGTCATTTTTAACCTAACATAGCATCATGCCTGTATCTCCGAAGGGATAGGCAGCGGTGTATTACAAACCCACAATTCGCCAGCTACGAGTATGTTTAAGTCCCACGTAATAGGGGGTGAACCTATTACAGTCTACCGGGCACATTTCCAAACTCCGGGCTGCTACTGAGAATTTTTTTTAGGAAAATCCGCAATAACTCTACCCTACCCGGGGATCGAACCCAAGACCAGCAGTCGCGTTACTACCGCTGCGCCACCGAAGCAGTGCATTCCCCGTAGTTTGGGGCATCAAACAGGGTAAATAAACACGTCGTGTGCCGTCTATCTGCCTGTATTGGCGGACTACTGGAACTGTGTGACATTACTTCAGTGGTGCACATTTTAGACATTTTTTTTTGTTAAGGCGGGAAAAGTGCACAATTTAGACCTAAACTAAAACATTTGATTTCATATCGATACTTCTTTTTGCTATTATCTCACTAATCACATCTTAGTTTCTCACATGAATATACCACATTTTTTTCTGTTATAACCATTAAAGCATTTCGTTGTTTCGCCTAGGGCTTTCCTTCCCTTTGCAAAACATAAAGGAACATTCCATGTAAAATCTTCACTCGCCTTTAGCTATAGAACAGTCTAACTAGTTTGATACTGTTAGCTATAAAATCATATTTAAAAAGCAGCTGTTTAAAGTTCTCTCTTAGAGCGTTGCTCTCGTACCAATATACATCCAACATTCACAAAAAAACATTTTGCTTCAAGCTATAAAATCACACGTGCGGAAAGATTTAAATTATGAAGGTACACTTTTGAATTTTTTCTGGATTCTACAAGATCTTATTAATAAATTAGTGGTTAAATGTAAGCAAATATTGAATAATAAAAAATGTGTGTGTGTCATAATATTTAATAGTTTTAATTTATATTATTGACTTGAAGTTTAATATCACCATTAGTCTAAATATATCGTGTTTTAAATGCAAACTTTAATCGAAGATAAAACCTTAATTGTTTTCGAGTTCCCTTTGCTATGTATATTTAATTCCCATTGTACAGAATTAAGTGAGCGTCTTTAGCGTTCATGTTTTCTTAGTAACTTGCTTCATATATTTATAAGGAATAATTAGTTTAGCATGTGCATGTTAGACTTGTCGACAGTTCTGTTGTGTGATAATGTTTTATAATGTTTCTTTTATATTTTTAGAAATAACTTGTCGTGTGGTGTATTTTAGCATGAACCGATCGTTACATTTAATATATAAAACTTTTATCACTAGGCTACCTTTGCAAGAGCTAGATTTGAGTGTATAGCATTATTAATAAATACGTAACGATGTTTAAGCAGTTGTTCTAAAGTCAAGTGTACGAGTACACTTTACTCGTATTTGTTATGTAAAATTTGGGGAACAATATGCATACATGGACTTTAATTTACTTCTTAAATCGTGTAACGACGCCAGCCTGTATTTTACAATAAATTAGATGAAGATTGGTATCGTGCTATCCAAATTAGTCAGAAATAGTCTTGTGCAGTATTTGTTACTGTTTTTTTATTATTTTAGTTTTATAATTCTGAGTATCATCGCGTTAAATGAGAGTGCGATGGAGGAGTGATTTCGCCCATAGTTAACAAGGGATTCAAAAGCAGTCATAGCCTAGGGGTAAAACTAAAGAATGCAAGGCCAGTGGTATCGTATCTGATAACTAGTCTAAGGAAAAAAAAACAGACGTCGTGGGACGTCTATCAGATGTGAAAACATCGAAATTATTTTGTAGAAATAATGAGTAGAAATAAAAGGATCATAACTTTTTCAATGTGTGCTTGTATAAAATTATGACATGTGCAAAATAACGAAAATGGATATAAATCATCATCATCAGGTCCTGATATCATCTAGGGCTAAAGTACTTGTCGAAACGAATCAATCGATTCCAAAGTAACTCAAACTAGCTATAAATCGATGTGTTGTAACATTTATTACCGAGTACCCATGGTCACCTTCCAGCTCCATCATCAGGCCCTGGATACTATCTAGAGATAAAGTATTCATCAAGATAAATCAAACGAGTATAAACTCGATGGGGTTACGTCGTTTCATTATAGAATTACTGTGGCCACCTTTTAGCTCCATCATTAGACCCTGGATATCATCTAAAGACAATGTACTCGTCAAGATGAATCAAACGAGTCCAAACTCGATAAGGTTGCACCATTTCATTATAGAGTTCCTATGTCCACCTTCCAGCTACATCATCAGATCTGCTCCATGTCACCATAATATTGCATTGTCACGCCGATATACATATGCGTGTAAAAATTCAGCTCATTCAGAAACCGGGAAGTGTGTCAAATTTAAGTTGCAAGATTTAAACGGGACAAGTAAACTAAAAGCTTCGCCACGCTAACAGCCGGTTTTACCCTCCCTCCACATTAGATGTTTCACATCAAAAAATGTGGTGCCAGTAAGATAGCTATTTTTGTCAAATGATTTAACAAAATTTTGTAAGCAAGCTTATAGCCTAATTATACACATATTATTGTGTTGATCTGTATTTTAGCACTTAACATTCTCAGTTACTTTAAAGAACAAATTATTTATGAAAGTGGAAAAAGGGAGCCCGCAGTAAAAGTCTCTTTTCCCACTTTCCCAAATAATTTGTTCTTTAATATTATATTTTTTACAGCTGTAATAAGTTCCTGCGAGATAATTATATCTAAATGACTCTTCGCGCTAAGTTCACAAGGCACAGACCAAGTCGCGGGCAGAAATTAGTATAACTTATAACCGTGTAATAATACACTGTAGCATTTAAATTTATTTACATGAAGTACTCCTCCTCACCTCAACTAGCTAAGATAAATTCCAAACACATGATCGAATCACAAATCAAAATCTATTTGGTATACATAAAAATGAAACACGTTTAGCTAAAAATACTGCACTAAGAGGTTGTAGAAAACATTCGACTTATACGTGCGTCTTAATAGAATCGGATGACGCGCGTGGTAGACATAATAAAATAAATCAAAGCTATTCTATGTTTTATTAGTCCTAAATTTATTTTAGTGTCAAGCCGAACGAAATTCGCACCAATGAACTCTTTGATACACATGTCATATTAACATCCTTGTTTTCAGTCAACTGTGAACGAGATAAAAAGCCACCAACAAATACCAAATGACTATTTGTGAAATGACGACTTCGTGACATTGTTGTTTCTATTTTGATGATAAACACGCTTTTACCTGTATGTATGTATGTAACGGAATCTATGATCGTGATTTTGACTTTTTAGTGTCGGATTATATATTGCAACTCGTGGCGCACGGGCCTCGTGGCGTAGTCGGTAGTGTAACCGACTTTCATGCACGAGGTCATAGGTTCGATTCCCACTCAGGACAATTATTTGTGTGATGAACACAGATGTGTATGCGCGTGGGTGTTTTCAAATAAAAGTAATATATTTATTATATCCGTAATCTGGTACCCATAGCACAATCGTTAAGCTTAGTTTGGAACGAGAGGACATTGTGTGAAATGGCCGTGAATATTTATTTATTTTATTATTAACTTCGCCTGTATGTATCTATTTATCTACGTATATGTAACGGAATCTTTATTCGTGATTTTAACTTTCTGTGTCGGATTAAATTGCAACTTTGCATACTTATCAAGGACCGATGACAAGACATTAATTTGATTAGTTAATCCATTTTTAAGATTCCGTAGCCAACAAGAACCGTAGCAAATAACAATTCACGCTAAAATATAAAGGAAAATTATCGCAGCTCATTGGCTTTATTGGACAGTGCAGCGTAGGACAGCCTCCTACCAGGTGGACCGATGACCTGGTCAAAGTCACAGGTAGTCGTTAGATGCAGGCGGCACAGGACCGTTCGCTGTGGGGTTCTCTTGGGGGCCTAGGTCCAACAGTGCACGATGAAAGGCTGATGGATGGATAGATGGATTGACTATATATCTTATTTAAAAATTAAAGTAGGTATTTTTGGTGTTGTTTTGAGACTAAAAAGAATAAAACAAATTATAGTTTAAAAAACTAAAAAAAAAACACGATTTAATAGCTAGTTGTACAAAAAAGTAGGAAATAATATTATAATAAATAATGATCGTAGATTGTGGATCGGACGCAGGTTCGAATCCTGCCCGCAGTAAAGCTCTCTTTTGCCACTTTCAATCGAATAAGACTAATGAATTTTGAATTAATTATTTACACTTTTTTTTACTCGATTATCAATATAAATATCTAACTACGTATAGGTATATAAATTGAGTATCGAGTAAAAATTACTACGTTGTTTACTAGTTATAAGTGTTTTTTTTACTAATTTCTGATATTTATAAGATCAACTAAATCATTACGTTCAGGAGTTCAAGAATTTAAACAATATATAAATTCAAAGGTATAACTATATAAACGGTAATCCTGCTCGTGAGATCCATACATATTGCTACTTTACAGCTGAAACATAAGCAGGTGTACAGAGCTACCCACGCTAATTTAATAACTCATTCATGTTAGCTACGAGTACTTAATTTAACAAACAAATTGCTGAGCTGTGTTTAAGCTTGATAGAAGATCTGCACAGAACTCTGAATAATACTTAAGACAATCGGAATGCTAATAAGATTTGCTATCAATGAAATTATAAATAAAATTTTCTTGAAAAACTTATAATTGGCAAAATCACACAGCTGAAATTTGTCTTTCTCGCTTTTATATGCTCGTAAAATTATCGGATAGCGAAAAAAAACTTTGACGTTTCATTTAGTTAAAAAATTATAAAGATACAAACAGTATTTTTACACTTTTTAGTTATGAAATGGTATGTTTCTATTTGGTTAATTGTGTTGAGACTACTATTTCCCAACTTTCTGTAGCAAATTAAGGTAAAATGCAATTAGAATGCAAGAGAAATGAATACACAATAAGTACGCTGCGGTACCGAGCTTGTTTTAAATTAATTATCTGCAAACTACTGAAATAGACAAAATAAATTTAAATTTTAGGTAAGGGATTGTACCCATAGTAATAAGAGATTCAGATTATTCCTCATAATAAACTCGTGTAGTATGAAAACATTACTTTAAGTTTTTTTTTATGAAAAACAAGTAGATCGAGAGTGTTCATGATTAAAAAACTCTTTTCAGCCGTTTTATACTATCAGCCTTCTCATCAACTTACAGTAGTGGTATTATGCAGAAACTCACTGGAGTATTTTCTGCTCTATTTTGAATTCTTTATTCAACTCTTACGATACCCGTAGAATAAAATGAAGTGGTGACACTACGTAGGTACTCGTATTTTCTGTCCGTAACCAGACGCTCATTTATCACGTCCCAATGTTCTTCATTCAAATATTTTTTTAATTAAACGCTGCTGTAAATATTTGTGCGAACTGTAGCTACGTAGGCCTTTGGACAAATAATTAAAACTTCAGGAAAATATACGTCGTGTTGGTGCGGTTTATAACATTACATGTTATTATTTTTAAAACCAGGCTACTGAAAAATCATTGTAAGCATTTTATATCAATACATTTGAACATCGCATACGCTTATAATAGGTTTCATGTGAATAGAATTTATTATCAATAGCCTATATTTCTATAACACCGCGCTAACTAATTAAAACATCACGCACCTTCACATTAATCACTTTGAATTATTACTAACTTAATATACTTTTATTTATTTTAATATACTTTTCCCCACCAGATGGACCGACGATCTGGTCGAAGCTGCGTGGAGCCGTTGGATGCGGTCGGCACCGGACCGCTCGTTGTGGCGTTTTCTTGGGGAGGCTTATGTCCAGAATTTCGATAACACATTCCTTCTTATTATCTGCTGACGCCTGCCACATCTGTTGGATGTATTTGCATACATAATTCAGACCAGAGGGGTTAGACAGAATCTCATGTCTCACATGTCGATCGTATTGTGATCACTGTGATTGGTTGAGAAACCAACGCGTGATGTCGCAATAATCCGTTAGCCAAGATCACGATACGATCGACACGTGAGATGTGAGATTCGGCCTAACCCCCCTGGTTAGCTTAATTATATTACAATTAAGATTCATAACAAATATTTGTCACGATGGCTGAATTAGCAAGCAGTTGTCACATTGACTGAATCAAGCAAAGCATCTGGGACGCTTCTGCAGGAGATTCAGGTTCAAATCCTGCTCGTGACTGTTATTTTCAATTTCACATTTTCGCACTTTGTTTTCAATTATATGGCTAGGTGATTAATGCTTGTCAAATGATATAACAATATCAAAATAAATACATTATTTATTTGTATAAAACAATTAAGTATAAAATCTAACTTTTATCAGAAAGTTTGGCGATTGCAAGTTATAATTAGATACAGAGTAATTTTGAATTGAATCGCGCAAAAACATTTTTAGATTTTATTCCAAGAAGAAGCGGAGATTTATTTTATTGCTCTTTTTCATTATTGTTCACTTTTAGATGGCATTTTTTAAAGAATATACATGATTTCTTGTCACCAAATACCATCCAAGATATTGTTTTAATATGAAATTTTCCATTGATTATCCTTTGACGACTTCAGAATATAAATAGGTACGTTATTCTACGGCACCTTAAATTATCTCTAACTAAAAATAGCTATCCTACGGCAACCGTTAGTTTTTCTGACATTAAAAGTATCTGTATAGTAAGTAGTACTTTTCTGACGCCACGCTTTATGTATGCAATTCATGATGATTGGTTTAGCAGTTACGGCGTGTAAGCGTAGCAAACAAACTCACTTTCGCATTTATTATATTAGTAAGAATTTAAATTAAGAGTACACACAACCAAAAAGCTTAAAGGGCTGTGTGGTACCTACTCATTAATTAACTTGATATATTTTATTTCATAGCCTTATTATATACCTAAACAAAGTAAAAAATATACAACGCAGTGCTTGTCCCAATATTATTATATTCCTTATTCACAAATAAGCTTCAAAATTTTCTAATCTGATGTGATGTTAAACAGTACTGATATATACATTATATAGGTACTTTACCTATTTGTTTTGGATACATATTTTTGCAAATAGTAAGGCACATAAAGCAAAAGAATTCAGATTACAGACAGTGACCCTAGTACATTACAGTGCGGCTTGTCATATTTTACGCGCCGTGGCTACGAGCTTTGTGCCACGCATACCGAACAATTAATCATTGTCAAAACTACATTTTTGAACCAATAAGAAAATAAACCGATGATGCTTTAACCTTTTTTCCGACGTATTTCCTATATATTATGGTTGCTAGTATTGTATATTTTCGTCTAAAAATCACGATCATTTCAAAGAAAATCGTATTTAAATAGTTTATAAGATAATTGGGAGCATTCAATTTGCGCACAACCTCTCCCTTTAAACAATATCTAAACCGTCTCCGGTTCGTCGCGAGTGAAAATGTATTTTTGATGAATTCTCAATAAACTATTAGGAAGGCCATCACACCCAGATATCTGCTATTTGGTGCCCTATTTCCGCTTCATTCTCAGGGAACCTGTTCTCTAAGAATGATGGGGAACAGAGCATCGACCACGCTGACTGTAGCTGACTTAGCACGTTCTCCAAAAAATCATTCTAATACGTATGTATACATACATATATTTTGTTTTGTCATACACATTTTTATTAATAAACGTTTTATTGGCAGTCTGTTATTGATAAAATATAGTTTCTTTTAAAAGCAATCTTTAACAATTAGATCTTATTGCTTGGATAAACTTATTAAGTTGTGTTGCACGTGTTGCTAACAGATGCAAGCGTCAAGTTAGTTTCTCAATGCCAGCAAACTTTTGTTGTTGCCTGTGCACGGCGCGTCCGACTGTGTAACAAATATCTTGCCAATGTTTACTAGTATTTTATATTTAAAGTTTGCTTCTTTCGTTTTTGAATTAAAAGTAGGTGTAGGTATATCATACAAAATAGTTTTATTAATTTTATAACTACCTCTGTGGTGTAACGGTTGTGTGAGCGACTGCTGATCGTGAGGTCTCGGGTTCGATTCCTGGGTCGGACAGCGTCATTGATCTTTTTCGTAAAAAGAAAAATTCTCAGTAGCAGCCCGGAGTTTGGGGTTGTGCCTAGTAGACGGCAATAGGCTCACCCCCTATTACGTGGGACTTAAACATAGCTGGCAAACCGTGGTAATACACCTCCTCACAGTATAGGCGTGATGCTATGTTTAACTTTGTAATAGGTACCGTTGCAGCGACCACATTATTTATAACAAGGTATTGTGAATCAACAACCCTATATCTGTCCATTGCAAAATATCAAAACATTTTTTGCACTTTTGTGACCACTTCTTAGGTTAGTTAATCAGTCTATGGGATTGGGAAACATATGAATTGCCGTTTGAATAATTAAAAAAAATCCGCAGTTCTCTGTAGGACATAATTATTTTGGTTGAATACCAAGGTTATTACGATTGATAAAAAATTTTTTTTAAAGATAATAAGCTGCATTAAGGAATAATCCTTATAACGTCGTACTTTAACGCCATCTGTTGACAACAGCGTGTACTTACATGGTTTTGTGCTAGTGGAAGCATAATGGATAATCAATAAACTAATAACGGTTTTAATTCTATCTTCTATGTTCTATGGATAGCGAGAGGGCGCTATTCGATGTGGTTTAATTGTTATAATAAACAAAACAAAATATTGAATATTTACGGCATTTACGCTCGACGCGACACTAACGAAAGCGCCTTTCATGATAACCACCTTTTACGTCCGCATAGCCACCGGTGCTTTTACTATCGTCAACAGAACGCCGTTCGCCCGGCCGGTACATTGTTTTTTGTTAAAAGAAAGTTCTTACCTTTGCTTGACGAACTGATGATATTTGTCAAGTATAATAACTATTTTATCCATAACAATAATTAAAAACACTAAACACACGTAAATAATAACACACCAACGTTATAAAACACGAAAAAAACGTATCTTACATTCCACAATCTTTTTACGTAGTCTTGACGTGCGCGCGGGGCGAAACTGAGTACGTCTTAAAATTAGCGCTAGATGGCGTATAAGACATGAAACCCACATTAGTACTTTTTGAAATTAGCGCTATCTATGTGATTTATTGAAAATTACTTAGTAAGACCAATACATTATTAGTTACTTATCAAATAATCAATTTTATTGTGAAAAATGAAGATTATGAGGCGTGCAGTTTTGGATTTTCCAAAGTATTTAATATTCTATGGTTAAAATATTTTTTCGAAGGACGTTGCATACCAAAATATTAGGTTTCCGATCTATGACAAAATAAAATACGTTTTCGAAGGATGTTATATTTTATACCAAAATATTAGTTTCCGATCTACCTATACAAAAAAATCGATCTTTTGATACGATTCGAATCGTAGCCTCTAAGTTTGATCTCTGTAAAAAGCTCAATAAAATTTGGTTTTTGTCGGCATAATGACGGGCCTCGTGGCGTAGTCGGTAGTGAGGGACTTCCTTGCACGAGGTCATGGGTTTGATTCCCACTCAGGACAATTATTTGGGAGAAGACAAAGAGTTAGGTACCTACTTTCCTGCTTTTGATATTTCGTTTCGAGAAAGTTGAGGTTATTAAGTTATAATAATTATTTATTTATTCATTGTTTAGTGTTTGTACTTCTTATTCTTTTTTATAAACATTGTGGTTTTGGACGGTTTTTATTTTTGCATGCTATGGTTATGGGAAGCGTCAAGCTTTATAATTAACCATATTGTCACACAGTTTCAGTGGTCCACCGAGATGATACATATCCAAACATATACATATATACTTAAACGAATAGTGATAAATGCATATACTTAGTATATAACGTGTTTGTGACCAAACTACTTAGGTATAACAATAAAATATGTCTCAAAGTGATAATTTGGAAAGTGAATAGAAGCAGCTTGCAAAGAAAGCTAAGAAGTCACACTATGACACACTATCAAGTAATTCAAGTCAGAAGTAAGATACTTACCTATGTTTTTATAATTTAAAGTGTGCAATTATGTGTATACAAATTACGTGTATCAAGCAAGAGTATATAGGTAGTACCTAGGTAGGTATATAGTCTGTTTCAATAGTCTGTAAATGTAAACTAGTAAGTCTAAAAACTAAAGTGTAGGTGAGTCTTTTCTTAGCAAATGCACGTTCTGAATCATCGAGGCAAAACATAGCATCACGCCTGTATTCCCCAAAGGGGTAGGCAGAGGTGTATTACACACCCACGACTCGCCAGCTATGTTTAAGTCCCACGTAATAAGGGGCGAGTCTATTGACGTCTACCGGGCACATTTCCAAACTCCGGGCTGCTGCTATCATCGAGGCAAATAGGTAGGTAGGTAAGTACTATGTACTAGCAATGATGGTTAAATACAAAAAAAGAGTAGACATCGCAAAACGCACTAGCGCGCGTTAGGTACCTACCTATGTAATTATTGCGCACGAATTTAGGCAATTGGCGAATTTGTTTTAGTCAGTGAATAGCAGCGAGAGGTATGCATATATTATGCAGTGATTCCCTAAAGTTGGTAGGTATTTCTTGTACATATTACAATATAGGTAGGCACAACTATCTCTTTCTGTATCATCCGTTCCGTAGGTAATAATTATCTATCACGAAATCTATGCATTTATACATCTATAAATTAGTAGGTAGGTAGGTAGGTACGTCGTCATAATGCCACAATATTGGTACCTACACCTACGCCTTTTAATATGAACGTAACTCATCTTTACATACCTATTTAAAATATCATTGTGTAGTACTAGTAGGTACAGTACCTATTTACTAGTTACCTACCTATGTGATGATATCGCCAACCCGCCTGCCAAGCGTGGCGATTACGGCACTATCCCCCATATGAGCGAAACACATGTTGTGGCGTTGTCTTGGGGAGGCCTATGTCCAGCAGTGGATATCGAAAGGCTGATGGATGATGTTATGATGTACTAGAGTACCTACGACACCGCGAAGCAAGTTGTTGACTGTTGCTGAGTTTATGCAATACCTACCTATGTGTAGTGCGTATAGGTAGGTACCTAATTAAAGTTGTGAAAATGCCTTATTATGTAGGTACTGAAGGGCTGTCTTAGTAGCCCTAGAAAATCGAAAAAATGCCATCATCCACGATGATATCGCCAACCCGCCTGCCAAGCGTGGCGATTACGGCACTATCCCCCATATGAGCGAAACACATGTTGTGGCGTTCTCTTGGGGAGGCCTACGTCCAGCAGTGGACTTCGAAAGGCTGATGGATGGATGGAGGGACAAAACCTTTGACGTAGCGAAAAAATCCTACGCCTAAGGGGAAAACTTACAGAGTAATTAAAATATGGTGATACAACTCAGACACCAACGTAAATGCGTACTTAAGCAGAAATTCATGTATTCATACCATTTTCCGATAAATATCTAGTTTAATGAGTGAACATTTGCATATTATTAGCATAATGGTTGTGCCATCATGAAAATAAACAGTCATAAAACGTAAAATATCTTATGCTGACCTTATCTAAGAATATCTATAATCATTATAATTATATTGGGGCCTCGTGGCGTACTCGGTAGTATAACAGATTACCGTGCACGAGGTCGCGGGTTCGATTCCCACTCAGGACAATAATTTGTGTGATGAACACAGATATTTTTACTGCGTGTGGGTGTTTTCTATCTACTATGTGTATGTATTTACAAAAAAAAGTAATATATGTATTGTATCCGTAATCTGGTGCGTTGTGTGAAATGTCCGTGAATATTAATTTATTTACTGTCATAACTTATACTAACATTGTTTTGCAGTTATTATAATACTAGATTTTGCCTTGAGTTAGTCTACGCCTTTGGAATACAAATACACATTACTCTACGGCACATCAGTTATCTATATTATGCCAAAATAGCTGTCGCAGGGGAACCATAATTTTATGGGATAAAAACAGACTAAATTTATGCAAACTTTCATGATGATTAGTTCAGTAGTTACGGCGCGAAAGTGTAACAAACAAAATCAGTTTCGCTTTTTATAATGTTGGTAAGGATTACTTGCTAAAAATATATAATACAAACGACGTCGACGAGCCTCGTGGCGTAGTCGGTAGTGTAACCGACTTCCGTGCACGAGGTCGTGGGTTCGATTCCCACTCAGAAAAAAAGAGTGTTCATCACACAAATTGTGATGAACACTCTACTGCATACTGCATCTGGGTGTTTTCTATATATTATATTATATGTATGTATTTACAAAAAAAAGTAATATATGTATTATATCCGTAATCTGGTACCCATCGCACAAGCATTAAGCTTAGTTTGGGACCAGAGGACGTTGTGTAAAAATGTCCGTGAATATTTATATTTATTTATTATTTAATAGAACGGTGCTATTTAATTGTTTAGCTCATAGAGATAGAGATATTTTAACACTGGTTGCAAATAAACTGAACCTACTCCAAAAGTTAGAAAGCATTATCAAACAACTTTGAGAAAACATTTCAGAGCTTTGTAAATGTTTTTAGAGAGAGTTTTCAGAGGTGTTTACAAAATGATTTAATTATAAGAAAAAATCCTCCAGGGTTGAATCTGGTCATATAGTTTCAGTTAGGGAGTCAGAACTCAATTAGAATCCTACCCAAATATTTGACTTATTAGGTCAAAGGTTATTACGAAGGGATAAACAAGTTAAATTGAACTTTCTCCGTTATAAATGTATTTAAATTAAGATACATTTAACTAATTCACATCAAAAGCTTTTACATTGCTACTTTATAACATACAGGAACGTTTTTAGTTTCGTTTTCCTATAACTTCAAAGCAAAAATAAGGTCTCTAAATAACTGACTGGTTTAATTGACTTAGATTCGTATTATGAAATAAAACTACGTACGGAATCTATCGCGTTTACTTGATTTTCTACTATCCCGACGTTTCGAATACTTTACAGCATTCATGATTACGGTTGGACTTTTTTGCGCGGTGACGTAAAATATCATGCGTAAACCTGCCTGACAAAAATCTCCTAGATTTACTTTACTACTTGTGAAGTCTGCCAACCCACACTGGGCCAGCGTGGTACACTACGGCCTCAATTCTTTTCACACTGATAAGAGACCCGTTCCCAACAGTGGGACAGTAATGGCTTGTAAAATAAATCGTATCTATCCAAAGAATATCGGACTCATAAATTTGTTTGATAGTTAATTAGCGTACAAGTATACAGTATTATCTACCTTATAGCTTAGTCTGGAACAAACTTACATAAACAACTATAAATTGTAGCATAAAATATTTAAACAAGGCAAAGCAGGGCTTGAGAATCTCCATTAAATCTTATGGCGTTTCCTCCTTTATGTCACCAATAACGCTTACGAAGTGCTAAAGCACAATGTTCTCGCCATTCATTGATATACGTTTTGTGTACAATCGGCTGTAGACGGAAGCAAAAGCCCGCATTGGAATGTAATATACGGACAAAAATCGACTCCACGAATTTCAATCTCAACATTTATTCAAAGGTTTTACATAACTCTTTTGAAATAAACTGCTGAATATAACAAATCGTAAATGAGGTATTTAATTCAGCTCATTCTTCACAAGTTCACTTAACTGTTAAAATAGTAAAGTGATAACTCAAATATACAAGTGTAGTTTTAGCTTTCAATATTATTATTCATGACATAACACAGAGTTTTGAGAAATGGTTAGGCTCTTTAGTTTTTATTAAAAAATCTAATAATGTAAGCGGCAGAGGGTCGTAATTAAAATTTATAATTAAATTATTGTTACTTAATTACACTTGCAATTTATACTTAAAACGGATAATTATAAGATAAATATTACAAGAAAAAGGAAAATTTGCTATCAAAGAAAATATTTTTAATTACTTTCCGAGCTCCGAAAAACTCATAGCAACAATAGCTAATAAAATCTTCAAATATAATATATTTTATAACACATTTTTAGTTTAAAAAGTTCATAATGCCATTTACCACCTGTAAATCTTACAATTTTCTCTTTTCGATTCTCACCTACAATGGAAGATATTGATTTTCTATATCATCTCATGTTTTCTATATTTATCAATATACATATCACCAACCAATAGACTAAGCTTGGTTATAAGTTTTTCTTTTCTCGAAATGTTCGATCCGCATATTACTCTTTATATTCCCATATTTTTATGATACTCATAAAATATAAAGAAAAGGTGACATTTCTATTTTGAATCTGTCGTCATACGGACCCTACTACTAGTACCTGGTTCGGAATACAAATTTATCTTAGGGTTGTGTAGTATAGACATCAAATATTACCCGTTCTATAATTGAATGTGCATAAATACTCATTGATATTTCACTAATCCACTTAGCACTGGCCATTATTATTAACCATCGAGCTCATACCCAACACATATTGGGTATGTGCTTGATGTTATTAACACACTCGTACACAAGTAGACAGATGACCGAGAATTAGTAACATAGGTAATGCCTGGAATAACAATCAAACTGCATTTAATCTCGAACAATATCGATAACTGAAGATCATAAACGATAACTGAAGTTTGGATTGGAGCATTGAGTATCAAGAAAATGAAAAAATTTTAAGCGTCATTATATAAGTAACTACATCAGGTAACTTTCCAGTAATATTATATACTCTAAGTGGGTCTGACAGACATTTATCTATATAGCACAGCATAATATAACCATAAACCCAAATATCGACAAGGTTTTTGGAGCCACTAAGAATAGGCAAGCTAACGTTTGGGCAGGACAATGTGTGCTGATTCAGCTAGTCTATACTATTATAAAACTGTAACAGAGCTGTGTCTGTACATTCAAGATATTTCAGAAAAAATAAATAATAATAAATAAATAGTAATTGGCCATATAGGCGATTCTAAACCCAAAAAAATTTTTTTTAGAATTTTTGTCTCTTTGTCTGTTTGTATGTTCGCGCATCACGCAGAAACTACTGGAAGGAGTTTGATGCAACTTGTTTTATTTGAAAGGCCTTGATTAGACTTAAAAACTGGTATACATTTTATCCCGCTATTATATCGGGAACCTGAGATATAACCGAAAAACTAGAAAATTATTTAAACTAGATTTTTTTAGAATATATTTAAAAAAAACTACTAGACGGATTTTGATGAAACTTTTTTTATTTGAAAGAACTTGATTAGAATTAAAAACTGGTTTACATTTTATCCCGCTACTATATCGGTAACTTGAGATATAACCGCAAAACTAGCTTTTAGCTGCGGCGAAGCCGGTGCAAAGGCTAGTATAAATATAAAAATAATTATAAAGCTGTAACAGAGCTATGTCTGTACATTTAAGATATTTGAGAAAAAATGAATGTATTAGGCTATATAGGTGTATCTAAACACAAAACAATTTTTTTTTAGTTTTTTTGTCTGTTTGTCTGTTTGTTCGCGCATCACCCAAAAACTAATGAACGGATTTGAATTCAACTTTTTTTGTTTGATAGCTCTCGATTAGACTTAAAATCTGGTACACATTTTATCCCGTTACTATATCGGAAACCTGAGATATAACCTAAAATCTAGCTTTTGACTACGGTAAAGCCGCGGGCAAAGGTTAGTATAAAAATAACTCTATTAAATTTCTCACACCTAAAAAGTAAATACATAGTACAATCGATTCCGACAAGGGTGAATGTGGCATATATGGATATTCCGGACGGTTAAAAGCATTTTATCGATAGGTATATGTACCTACACTTATAACAGTGTTACTTGAAGGCCTTTTTCCTTCACTTCCGTAAGTACGTACCTTGGAAATAAGGATGTTGGGTCATATAAAACAGTTATTGTGCAAACAGGGTCAACTCGGCGGCGTCGTCCCTGTGACTATTCCCTTGTCGTACCAATAACGAATATTGAGTCAAGTTCACTTTCAAATTACCTACTCAGGATTTAACATAATCGATGTTATGAGAAAGTAAATATATAGGTACAAAATAATATTGCTTTAGGATGTAAGTATAACTAATTACCCAAGATCCTAGGGCGATCAGACTAAATATTCCTCAGACATTAAAATGACACTGTGAGTACGAACGCACGCTTGCCTGCTATGAGGCAAACCAATGGTGTAAAACGTTTTCATTAATTATTGGGTCCCAAAGATTGTTTTGGATGCCAAAAAAAAAGTACCTATTTAAGCAGTTTCTTTGGCATCGTATATACGAGTAATATTAAGTTTATGTCTAAGTAATAAGCAAACCACGGATGAAAAATGTCTGGCAGATTTAATTATTAACGAAAAATCACAATTTGAAAAATAAGTATTTTTACCTAAGCATCTTAATGGTGCATTTATATTACGTAAAATTTAAAGGCGCTTAAATTTCGACGCCGTAAATAAGCACCGTAAAAATAGTTGCTGCGCCAAATTTCTACGCCGTGACAGCGCTAGCACAGATTAGACGACGCGCCTATATTTCGGCGCTCAAATTTAAGCGGCGTAAAATTGTCACAAGTTAAACTCACCATGATACCTGAAAATTGGCCATCGGCTCAAGCTTCAAAATGCACACAGCTTACACATACAACTAGAAAAAAAATTGCTCACTCTATAAGGACTATAAAAAAGTAGTATCATATTATTTCCCACTCGAAAATCATAATCCAAAACAGTTTCATTCCGTCAAAATAATTCTAATAAACTGACCTGCATATTATAGATATGATGTATGCTCTAAAAGGTAATGGTTATGGTGACTAAGTAACATTTGCTAAGGATTGGGTGTTAATTTTATTATAGAAGGTAATAGCTATTTTCACTGAAGTAATGCAACTCACTGGAATTATCCAGTGGCCCGCCAACACATGCAGAGAGACGGCACATATATAGCGGGTTTATTTAGTGGATGAGGGCTCCACACTACCCTATTTATTGCTCCGGACGATGGGGTGTGCGGCTAGGTACATTTTTTCCAGCCTTAACAAAAAAAGGTTAAAGCTATTTGTCAATATTAGATTTTATGTAAATTTTAAGAACTTGCCGTACTCGTGGGCTATAATTTTCTATTTACCTAACATTTTCGCATTTTGTGTCCTTGAACTTGGGCACTTAGAATTGTCACTAAAATAAGCTTTTTTAAATTTACATTGCAGGTTTTAAGGTATACAAAAGGCTGTTCATCCAACATACTTTAAAAAAAAAATATTTTTTAAAACAAGCGTTTATAAAGTTGCAGCAAAGATGTGAGCTATGGATATGCGAAGTGATCAAAAGATTCGCTCAACTGTGTAAAACTCAGATGGTTAACGATGAACAATAATCTGACCAGTTTAGCAAGATCTTGCTTAACTGGAGGGTATTGGCATTCAGTAGGCCTGAGTACGGTGGCTGATTTATGAAGCTCATCGGACACGAAACGGCTCTCAAGTACAATGCATCTTCGGCATTGAGTATTGAAAGCGTGCTCTAAAAAAAGTTAGCCAATTTCTTTACCCTTAGTGAGTTTGTCACAAAAGATTTTTCCATGAAGGTTATTTTACTCTATGTATTTATTTTAAATGTTTATAGGTATATTATCTAGATCATTCGCAGCGTCATTGTTGTTACTTTTATATATTAGTTCATAGCATTACCTACTCCTGAAAGTATAATAATAATAATAGATAAATATTCACGGACATTTTTCACACAACGCCCTCTTGTCCCAAACTAAGCTTAACGCTTGTGCTATGGGTACCAGATTACGGATACAATACATATATTACTTTATTTTTGTAAATACATACGTACATATAATAGATAGAAAACACCCAGACGCAGTACAAATATCTGTGTTCATTACACAAATAATTGTCCTGAGTGGGAATCGAACCCATGACCTCGTGCACGGAAGTCGGTTACACTACCGACCACGCCACGAGGCCCGTATACCTATACAAACGTCGTTGATAGTGTTTATTTCATTGTTTACTAGTAGACCCGGCTACGCGTATAGATCTGTGGCACACTTAACATTCGTTCAATTATTGCCCACGACTCCTTCCGGGTAGAATTCAGAATATAAATAAATCACTTTCCGTCCATCCATCCATCCATCAGCCTTTCAACGTCCACTGCTGGACATAGGCCTCCCCAAGAGAACGCCACAACGAGCCACGCTCGGCAGGCGGGTTGGCGATCGCAGTGGATGTTGTTAATACTCAAGGGAATGCTGCTGCCCACTCCTCCAGTATTCCCTCGGTAGGCTCTTACGACTCCCGTGGGTAGAGAGGGGTGGGACAATTCTAAAGCCGGCCCCACACGGCCACAATAAAAATACTTTATAGTAATTGTCTTTATGTAAAATTAGCTATTCCATGCGAAACACTTTTGCATAGGGTGGCCAACGAGCCACGGCCCACCTGATGCTAAGTGGTACCTAACCGTCGCTCATGGACTCAACTATACCGAGAGTATTGTCAAGCCGCTGCGCACCATTTCATTACTAAGATATGAAATGAAAGAATAAACGGCTATCTTCTGCTACAGCTAAAACACACTGACTTGCTTCATAACTGGTCACACACGGGCCCGATATCAACTGAATACTCCCACTTGGTACCCAGCCCTATCACCAGTAATTCAAATTGTGATAATTGCTTTCTTCCCTTAGTCGCCTCATACAACACCCGTGGGAAAGAATGGGTTGGTGACACTTGTATTCTTAGTCCGTTACCACACGGACTGAAAAGTAGCCTATGCTCTTTTCTGGACTCCAGACTATGTGAAATTCCGTGATAGTTGGTTCAGTAGCTTTATCAGTAAGAATAAGGATTAAAATACTTACTAGCTCTTTCTCGGATTCTGTCTCTGAAATCGCCGTAATGGGACCGCCCCTTCTTGCATGATTAAAAGTTACATAGGAAAAAAAATTAGGTTTAAGTACCTTTATAAAAATATACTAACATAGCATCACGCCTGTATTCCCCGAAGCTGTATGCAGATGTGTATTAGACATCCACGGTTCGCCAGCTATGTTTAGGTTCCACGTAATAGGGGGCGAGCCTAATGCCGTCTACCGGGCACATTTCCAAACTCCAGGCTGCTACTGAGAATTTTCTTTTTACGAAAAAGCTCTATAATATTGCCCGCCCCGGGGATCGAACCCAAGACCTCGTGATCAGCAGTCGCTCAACCTACCGCTGCACCACAGAGGCAGTTAAATTATGTGTATACCCTTAAATTCAATACGTTTAAAAATAACATAATAGCCTTTTAACAAAGAAAATTGATGGTACAGCCCTTTCAATTTTCCTTAATTTGATTCGTACCGCCAGTTAGTTAGCTCTCTTTGCCATCGAAGTCGGTAGGAGCCCCGTGCCTTGAAATTAGATTTTAATAAAAGCTTTTAATAAAAGTATTTATTTAGCGATATTATATTGCCATGTTCATTTTGACTTAATTGCTTATCAAGGTGCGATTGTAAGTATTCTATAGATATACTTTTGACATCTTACTCATATACGCATCACTTAATACCTATATTGTGATTGTATTGTGTTATTAATTAAAAACGATTTTACAATCAAAATCAATGAACAGTGAAATGTCTAACAAACGAAGACAGATATAGCACTGATAGGACAGAGTATACATTGGATAATCTTCTGAAGTTTTAACCATAGATTGATAGTCGTTTATTTTTTTTTTCAAATCTCATTGATTAATCCCATACGAGCGCAACTTTTGAGCATGAATAAAACTAAAAATGTTTTTTTAATAATCTCATGTACAAAAAAATGTTACGCTAAAAGGCTACGGTATATTATCAATTATGATGACAAAAGAGTATAAAAACTCTGAAAGGATTATGTAGGATGAGTGGGCAGAAATAAATTCGCTAAATTGGCTTTAGGCTACTGCATGAAACCATTTTGAAAACTCTTTTAGATGGTTTATACGGACCATAATTTAATACTAGGGCTAGGCCGTGACGAGGGCCGGCTTTAGAATTGTCCCACTCCCCTCTACCCACGGGAGTTATAAGAGCCGACTGAGGGAATATCAGGAGAGTGGGCAGCAGCACTCCCTTGAATCACATCCACTGCGATCGCCAATCTGCCTGCCAAGTGTGACGATTACGGCACTATCCCCCATAATGAGCACGCAACGAAAAATGGGACCGAAGGTCTGGTCAAAGTGGCGTTCTCTTGGGGAGGCCTATGTCCAGCAGTGGACGTTGAAAGGCTGATGGATGGATGGATAGACAATTCATGGTGGACCACTGAAGTAATGTTACATTTTCAGTGGTCCGCCAAACAGGCGGAGAGACAGAACACGAGGGGTTTATTTAGTGGGTGAGGGCACACTATCCTTGCCCCGAGCGATGGGGTGTGTGGTTAGATGTGAGAAAAAAAGTCGTCAAAAAGAAAAAAAAGATAGTAAAGTCAATTCATAGGCGAGGTCCTATGAATTGACGCTTCGCTCGCATTAAAAGCAGTATTTTAAAATTATTTTTGTGTTACGTACCTACTCACTGACTAACTACTGTTACTACTGATAATTAACTAATCATAATATTTATTTTACGTTAAGGTCTACATTAATAATTTTAGCTAGCACTTTAATTAACGAAACCACTTGATTGGATTGTTATGTAGCGTAAATGTGTAATGTTTGTTATTGATACCGTACTAATATTTACCATAAATCATTTAAGTAAATATGCCGTACATCATTTAAGTAAATACGCTTGATGCTTAACTAAATAATTATATTTGACGTGAATTATGTAAGACATTTTGATATATTATTTAGCTTTTGACATGCTTAGCTATATAAATGAACAAAAAGTGCGAAAATGTGATATAACGTGGAATACATCCGACAGATGGCGAAGGTGTCACCCCAGACATAAAGAAGGAATGTGTTATCGAAATTCGCAGTCCCAAGCAATCGTCACTATGGCTGATTTGGCAAAGCTTTTGGGACGGTATTCCGGGAGATACAGGTTCAAATTCTCGTGACTTGTGTCCATATAAATGTAAGACATTACCAAAAATATGCATGAGCATTTGAGCATGCATAAAACTAATACCAAAGATCCTTAACATCACTTCGAAACATTTAAGTTTATACCTAATATTAATAGTAATATACTTATTTTTATCTGTATTTTAGCCTTTGACATGCCCAACTTCTTTAAATAATAATTTATTGTGAAAGTGCAAAAAGAACGCAGAAAAATAATTTGTTCCTAAAAAAACATTAATTATTTGTTCTTTCAAATAATATGCTCTTTTAGTTTAACATAAAATAATCTTAACATAAAAGACCTCATAACAAAATTTAATACGTATTTGATGAATAGACAAAGACAAATAAATTAGAATTCAGAAGAATTTCTAAGCAAAGACGCCCATTTACTTGTGACTTATATTTATAACAGCGATTATTCTGTGACGTAATATTAATTCTAATAAATCTTGGAGTAAAATTATTTTCCTAGTCCATGTAATTTACAATTGTCTTGTGTCGGCTTGCTTCGAATGATATTCAGCACAATAAAAAAATATTCATCATAGCGACTGTCATCTGACTCCTACAATTCAAAGGGGTTACGTTATTCAATAAATTACCAGTTTTTAATATATTTGAGAGCAACATGAGAGGAGGAAAATGTTTTATTTTAAGATAGATTCGACTGAGGCAACAAAATTGATCTAACAATATCCACGCCATGGAGAGCGAGATAATTAAAACTCGCAATAAAACTCTATGCTAAACCATTTGCTCACTTTGGGATACTAGGACTGTGCCTACACAAATACATGTATGGGCTAGTATACTTGATTTTAAATAAGTTTTCATTATTGTACAGAACATTTTCCCTTACCTTTTTAAATAATTTAAAGTAATGATAAGTGCCAACGTATTATTCTTGACTATGTTAAATATAAAAATATAAATATATTTATTTATTTCTTTATTCAGCAAGTTTAAGTCATTCTATTGAAATTTCACGAAGCCTAGTATTATAATATAACATATTGAATACTTTTTTAAAATCGAGTTTTAAAATAAAGCAAAAGCTGTCTTAATCATTGTGACGAATTATCTACTGTTTGTACAAATAATATTGATTATATTGTTACTATATTTTGCCCGCGACGTCGTCTGCGTAGACTGTAGAAAATAAAATAATACTTTTCGTATTGAAACTATCGTGAGATTGATACATATTAGAAATATATCACCGGAAATAACTCACGTTGAGGATCGAATTTATTCGACCCGGGTTTCGAGCATATTCGATGCTCATCATCAGAGCGAGCGCGCAGCGGTGGGTGTCAACCAGTTCCCGGACTCCGGGTCGACTAAATTTGATCTTCAACGTGAGTTGTTTCCGGTGACATATTTCTAAAAATAATACTTTACAAATTCTAATAATCTTTGTGCAAATTTGCTATCCCACAGAAATTATCTATCCATTTTTTCAGGATAAAAAGTACTGTATCCATTTTTTCAGGATAAAAAGTAATGTATCCATTTTTACAGGATAAAAAGTACTGTTTTTTTAAATATAATGTATGCAAAATTTTTAGGATGATTAATTGAGTAGTTATAGCGTGAAAGCGAAACAAATAAATGCAAAAGTGCGCATTTATAAATATGTAATGTATGGAGTAGTGCGCATTTATAAATATGTAGTGTATGGAGTAGTGCGCATTTATAAAAATGTGTACCTATTTATAATTGCATTTATTATATATATAGTATGCAGTAATATAGCATATTGGACGTATAGTCAAGTTGGTCGACCAAACGAAGACTGACGTGCGATTGATCGAGATCCATTTGTTGGTAGGTCAATGCCAAAAACTAAGTTAAGTAAGTTGAAACCTTCAAACATCGTCAAAGTTTTTTTTTAAATTATGGTTACTCGGTTTGAGTATTTGCCAATGACTTATTTAGGGTACATTTCTTCTTCGCAGGTAAGTTATATTCATCAAACAAGTCGTAGTCAAAGTCATGTAAAATTAGTCATAGTCAAGTCAAAGGTCGCCTCAGCAAAGCGGTGGCGACTTTACTGAAGCTTCTATGGAGTTTTGGAGGCAACACAAAAAAGCAAGTTATGCCGTACTACATCACTTGCCAACACTTATGCACATACACAAATAGTTAATAAGCAAAAGGCCACCACTTTTACACATTAATACTTGAACTAACACAAGTTTAGGAAAATAATGCAGAGGGACGACATGATCTTCTTCGTGTTCACGCCAAAACTCCCTTCGTTAAAGCAAATCTTTTGTTTTTATATTATTTTTTTAAATTTGGAATCATACAAAAGGACCCACAAAATAATCTTTTAAATCCGACCAGTATTATTTGATATTAAGAATTTTATACAAAATATCTATAGACGGTGTTGTTGTATAATAGTAAATTTAATTATTTATGCTGTATTAATAAGCAAGGCGGCGCCATCGTTATTATATCGTGTTTAGTTTAAGCTGCTATATGATTACAAAATATAAATTGGTAACAATATATTAATATCAGCTTACTTACAATAACTGCCTCTGTGGTGCAGCGGTAGTGTAAGCGACTGCTGATCATGAGGTCTCGGGTTCGGTTCTTCGGTTTTTCATAAAAAGAAAAATTCTCAGTAGCAGCCCGGAGTTTGGAAATGTGCCCGGTAGACAGCAATAGGCTCGCCCCCTATTCCATCCATCCATCCATCAGCCCCCCATCGCCCACTGCTGGACATAGGCCCTGGGGATTTTACCATAATCGCCACGCTTGGCAGGTGGGTTGGCGATCGCAGTGGATGTTTTTAGTACACAGGGGAACGCTGCTGCCTGGTCCTCCGGTAATCCCTTAGTCGGCTTTTACGGCTCCCATAGGAAGAGACGGGGTGGAGCTATTCTTGGTGCCGGCCCCACACGGCAAGCCCCCTATTACGTGGGACTTAAACATAGCTCGCGATTCGTGGGTGTGTAATACACCTCTGCCTACCCCTTCGGGGAATACAGGCGTGATGCTATGTTTTTTTTCCTTACTTACAATACTTTCTTAGTATCTCATTACCAGCCGATATCACGAGGTGTCCGCTTACCTAAGGCCACCGGTAGCAGACTACTTTAGGCCCCAACTTCAACAACTCGAATCGCGCGGAGACCTTGCTGTACAGCTCGTGGTTGACAGAGTATCGCTGAGGCAGTTCCGTAGAACATCGGCTACGACTGGATCTCTACGCAACCGCTTGACAAGTTTAATTTTCTGAATGAACATTTGATGGGAGGCAAATGGCGAGGTGTATATTTTTGTTTTATTTACACAAGATAGAAATGTTGGAAAACAGCTGCCGAGGCCTCTATCCGGGAGGATGCTTTAGACCGCTACGCTGTAGCAGAAGCGTCCTAAATCTCTCAATCCCATCTTTATTTATTGTAGTTTCTTCTCGTAGAAAATGTCTCTTTTTCCACTTTAACAATTTTTCTTTCTAGCAAAATTGCTGTTCATGTCAAATACTAAAAAATCACAATAAAATTAACTGCCGACGTTTGCACTTCTAAAGGTAAGACGGATGACGTAAATCAGATTGTTATGATAACACACAAACAGCACTATTGATAAAAACGCAATAGATTCCGTATTATTTACTTACTTATCATTCGGCGTCTGTCTTGCAGGGTATACAGAGAGAACAGAGTGCCAAAAGACTGTATTCCTGTATACATATCTCACTTCCTCCACTTTCATAATAATTCTCTTTATACACAGGCTCACCGGTTTCGGAGACTCTTCAATTTCCTTAAAACATAATCTTGTCTAAATAGATTAGTCTCGGACTCCTCCGATATCACGAGGTGTCCGCTTACCCAAGGCCACCGGTAGTAGACTACTTTAGGCCCCAACTTCAACAACTCGAATCGCGCGGAGACCTTGCTGTACAGCTCGTGGTTGACGGAGTATCGCTGAGGCAGTTCCGTAGAACATAGGCTACGATTGGATCTCTACGCAAGTTTAATTTTCTGAATGAACATTTGATGGGAGGCAAATGGCGAAGTGTAATTTTGTTTGTAAGTCATTATTTTATTTAAGATGAGCATTTAAAAATTGGAGTTATACCTTTCAAGACAGGGAAAACAACGGTAAAACTGTGTATGGAGTTGTCCATATTTTCATAGAATTTCAAATATGGTATTATTTAATGAAATAATATTCCAGTTGTATGAAACACGCGTGCAATGCTGCCGGCATAACCTGTTATTTTATAATTTCACTAGAAAATAGAATATTATCTATATATTTCCAACATGTTCTTAGTAAAATAATAATAACATACGCATAATAAATGTTCGTGATTATAGTTCTTGGCATAACAGAAGTAAACGCCGTGATTATAAAATATTAAACTAAAACTTGTTTCAGAAAGAATTAAGTGACAAACACGACGAGCATTTTTTTTATGAAACTGAAACAAAATAATTATGTTTCTTTGTGTACGAAAAACTGAATAATTATATATAAAGGCTCATTAAGGCCAATGGAATCCCCGTAATGTTTCATCTGTACCTTTTTAGGTGAAATTCGTCAAGTTGTTTATATACAGAATTAGTTTAGTTTTTCTGGTGAATCTTTTTGAGGTTCGCTTCTGAATTTATTTTCAAAGGAAAATCATTTTTGTAGGCTCTTTAATGTTTTATGTTCTGTTTTGTTTGAGGTATCTAATATTTAGATATTTTTATATATATTTTTAGCATTTGCCATGCTTATCACTATACATTAAACACAAAGTGTCTTTATGTTTAATGTATAGGCTGAATTGGCAAAGCATCTGGACGGCATCCAGGAGATGCAGTTTCAAATCCTGCTCGTGACTGTTATTTTCGATTTCACATTTTTCACTTTGTGTTTAATGAATAGTGCTAAGCATGTCAAATGCTAAAAATATATATAATAATATTTAAATATTTATAGGGTATGCGTCATTATTAGGTAAAAATCTTAATTGTAAAATAAAGTTTACCTGGTCGGTATAATGTATGAAAATACTTTTGACAGATGGCGCAGGCGTCACCCAAAGACGTTAAGTATGAATGTGTTATCGAAATTAGCTGTCAGGAGCAATTGGCACGATAGCTGAATTGGCAAAGCATCTGGACGGTATCCAGGAGATGCAGGTTCGAATCCTGCTCGTGACTGTTATTTTCGATTTCACAATTTTTCACTTTGTGTTTAATGTATCTAATATTATTTCTACTTGGTACCAAGTGAAATTTGCACGCATTTATTTGTACTCTGTTATAACATATAAAAATTAGCACGCATTGTACCTACTTACTTATCATCACACCATCTCCCTTGCGGGGTAGGCAACAGAGTACCAAAATGCTCTATTCTTGCATAGGTACATTTCTCGCTTTCACAACTACAAGTGTTGTGTGTGTTCTTAGTCCGTCACCACGGGTGGGTAAGGAAAGTAAGCATTTATTATCCATTGCATTAATGGTGGTAGAGCTGGGTACCAATTGGGAGTAGTCACTTGCTATCGGGCCCGAGCGGGTTAGTAGGTACCACTATCTCCTGTGTGACCGGCCTTGAAGCACATCGGTGTGTTCTGGTTGTAGCAGGAGATAGCCGTTAATTCGTTCATTTCATATATGTAAAATGAAATGGTCAGCTGCGGCTTGACAGTACTATCGGTATAGTTGAGTCCATGAGCGACGGTTACCATTTACCATCAGGTGGCCAGTGGCTCGCCTGCCACCAAACGCAATAAAAAAAACCATAATTCTCTTCATACACGCTCGCCGGTTTCGGAGACTCCTAACTCCACCTTCCTTCAATACATGACCGATTCGGTCTAGGTAGGTGAGTCTCGGTCTCTCCCTGTATTTAGGTAGGATAAGTTTTTGATCCAAACGTGACTTTGTCGACATCAATAATCAGCTACCTCTGCTGTTAAGGCCCCTTGGTACAAAACATTTTACGTGACAAAGGTATTTAATATATTAATCCAGGTGATACATTATCTGTGTTATAAAGTTCATTCAACAATCGCTCAGCCATTTTTGCGTGATGTAATAATAAATATCCAAAAAACATAGAAGAGTCTTTTACGCCTATACAAGATATCAAACAAAATACATAAATAGAACTACGTTCTGTATCTACGAGTATTTCAACAAAAACATTTTACAGTGTTTTACGATGTTAAAGAAATAATAGATATAAAGTTAGATATTCTTCACTCTATGGTCACTAAATTATTTACCTATATGAAAAAAAATCACTTCGACGCTATATTCCATTCGTACGTGAAAGGGTAACACGAAGATACTTTCATTATAATCATAAGAATTAATCCCCTTTTTTTCTATAAATTTATTCTATACTAGCGCGCTTTACCGGCCACGTTTGTATTATGATTGAACATCAGGTGGCATATTATGTCATTTCTATAAATAGTCATCCCACAGGAACACCATAATTTCTTCGCAATAAGCAGTTTTCCGTAAAAAATTCGAACGAAGTCGCGGGTAGCGGCTAGCTTATAATATTAGTAAGGATATGGATAAAAAAATCTAAACACACTAACAACAAATATTAAGTGGCGGAGAAGTAGATGCAATACAGGATAGATTTGGGCCTGTGCGCTACCCTTATCTAATCACCAAACGAAATGCAGCAGTTGGGCTACAGACTGTTACGTCATATTACGTGATGAATTTCTCCAGTTGCGAATCAGCAAGGATTCTACTACCATTAATTCGTTTTGCCGTTTCGTTTTGCCGTGTGGGGCCGGCTTTAGAATTGTCCCACCCCACTCTACCCATGGGAGTCGTAAGAGCCGACTGAGGGAATACCGGGGAAGTAGTCAGCAGCACTCCCTCGAGTATTAACAACATCCACTGCGATCGCCAACCCGCCTGCCAAGCGTGGCGATTACGGCACTATCCCCCATATGAGCGAAACACACGTTGTGGCGTTGTCTTGGGGAGGCCTATGTCCAGCAGTGGACGTCGAAAGGCTGATGGATGGATGGATGGATGGAATTCGTTTTTGTGCATATAAGATCGTGTCCTGTAAACAAATAAATGCTAGTAGAATAGAATAATCAATGTACGAGTATGGGATTGATATATTCTTCTTTTTCCTCCAAACTAAGCTTAACGCTGATGCTATGGGTACCAGATTATTATATCCGTAATACATATATTACTTTTTTTTTGTAAATACGTATATATCATATATAGAAAACACCAAGACGCTGTACAAATATCTATGTTCATCACACAAATAATTGTCCTGAGTGGGAATCAAACCACGCACGGAAGTCGGTTACACTCCCGACTACGTCACGAGGCCCGTCAAAATATTATATTATAGGATTACGACGACGTAAGCGTAACCTTATGTCAATCCCATACATTGATTATTCTATTCTACTAGAGCTTATGCCGCTTGTCTACAAGACCGTATCACACTTAATTATGACAGTCATTACAAAACGAATTTACACGTACATCATATAAAACAAAAAAGGTATCTAAATACTGTTTGATATTCAATGCCTTGTGAGGCGTACGACACTGCTTTGGTCTTCCAATTAGTTTTGACCAAATTAGCCATAAATTAAATACAGTTTCGGCGATCTACGTAATCATTTATTGAAAATTAAATTAAATAGGTACATATTGTCTATTGTTTATAAATTCTATGCCTAGTCAAGCTTACTTACCTTATTAGTTATATATAGTACATACTTAAAACAAAAGCAGAAAATTATTACTGACTATATTTTGCCCGCGACTTTGTCCGCGTGGATTTCCTTATATAAATATGTTACTCTACGCTACTAATTATCTCTATTCCACAATTGATATCTAAACATAGCATCACGTCTATATACCCGAAGAGGTAGGCAGAGATGAATTACACACACGGTTCGACAGCTATGTCTAAGTCCCACGTAATAGGGGACGAGCCTATTGCCGTCTACCGGGCACATTTCATAACTCCGGGCTGGTAGGTACTGAAATTTTTTTCTTCTACGAAAAAGCTGAATAGCGTTGTCTGATCCGGGGATCGAACCCGAGACCTCATGCAGTCAGCAACCGGACACACTACCGCTGCAAGACCGAGGCAGTTATGATATCTGATATCTAACAAAAACTATATATTTTTAAAAAAAAGTAGCCTATATCCTTTTCTGGATTCCAGATTATAGTAGCTATATGCAATATTTTTTGATGATCGGTTCAGTAGTACGGTGTGAAAGCGTACCTAACAAACAAACGCACTTTAAAATATTATGACACTGGTGTGTTAATCATTATTAGTACGTAATGATTAACCCATTCCGTGCCAGCAACGCACCCGTATGCGTTTCAGCTTTTTCTTGTTGTGTTCCTGCAACGCACCGGTATGCGTTTGGTTAAGGTTTGAATAAAATTCAAGTTAATCATAATACGTTCACGAAATGTTGCCATTTTTCAATTCTACCGCAAGTAATATAATATTTCTCATATAGAAACACTTAAATAGTCATAGAGAAATTATACTTTTAAACTGACAGCAGCTTGTGTGTGAGTGATTTTAGCTGTGACTTAAGACGGATGTTTTTAGTGTTATTTATGTGTTAACAATTACATAAACATGTTTATTTAATCAATTATAGTCCTATTACTATAACAATAACATAATTTACTGTAACTAATACCAATTTGGATAAATATTTATATTTCAAAAATTGCCAACGCTAATTGTGCGTTCAGCGGCATTTATGAATGAATTAAAAATTGGATGGCATTATAAAATATCAACAATAATTAGTCGCTCACAATATGTATTATTAACTTTATTTTAATTTATTTACTTAAAAAGAAATAATTAGATTTTGTATTTGAATTACATACATATAACTGCAATATTTTTTAAATAATTTGCGCCTTTTATATAAAGCTAGCTGCTACTCGCAACACCTGAGTGAAATTTACTTATTTTCTTTTTAGTACGTAATCCTTATTATTTTTTCTAAAATGAAAGTAGCCTATGTTATTTCTAAATCAGCCAGTGGAAGTTCCGTCCAAATCGGTGTAGCCACTTCGGAAAACACAGCAATGTGCTTCGTGGCCACGAAAGATGGTGGTACCAACCCGCTTGCGCCCAATAGCAAGTGGACACTCCCACTTGATACCCAGCCCTGCCACCTGTAATGCATATAATGGGTAATAATAGCCTTTTTACAACTAAGGTATCAACTATACCCTCTTAAGACATACGTGGGCAATTGGGTTGTTTGGGTCTCCGGTGCTCTAACTCACCATATGACACAACTGTAGGAGTAACTACGATTGATTTACGCTGAAACACTTCTTAAGGAAGGGTTTAGAAATCCCGATTTGCATTATTTTTGTGTGATGACTTCACGCTGTAACTACTGAATAAATCGACTTCACGTTGTAGGAGTAACAACTGATTCAATAATTATGAAATTTTGCATACATATAGGCTGGAGCCCAGGAAAGGACATAGGCTACTTTTCATCCCATAAAAATGAATGGATCTCGTGGGATAGCTATTTTTGCAGAGTTAATTTTATATCCTAAAATCCACACAGGTGAATAACAATACAACGTAAAAAAATAAAAACACAATAAAAAAGTTTCACCTCTATTGAGACACTATTTTCTGAGTTTTTGTTTATTTTACCTACCCTTTAGCAAATAAAATCATTATTTATGCTTCCTATATTCGTCAGTGTTGTATAAAACCATCCAATATGTACTCTAAAATGTGCGTTGTCGGCTCTCTATGCCACTAACGCTCCGCATGCGTTTATCGATTTTTTTTCGTACTTAACTGTATTTTTTATTACTATTTTATTTACCAATACCATATGAATCTATTTTTTACAATAATTCAAAATAAAAAATTGGTGGCACACAGGGAAAACTTTTTTTAAATAGGTGGCATGGAATGGGTTAACAGACAAGTATCATGATCCATCCATCCATCCATTAGCCTTTAAACGTCCGCTGCTGGACATAGGCCTCAATTTGTTTTTTTTTTGTTATGGCGGGAAAAAAGTGTTCCTAACTGCACACCCCGTCGTTCGGGGCAACGAGTATACGCAGGGTAGTGTGGGGCCTGCACCCACTAAAGAAACCCGCCATGTGCTGTCTCTTCGCCTTTATTGGCGAGCCACTGGAACTATGTTACATTCCTTCGGTGGTCCGCCGGCGGCTTACCGTTTCGGGTACCCTCTACTAAGCGACGCATCCGCACACGGAGCGACGCACTTTCGCGGGAGGCCTTGCGGGTGGCGGACGTTCCCCGGTCCATCCTCCCACAGCCTCAGCTAGGGCGGCATGAGGCGCAAGTACCTGCGCCTGCGCCGCCCCGGTCGCTGGCAGCGGTTTCGGCCAAGCCGGGCACGACTTGAGCGTGTGCCGTGTACAAGCAAGTAGTAAGCCCGTCGTCCCTCGGGCTAAAAGCCCCGTCTCCGTCTCCCAGGGCTGGGGGGGCAACTATGGCCCCACTGGCCCTCCACGGCAACCGTTCGGCCCACTGCTACCAGTGAGCCCGTCGCCACTCGAGCTAAAAGCCCCGTCTCCGAGGACGGGGGGATCACTGTGACCCCGCTGTCCCCCTCCCAGAGTCGGGGGCCACTATGGCCCCGCTGACCCTCCACGGCGTACGTCTGGCCTATCCGCTGTGCCCTCTGCTAGTCAGAGGGACACGCGGAGACCCGTCCCCTGCCGGGATTCAGCCACCGGCACCAGAGTGCCGACGTTGCCCGGGGTGCACAAACGCGGAGGTATCCCGACCCGCACCCCGGACATAGGGCTCCCTAAGAGAACGCCACAACGAGCGGTCCCGTCATGGGGGATAATGCCGTAATCGCCACGCTTGGCAGGTGGGTTGGCAATCGCAGTGGATGTTGTTAATACTCGAGGGAGTGCTGCTGCCCACTCCCCTGGTATTCCCTCAGTCGGCTCTTACGACTCCCGTGGGTAGAGAGGGGTGGGACAATTCTAAAGCCGGTCCAACACGGCCAGTATCATGATATTGTCTTGGTATTAGTGTAACATGAGCTTCTGTCTTCTCCTTATGTTTTTGATCATAAAATATGTAATTACTTGATGATTCATAACAATTTTTGATCTATATTTTAGCACTTGACATGCTCAGCTACTCTGAAAGTACAAATTATAATTTGTGAATAAGGAAAAAGAGTATTTTACTACAGGCGGGAATCGAACCTGCGTCCCTTCCTATCCGGGGAAGTGCTCTAATCCACTGAGCTACAGTACTATCTTATAGACATACCAAATCTCATTATACTTTGATTCATAACAAATTATATTATAACAAACCCATTAGACGAATAATTTGTACCTACATAAAGGTTATATCATTTTCCTAGAATGCCCTAAATTGTTGAGGTGTACGGGCCTGTGTTGTCTAATATTAAATTCCTGCTCAATGAAGGTTTATTAAAGGATAGGTATACATACTGAGAGAAATAGGTAATAGTCTGCTTTTAGTTAAAATTTGATCCCATTTTGGTAGTTATTAAATCATTGTAAGAAATTAATAAAGAAGTGCTTGATGCCGCCTGCGGCTGCATCTGCGGCCTGTCGCGGACTTGTACCTTTACATGCAAGCTAAGCTCGAACAAATACATTTTAATAATTCCACCGAAAAAATCAACATTTAAACTATTTCTATTAATACAATTTATTTTACTTTCAAACTTCATCTTGTGCAAATCTCAATAGCGCGATAAATCGATAAAATAAATCCGTGAAAGGTGACTTCACAACTTCCGTAATGAGTTTTCAATGAGTTATATTGTAAGGTTTCTATTTGCTGTTTTGCCTATACGCATAAACCTAGAAATATTTCATTGACTTTATGAGAACTGAATAGAATAGACAATGAGTCTTCATAAGCCGGGAAGGGGACGCTGTGAGGAGACCCGTGTCGTGTGGTGTCACGCTACGAGGAGCCCCATGTCGTTCATAAATGTAGCCGATCCTAATACAGTTAGGAATAACAAAAGATTCAGTGAAGACATATACCTACTTGGATTCGGCACTATTTTCAAACTGTTAGATGTGACGGCGGTCGACAGTCACTTATAACTAATGAAGATATAGTATCTTCATTAGTTATAGTATCTTCATTAAATTGTATACATAATTTTTCAATTTCGAGGGAAATAATAATAATCCACAAATTGGTGTGCCACTAAAATATATTTTGATACAGTAAGACATAGAGTGGTAGAGCCATGCTTATCCCAGCACGAATAGTCTGGCTCGAATGGGGAAGTACCACTCTCTCACAAAAGATCAGCGTGTAACAACGGTAGTTACGCCTACCGTTGTGTTTCGTATGGTGAGTGAGGGTGTCGGAGGCCCAAAACCCCTTCCCATCCTCTCCATAATATCCTTCCTTTCCTCTCATTATCATATATCTGTGTTTTCCTTATCATATTCTGTATTTCCTTGGAGATGGCAACGCGCGAGTGTTACCTCTTGATAGCGTCTATAGGCTACGGTAACCGCTTAGAATCAGGTGGGCAATTGCTCTATGGTGTAAATATCTCTACCACTCTTTGTCTCTATATTAATGGATAAGAAGCCACGGCTAGTTATCAATTATTAGTTACTAAGACAACACACACTGTTAACCTACAATCCCTTACTGTCTCGTGGAAAAAGGCCATAGGACATTGCCTATCTTTAACCTCACAAAGAATATTTGTAAAATAAAAGTCTGTCTCTGGCTTCAAGAATTGAACTATGACGATACTGAAAAAATTCTCAATATCCCAGTGTAATATCAGTATTACACATCATATACACGTACGAAACACACACACACACACACTCACACACACGCACGCACGCACACATACACACACACACACACACACATACACACACACACTAATAACTATTTTTACTAACTCTATCTGTATATGTACATAATTATTAAAAAAATATATATATAAATAAAACATCTAAATTACTTATAATGCAGAAAATATGTTACCGCATTGCTGTCTAAATAGTAAATTTAAACATATAAAATTAAATTGCAAATATGTTATAAGGGGTGGGGACCTGGTGTCCTGAAATACAGGCCTAAAGCTTAGTTTAGGCACCAGTCTCCCACAATATACAATATTTTGTTTTGTAATATTCTAAAAATGTGTAACATTACGAAATTGTAGTGAGAAAATAAATATTTATTATTATTATTATTATTTGTATTAGTAGGAATGAAAAGAGCTCGAAGTGAACAACATTTTATATTGCAAACATGTTACCTGTAAAAGGTATAACGGGCATTGTGTATTTCCAAACGCGGTTGCCAAGCGCTGCTAATAAAATATTTAACCTTTTTGAGGTATGTGTACCTTTGGTTGCTTATAATATTTGAGCTGTGCTTCAAATATTCAGCTTTACTACGAGTTGAATGTTTTACTTATTAATATTCGATATTCGTGTATGAACACATTATGTTAAGTTAGAATATATGTTCTGTCCGTGTGGTGACGAACTAAGAATACAAGTGTCACCACCCTATTCTTTCTCAAGGGTGTCGTATGAGGTGACTAAGGGAAGTAAGTAAGCAATTATCATCCATTGCATGACTGGTGGTAGGGCTGGATAACAAATGGGAGTACTCACTTTGTATCGGTCCCGAGCGGGTTGGTACCACCATCTCCCGTGTGTGCTGTAGCAGGAGATAGCCGTTTATGCTTTCATTTCATATCTGTGCATAATGAAATGGTGAGCAGTGGCTTGACAATTCTCTCGTTGTAGTTGAGTCCATGAGAGACAGTTACCATTTACCATCAGATGGGCCGTGGCTCGTCTGCCACTAAATGCAATGAAAAAAAATCTAGATTCTGCCCGCTGCTCCTTCCGCGTAGACCACGCGAATCAGAATACAAATAATTCACTTTACAACAAAGAGATTACTGAATCTCTTTGTAAAATTAACTATCGTACGGGAACCATTAATTTAAAAAAAAAACCTGAAAAGTAGCCTATGTCCTTCGTGGGTTCCAGACCATAATGTATGTAAAGATTTTTATAATGATTAGTAGTTTCGCATTTAATGCGAAATTAGTAAGGATTGCACATCGATTTACAATAAATAAACACAAAAATATTTAACCTTTTAACTTTTAATATTAAATAATGTTAACTATAAGTACCCATTTGGCCGTGTGGGGCCGGCTTTAGAATTGTCCCACCCCTCTCTACCCACGGGAGTCGTAAGAGCTGAGGGAATACCGGGGGAGTGGGCAGCAGCACTCCCTCGAGTATTAACAACATCCACTGCAATCGCCAACCCGCCTGCCAAGCGTGGCGATTACGGCATTATCCCCCATGATGGGACCGCTCGTTGTGGCGTTCTCTTGGGGAGGCCTATGTCCAGCAGTGGACTTTGAAAGGCCGATGGATGGATGGATGGATGGACCCATTTCTGCATACAAATACATTACAAGAAAATGTTGGGATTTTTTATTCATGAATTATTTTTCTTAAACCAACAATAATCGTGAAAACTTTATGTTTTATTATTTTAAGTAGTTAGTCAAGTGTGTGTTAGCACATTATAATCAAAAAGTCATTAATATTTTTTGAAAAAGAAATACCGTTTATTACTTATGTCATCTTCCTGTTGATTACCATGAAACCAGTATAGTCCTTGACCACATATTAGGCTTGAAAATATAACGAAATTGTACTTACAAAGTATTTGCTTTTTTAGTTTTACTGAGATCTCAACTTTGTTATAGTGTTCCCCAATGGGGCGTAGTGTGGGGTACAGTTTAACAACTACAGGGCCACAGTATAACAAGATAGGGTATGCTATCAAACGAGAAGAAATATGATAAATAAAAAACTGTAAACCACAATTATATTCTACTAGCTGATACCCGCGACTTCGTCAGCGTTAATGATTTATTGTCTAAATTCGACACCTAATTTACCCGAGATTTTATAAAACCATTGAAATGTATATGAATCCTATGTCAAATAACAAATGAAATTTAACATTCTTAATTCAAAAAAGTCTAAATATGTGTGTTGTAATTAGAAACCTACCAAACCACCCCCTCCTTCCCTTCCTATTATTTAACAGACCACTTCCTCATCTCCTCTATATCATCATTCCTCTTCATGTTATATAACTTTTCTTGGGGTGGATTACTCTCGAAGGTTGCCTTTGATCTATAGGCTACCATGCCAACCACTCAGAAAGTGGCAAACTTACCGTCTTACTGGTGAGTAAGACGGTAAGTTTGCGATACCGAGCTGTAAGCCTAGTATAATTAATAAATAAATAAATATTCACGGACATTTTCACATAACGTCTTCTGGTACCAAACTAAGCTTAACGCTTGTGAAATGGGTACAAGATTACGGATATAATACATTATATATTACTTTTTGTAAATAGATACATATAATAGATTGAAAACATCCAGACGCAGTACAAATATTTGTGTTCATCACACAAATCGTCCTGAGTGGGAATTTCAGTTTTTCTTTTTACGAATAAGCTCAATAACACTGCCCGACCCGGGAATCGAACCCGAAACCTCATGATCAGTCTACCTCTGCACCACGGAGGCAGTTGGTGTATAAAAGATAAGGATAAGATCATCAGGCACTAAAAGTGTCCACTATAAATGAGTGCAGATTACGCTTTCCTGCACTCCTTTCGTTGAGTAGGTATTGTTTTCCGCAACGTATCAATATTAACTTTTAAAGATTCTCGAATTGTACACATAGGTATTTAAAGTACAATAAACGGGCCTTTTTTCGCGTATAAATTAGGTGAAGTTGAAAAGTTGAAAATTGTCCCGTGACCACGGCTGCTGCAACGCAGTTGAAACGTCGGGCTAAAGGTAGATAATAATTTCACCTAATTTATAAGCAAAAACAGACCGTTTATGTTACTTTAAATAACGTATCAATATGCCTAATAATACCACAATCTCTTTTGAAAAGCTCATTGGCTGTCTCTTTATCTCTCGTTCTTTCTGAATAGTCTCATTAAGCTCAAGGAAACAGTTAAAAGTTGTTATTATTTTATAAAATCATACATACATATTGTCACGTCTTTTTCCCATAGCCTATTATATTTTCCTATAGCCTACCCCAGGCAGAGACCACTTCTATCCACTTGCTACGATCCTGACACGCATCTTTCGCTTCATCTTATTTCATCAGCGCTTTCATGCATGCTGACTGGTTTCGAGTAGTCTTAACCTGACCTTCCTTAAGAACGTTACCGATCTGGTCAAAATACGTTGCATCCGATATGTGGAGTGGATCGTAAAGACAATTGTGATGTGGAGATTGGGTATGGCCGTTGGTCAGTGCGATAGCTTAGCGACTTAGAGCACTTCCCTGGTATGGAAGGGACGCAGTTCGAATCCCGCTCGCACTAAAGTTCTCTTTTTCCACATTCACAAATAATTTGTAACCTAAATTATAAGTCTTTAAAAAAACTATTAAACTAATGCCAATTGAAATATTATAGAAATCGGAATATCTAAAATAAGTCTTTAAAAAAACTATTAAAGTAATGCCAACTCTTTAACTCATAAACATAACTAAAATTATTTTGTTAAAAACATCTTTTAGCATGATGTTATTGTACTTAATTAACGACATCAATGGTTACCATAGCAACGGTTGACATGTTATGGCGTGACAGTTGGTGTTATTGTGATAATGAGTCTAGAAGTCTGAATACGATAGCAGATAAAAATGTATAATTTGAATAGGTGTTTCGTAAAATCCTTTCTTAGCGAGTGTCTACGACATGAAAGGATATAGGCATAGATGCTATGCAAAATTTCAAGTCAATCGGACCTATGGTTTCGGAGATATCGTGATGAGTCAGTGAGTGGTAAAACGCTTATATATATATATATATATATATATATATATATATATATATAGATAAGAAATATCGCCGATATAAAACAAGACGGCTGATATTCTGATATTAGACATTTTAAAACAAATTACCCTTTATTTAGATATTTTTATATATATTTTTAGCATTTGACATGCTTAGCACTATACATTAAACACAAAGTGAAAAATGTGAAATCGAAAATAACAGTCAGGAGCAGGATTTGAACCTGCATCTTCTGGATACCGTCCAGATGCAATTGTCAGGATTGCTGAATTGGTAAAGCATCTGGACGGTATCCAGAAGATGCAGGTTCAAATCCTGCTCCTGACTGTTATTTTCGATTTCACATTTTTCACTTTGTGTTTAAATTACCCTTTGTGCTGGTTGAGTTATGAGGAAGCGATATTCTTTTCCAAATGATTTCATTAACTGAATACAAATTCAGTAAGTATTGGTAATGGGGCAGATTGCCATAACATAAATTTTTGTGACAGTGGCCATCTCGCCGATAGCGCCCTTTACGCTCCGCTTTGCCCGTGGATCCCCATTTTGATGTTTTTTGTGCGTGTTTTACTATATCTTTGTATGGTTTAGGTTACATAATGGGACTGGCTAAATGGTGCTGCGATCACGTAGGTAGGATTTTTATTATAATTATTGAAGGAATTATAATTTTTACATTGTAACGAGTTTACTCATAGGTAGTTGTGGCAGACTAACCAGCCCATCTGATGGTAAATGATAAACGTCGCTTATAGACTCAATTATACCGGGAGTATTGCTAAGCCGCTATTTATCTCTCATTTCATTTCGTAGATATGAAATGAGAGAATTTAAACGGCTATCTCCTGCTACATCTTACACTGACACGCTTCATGTCCGGATTAAAAAGTAAACTGATTATTTATTTATTACTTAATCGAAAATGGGGACACAGTTGTTATTAATTATACTGACCGAACATCATAAATAATATCCTCATTAATCACTTGGTTCATAACATACAACACATCTAAGAATAATTATGAGTTTACGACCACATTATCACTCCGCCATTACCGAAGTGTAATCCCACAAGAAAGAATAAATTATGATAATTCACTTTCTCCTTGATAATATGGAAATTAATTCATGAAAAGTCAACTGTTACACACAAAAAAAGGTGTTTTCCTTGGCGTTTCAAGATATTTGGCTTACATGGTTATAATTACTTAGGTATCATTGTCGATGACTGTTTAAAATAGTGACATGATCAATAGGATGCCATGCATAGGTCTGGGGTTCAATCCATACGGACAATTTTAAAGTTCTATGGATTTCAAGGACTTATTAAATATAAGTTCCCTGTGTCTCAGAAAATATACAATACAGGTGACACAACCTAGCCGTTTCCAGATTTTAAGTCCTTGTGCTTACAATAAATCCGCATGGATACCGATATACCTTGCGGTGGTCAATGTTCCTTTGAGATCAACTAACCTCAAGGAACATGAGACGTCCAGACTTAAAAAAATTGAGTGACTTGATAGCTATCCCACTAGGAGTATGGCTTTCTGATGACTCATCGAGGCGCGCTCCCACTCCCATCTCCCACCTCTACAGTGTGAGATGTTTTGGTGCTGACGGTAAATAAGTACGCGACTTTTCACCTTTCCATGAAAATACATTTAATAAATATATAGATATAGAAGAATATTTTTAAATATTTTAAGCTTATATTAAATATTTATCCAGATGGAGTATCACTAATAAAAACGTCATAAAAATCGGGCGGGAATTATTATGCTAGTGTGCGTGACAGCTGTCATTACGCTTGTGAAATTTGTGTTTGTGTGCGTGAGTAATGATACCAGTTTCAATGGTGGTATTAAATTATGGGAAAATTATATTATCATAGATGCAAGACATTCTTGTACTACAAAATGTTTCGAAGGTATATAGTTAATTATCTCTTTCTAGTTACTCTCATAATCTTAACAAAATATATATATACCCTTTTATTTAATGAGCTACTACTATAATAATTATAAATTTAAAAAGTAAACAATCTTCATCATTAAATAAATAATAATATTGTAATTAATTCCGAAAATGACGACTGTGTGCAGCTTTATGAATCCATTAAAAGCGCTAATCATTATGTTAGGTAATATTTCCATTACTCTCTATTGTTAAAATATCATCAACTTTGCAAGACTACGCGGGAAATTTAAGTTCATAAACTGGTATCACATAAAAAAATGCAAACTAAAATTAATATATTTAAATGACTTATTTAGGCAGTTATCGTATGAAATAATGTTACTAACCGATGATAAGAGATATCTTTAGTGCTCATTTTCCGATTTTTGTAGTTTCGGCACACTTTAATTACACACGTTGACATTTTAAATGACACACTATTGCTCCTGGATACGACCTTATCAAGTGACGTCACGATTGACACTAACAGCCATAGAACAGCATTGGGGTGAAAAGTTCACCACAATTTTTTTTGGCGCGTTTACAATGCCGAGGCTCCATCTGGATATATCAATAATCTAAGGTTTTAAGTAATATTAACATAAAAATCATTGTGGGTGTAATTTAAAAATACTTTGGAAAATCCAAAACTGCACGCCTGATAATCTTCATTTTTCACAATAAAATTGATTATTTGATAAGTAACTAATAATGTATTGGTTTTACTAAGTAGTTTTCAATAAATCACATAGATAGCGCTAATTTCAAAAAGTAATAATATGGGTTTCATGCCTTATACGCCATCTAGCGCTAATTTTAAGAAGTACTTCTATATTGGTCTACCTCTGTCATTTTGCAAGACGCCATCTGGCAATTAGTAAGAACAATAATCCATGAGTTTACATATATACCTGCATAAGTGCATATAATATATATAAACATGTAAAATTTAATAATTTATAAAACTGTAAACAAAAACAATTTAAGAAAACAAAAAGACATCGCTAGTTTCCTTACAAAAAAAGCAATATTGTGGTTCTATATATACAATAGCAACTGAATACATCTTAAATTGCCACTTGCGACATCTAGGGCTGCATTTGTCAATATCTCTTTTACTTTAAAACAGCAACATCTATCAATAGAAAATTGCAACTTTGGACAATATTATACGACTTATTTAAAAATCAATGAGTTCAACAAGAAATCTCTAAACCATTTATCTTCCTAACTTGGTTGCCTTATAATTTTATACTTTGTTCTAAGTGAAATCACCGTGACGGAAAGGCAACGCAAAAAAAATTGTGGAATGTAAAATATGTTTTTTTTCGTATTTATAACGTTGGTGTGTTATTATTTACGTGTGTTTAGTGTTTTTAATTATTGTTATGGATAAAATAGTTATTATACTTGACAAATATCATCAGTTCGTCAAGCAAAGGTAAAAACTTTCTTTTAACAAAAAACAATGTACCGGCCGGGCGAATGGCGTTCTGTTCTGTTGACGATAGTAAAACTACCGGTGGCTATGCGTACGTAAAAAGGCAGGTAGTTCTCATGAAAGGCGCTGGTTTTAGTGTCGCGTCGAGCGTAAATGCCGTAAATATTCAGTATTTTTTTGTTTATTTAATAACAATTAAACCACATCGAATCAGAACGTGAAAAGTAATATGACTGCTTAAAATCTTTCTTCTCGGAGTATTCAAAAAATTTGCTCTATTATTGAATAGCTTGAAAACAAAGACTTTTAAAATGGTGTAGCAATAAACACATATTTATGAACTCCTTAATAATTTAAATCCATAATATGTTGAGTGTAGCGTGTGAGGGTCGAGTCACACATGCCTATTGTTTGTGCGCGCCACAAATTTTACTCTCAATCTGGATGTATTTTGTGTGTAATAATTGAGTGATTCTAAAAACCTCTGGGATACGAATGTTTATTCCCTCTTACAAAATATTTATTTATTAAAAATATGTATGGGAAAAGAAGATACATAACTCACGAATCACTGCTCTGAGTAGCAAAGGTTTCGTATAAAGAAATAAGTACTTACTAAATACATATTCTGTTTTGACCTTATTTTCTAAAATACAAAGAAAATATAAGATACAAAAGACAATACTTCTATTTGTATTATTCAACAAAAAAATGTACTTTTATCTTAGATTAACAAGAGGAAGCAAAAATTTAATATGTATGAGACAAGGGACAACTGTTGCTGGTCGTCACAGAATTCTTTATTAATATTATCCTAAGAGCTACACGGGTGTTCTAGTTATCAAATAAGATTATTTTCACCAAATGTAAATCCATCATATTTTAAATATATTATTAATATTGTATGGTTTTAAAAGAATTACTAATTGTATTTGCCGTGTGGGGCCGGCTTTAGAATTATCCCACCCCTCTCCACCCATGGGAATCGTAAGAGCCGACTGAGAGAATACCGGGGGAGTGGGCAGCAGCACTCCCTCGAGTATTAACAACATCCACTGCGATCGCCAATCCGCCTGCCAAGCGTGGCGATTACGGCACTATCCCCCATATGAGCGAAACACATGTTGTGGCGTTCTTTTGGGGAGGCCTATGTCCAGCAGTGGACTTTGAAAGGCTGATGGATGGATGGATGGATGGACTAATTGTATACCAGAATTCTACATAAATGTTATAATTATGATGATTTTGTTTTCGACATGCACATTTATTTTAATAATGTCTTTAGAGATATTTACGCAACAATATTTAAATTAATTTATTTCAGACTACAAAGTCAAAGTAATTAACAAGATACATATAATATCATACAACAAACGAGTAACATCAACACAAAGATTCTCTTCCACCGAGATTGTAGAGCTTAGTATTACGACATCAAGAGTATCACGGTGCAAGCTCAAATTAACTATATTATTCTTTAAGAAACTACATTGCTTATGCATGTATTGTTCTATTGTCTGTCTTAGATAGAATATAATTTTGTTATATGTATTCAGTAAATATAAAAAATGCGAAACTGGTTTTTATGTAAGTTTTTAAGGTTAAAAAAACAAAAAAAAACTTCAACGCGCACGGGTTTATTTACATACCCACGATTCACCAGCTATGTTTAAGTCCCACGTAATAAGGGGCTCGCCTATTAACGTCTACCGGGCACATTTCCAAACTCCGGGCTGCTACAGAGAATTATCAAAATTAATAATTATGTTTATTGAATTATTTTTATGCTTATCAAAATGGTTTACCATCTATTTGAGAATAAGGTTTTCAGATACCTTAATGGTAGTACGGGAATTGGATGAAAACTGTGGAATCATTCTACTACATAAAGTCATGGAATATACCATAAGCTACACAACCGTTGTGAAGCACAGACGTCAATTGTGTAGCAATAATATTAAATATTGAGTTAATCAACTTGACAGATATACCCCATAAATATGCCGCTTTATTTAATACTAGTTTCTGGCCGCGACTTCGTATAAATACGTTGATTTTGTGAAAAAAATGTTTCTATCAGTCAGTGTACCAACATTAGATCCTCAAACACACGCTATTTTTGATTGGTGTGTTTGAGGTCAATATTTTATTGAAATATTTCAATTTTCAGCTAGGAACAATTTGAATGGGGAAAAGAAAACATGGTTTTCACGTTTATCTAGGCATTTTTTCCAAATTTTCTCATGATAAGAATCTTCCTACGACCTCAACGAATATTTCAAAAACATAATCAGCCGAATTAGCATAGCCTTTCTCAAGTTTTACGCTTAACAAGACATTTAGAGATTCATTGTTATTTATATAAATTAATATTTATAGAATAACTTATAATATCCTTTACATTGACATCCAAAAAAATAAAAGCAGTGCTTTATTTCGGAACACATTGCTTAAGGAGTGATTGAAGTAGAGGACAACGTTTTGCTTATTACAACAGGAATATTTTTAATATAAATTATAATAAACACATCGTATTACTAATTAAAATAAATTTAACAAGGTATTGATTACATTATATTCTTATAATATTCCCAACATATTAAAGTTTAATAGATATTGCTGCTACAAAACAAATTCAAAAGTTTCCTGAAGGTAATGTTGCGGTCCAACTTTGGTACAGGCTTGAATAAGTATTGCGTTCGGAAATTCACATTGTACAAAACCCGACGGAATGATGCTGGACTTATATAAAAGTACCTTTTCATATTATTGCTCAGTACTTTAGTGTGTTTATTTTTCTCGGCTCCACACCATGGCGTAATAACACGAAAAATATAAGGTGATTGGAATGGTCGAAAGACCTGTACTATAGCTCAGTGGCTTAGAGCACTTCCCCGGATTGGAAAAGACGCGGGTCCGATTCCCGCTGGTACAAAAAATTTATTTTTCCTTATTCGCAAATAATTTGTACTTTAAAAAGTGGCGGAGCATGTCAAATGCTAAAAAATATAGATCAAAAATGTTTTAAAAATCGCGCCATCAAATAGTATGAATTTAAATTGCAAAATTCAACTTACTATATCGGTTTAATGCATGTAAATGCTTCCGATAGATAGCGTTGGTCGTAAAGACAAATGTGATAAGGAGTTTGGGATGGTCGAAAGACCTGTACTATAGCTCAGTGGCTTAGAGCACTTCCCCGGATTGGAAAAGACGCGGGTTCGATTCCCGCTAGTACAAAAAATCTCTTTTTCCTTATTCGAAAACGATTTTTATTTTAAAAAGTGGCGGAGTATGTCAAATGCTAAAAAATATAGATCAAAAACGAAAAATATAATTAAGGAATCAAGGTAAAAAAGGCATAAAAATTTGGAAAATCCAAAAATGCACGCCTCATAATTTCATTTTTCACAATAAAATTGAAGGTACTGTTTTCGAATTGGGTGGTAATTTAAATTGAATAAGTAACTAATAATGTAATTGGTCTTAGTAAGTAGTTTTCAATAAATCACATAGATAGCACTAATTTCAAAAAGTAGGTACACTTGCCGTGTGGGGCCGACTTTAGAATTGTCCCACCCCTTTCTACCCACGGGAGTCGTAAGAGCCGACTGAGGGAATACCGGGAGAGTGGGCAGCAGCACTCCCTCGAGTATTAACAACACCCACTGCGATCGCCAACCCGCCTGCCAAGCGTGGCGATTACGGCACTATCCCCCATTTCTTGGGGAGGCCTATGTCCAGCAGTGGACGTTGATAGGCCGATGGATCGATGGATGGAGGTACTAATTTGGTTCTTATGTCTTATGGCGCTAATTTTAAGAAGTACTACTATTATTCCTTCAATACATGACGAATTTGGTCTAGGTAGGTAAGTCTCGGTCTCCCTCTTTACCTACATCCTTCTACTTTCGTATTGTATATCTTCTTAGCCAGTCGCTCGTCCGGCATTCTTTCCACATGTCCGAACTATCGGAGCATTCCCTTTCGCATCTTTACACCAATACTCTCTTTCATACCTACTCGCTCTCTTACGTCATTTTTACGAATGCGGTCATTCAGCCTCACTCCACAGATTCTCCGCAGAGATCGCATTTCGACCGCATTGATTTTGCTCTCATGCTCCTTTTTAAATACACAACTCTCGCTTCCATATAATAACGTTGGGACAAGCACTGCGTTGTGTATTGCGACACGTGCCTTCTGGATGAGGTGATGGCTGCCGAGAAGTTGTCCCAATGCTCCGTTCACTCTATTTCCCGCATTCACTCTTCTTTCTACATCAGTGGTGTACCTTCCATCCCGACTGAATCCACATCCAAGATATACAAATTTATCCACTTGTTCTAGCACACCATTCCCTATTGCTACTCTAACATCCGTTCTGGCTTCTTCTCTTTCAAAAACTATTACCTTGGTTTTGCTCACATTCACACGTAGGCCCCTTTTCTTACAATCTTCTGCCATTACGTCGACTAGGGTTTGCAGGTCAGTCGCAGACTGCGCTAATAGGACCGCATCGTCTGCATATATCAGCGAGTTAACCACTGAGTCGCCCATCTGAACTCCCACATTCATTTCATTCAACCTTTGTAGACATTTATCCAGATATATGATAAACAGTCTGGCTGATAGAACGCAGCCCTGTTTAACGCCGATATTGACGTCAAACTAGGGTGACATTCCATCATCCAGCCGCACACAAGCTCTGCAGTCCATGTAGTTAGACTGCACCGCTTGTAGCAGTCTACCGCTAATACCATATTCTGGCAAAATGTCCCAAAGTTCCTTTCGTACAACAGTGTCAAATGCTTTCTCCAAATCCACAAAACTGCAGAAAACCCTTTGGCCTACAGCCAGATGCTTTTCCACAATGTTGCGCAGAGAAAACACTTGATCCATGCATCCTCGTCCACACCTGAAACCTCCTTGTGCCTCACACAAAAATTCATCAGACACTATCCTCATTCTCCTTTCAACAATCTTACCATACACTTTGGCTGCCAAACTGGTCAAGCTTATGGCTCTGTAGTTCGCACAGTCATAACGTGAACCTTTGTTTTTAAACAAGGGCACGATGACTGCGCTTCTCCAGTCCTTGGGAACCATTCCTGAGCTCCAACATAAATTGAGAAGCATCAGGAAGGATCCCCAGACACATGAGCCTCCAAGCTTGATCATCTCAGCAGACACCATATCAATACCCGCTGCTTTACCATTTTTCAAACTTCTAAGTAGAAGAAGTAGAATATAGAATATATATAATATAGAAGTAGTTCTCACTAAATAAGGTAGATAGCGCTGGTTTTAGTGCATGATCGAATCGACCATACATATTCAAAGTATTTTTGTTTATTTAATAACAATTAAACCACATTGAATCAGCCCGTGAAAACTTATAGGGTTATATTCCTAATTATACTGAAGCGTAAGAGAAATAAAATACTTTGGAAAATCCAAAAGTGCACGCCTCATAATCTTTATTTTTCACAATAAAATTGATTATTTGACAAGTAACTAATAAAGTATTGGTCTTACTAAGTACTTTTCAATCAATCACGTAGATAGCGGTCATCATGGTTTTTATGTCTTATACGCCATCTAGCACTAATTTTAAGAAGTACTTCTATATTGGTCTATAGAAATAGTTCTCACACTTCTCACGAAATAAGGATAGCGCTGGTTTTAGTGTCGAATACAGCGTAAATATTCCGTAACAACAAACGATTAAACCACATCGAATCAGACCGTGAAAAGTAATAGGGCTCTATTCGGAGGTGTACTGAAGATATTAAGAAAAAAAAGACTCGATTAGTAAAGTATTTCGGTTGTTATCGTGTTAACATACATTACCTACAACAAATGGACGTCCAAGACAGAACTTATTTAAACAGTTTTTTAACTAGTTTACTACTAGCATCACGCCTGTATTCCCCGAAGGGGTAGGCAGAGGTATATTACACACCTACGATTCGCCAGCTATGTTTAAGTCCCACGTAATAGGGGGCGAGTCTATTGACGTCTACCGGGCACAATTCCAAACTCCAGGCTGCTACTGAGAATTTTTATTTTTAGGAAAAAGTTTTAATAACATTGCCCGACCCGGGGATCGAACCCGAGACCTCATGATTAGCAGTCGCATACACTACCGCTACACCACCGAGGCAGTTATTTTAAATAACAAAAATGCCATAAAAAATATCATGATTGTCAAAAATAGTGTTTTTTCTTGATATGTGTGTGTATATTATTTTATTGTTTTACAAGTGCAATACTCGTATATGATAAATAGAGACATTTTAAGTTTGAAAAATCAGTTTTTCTGCACAAAACGAGAATAGTACCCACCTCAACGCTTCGCTTATGAGTCGTGCAAAAGACTCGATTAGTAAAGTATTTCGGTCGTTATCGTATTAACAAACATACAGGATCCGCACATACAGACAACGGACGTCCAAGACAGAACTTTTTTAAACAGTTTTTTAACTATTTTAAATAACAAAAATGGTATCAAACATATCATGAGTGTTAAAAATAGTGTTTTTTCTTGATATGTGTGTGTATATATTATTTTACAAGTGCAATATAATTATGATGAATAGAGACATTTTAAGTTTGAAAAATCAGTTGTTTTGTGTGAAGTGACAGTAGTACCGACCTCAACGCTTCGCTTATGAGGCGTGCAATACCTAAGCTATTAGATCGCATGGTACTTTTATATGTAAATTCTAATGATGTGCTGTGTACCGATTCCAACCAAGGTTAGTGCACCTTTAAAGCTATTATGTACGAGTAATAAAATATAGGCCGCGTGAGGCCGGCTTTCCACCCATGGGAGTCGTAAAAGCCGACTGAGAGAATACCGCGGGAGTGGGCGGCAGCACTCTTTCGAGTATTAACAACATCCACTGCAATCGCCAACCCGCCTGCCAAGCATGGCGATTACGGCACTATCCCCCATTCTTGGGGAGGCAGTGGACTTTAAAACATTTTTTTTAAAAAAGGAAGACCGCCTTCAAATGCACCCAGGAACTAAAAAGCAATAAATAATTGGTATTTAGATACGATTTCCGTGCTACCTACTGGTGTGTTTGAAGCCGGTGCCAATCATCAGATCCTTACCTGGTAACTATGGGACCACCTGGGAAGTATACCCGATCAAACAAAAAAATAATTTTGCAAATCGGTCCATGCATCTTTGAGTAATCGGTTAACATACATAAAAAAATCCGACGAATTGAGAACCTCCTCCTTTTTTTGAAGTCGGTTAAAAAGGCTGATGGATGGATGGATGGAATAAAATATGTAAAAATACTTACTTTTAATTTTGTGGAACAAGTTAAGAATATTACGGTTTTATATGACTAAGCCGACCAATAATGTTATGAATAACATCCGCCGCCTGCTATGTTATTGACATCAAAGAAATCAAATTTGAAAAGTTATTGCGAATTCCGATTTTATATGAAAGTAAAAATAATATCGAGGTTTTCTGCAATCATTAATGGAATTCGTCCTAAATCTTTACTCGTTACAACTTCGTTTGACTTATATTGTACATGTAAAGTTCCACCGATAAGACTTTTTACCATCTACTCGTATACATACTATATACTGTACTTACTACAAATAAATAAAATTGAAGTGTCTGTTTGTAATGTCTAAATAACAACTTCTTGCTAAATGTATACGAGATTATATACGCTACCCACAACAAATTACCAACTTTTTTAAGTTTTTGTCTATCTGTCTGTCGGTCGGTCTGTCTGTCAGTTTGTTCCGGCTCTGTTTGTTCTCTGAATTTCACTAGCCGATAGGTATTGTTATAAGGAGTAACTTAGGCTACTTTTATTTTAGAAAATTAATTAGATTCCGCGCAAAAAAATACATTAAATTTTTAATGAATACCATACAAAAAGATAAGTATAATATATACGTCGAATATACATCCACAGCTAATCCCATGAACGGCTGGATCGATTTGGACGGGACTCACGTAACGAGAATCACTACTTTTATTTTGAATTAAATGAGAGTGTATGATTCTACTCGTGTATATAGCATGCGATGAATGTTGAGTTTCTAAGTCTGCCTCAAAAGTTGAAATGAAACTTTACCTATTCATAAATACGTATCAATAAAACTTTACTTATTGTTCAATTTTGCTTTACTTATTCCTGTCTAAAATCTTTATTCCATCTAATAACACGCATGTAGGGGTACTCATATGTTATGCTCCCAAATATATATAGCTGAATGGATTTGAGTGAAAATGAAATGGCTTACTGACTAATTTATTATCAATTTTTGTAGCTATAGATATAGGTAATATACTTTATTACTAGACGCCGTTACTATAAATTAGAGTATAGTTTTTTTTTATTTCCAACGATGGAAAACGAGTATACGGCCCACCTGATGGTAAGAGGTAGCAGCCGCTCATGAACTTTAGTAACATCAGGGTCACAGCCAAACCACCCAACACCGTATGAACAGCACGCTTTTGCAGGGAGTCAAGTAGATCGAGCTGCTATTTTGGTACACCTGCCCAGAAATGTGAGCAGTACCTGTTCCACGTGAGGGTAGGCTCATAAGTCACTGTCTCGGTATGAAATACACTTACCTCTGTTCAGGAGGCCCAGTTATTTGCTCGTTAATTTAGCTTTATCCTGCAAATGACTCTCGAACTGAACTGGAAATGTCGATGTCAAGGATCCCAATACTATCAAAGATCAGGAGAGTTACTCCTTGGAACTGAGGTGCCACGACAAATGCGTTCTTATTTGCAGTAAATGCACAACCCTGTACATTTCTCGTCCACCATGTTCCGAGGGACTGTTTGGCAGCCGGTATCGCACATCCCCCATACTGTTATCCGCATAGCAATGCATCTTTTCTATCAAGAGTATATCCTTGTCATGCCGGATGAACAGCGTTGGGCAGAGCTACGAGCCCTGTGGTACACCAGTATTAACAGTCATGGTATTGAAGCAACAACCGCCTACTATGATTCTGACGTTCTGACTAGTAGCTTCCTGCAAGCTACCGATCCATTTGCAGGGTCCCTCGGGGATTAAATAGAATGATAACTTTAATACCCTGTCGTACGTCTTCGCAATACCAAGACCAGAAGCTAGAGCTTCACCCCATATCTTCCAATGCCTCTGCCCAATTGTGGGTAAGATATACGAGAAGATATTGCTTGTTTGGTTGCCGATGGTTATTAACCTTTTCCAGTGTCTTGAATAGTAAATATATTCTGTATAGGTATATACATCGCAATTGGCCTATTTGTCGACGGGTCCGACCAGTCACCTGTAATAATACTTTACGGTATTATTTGCTCCTTATTTTACCAAAAATGTATTATAATAAGTAAACTCTTAAAGAAGTAATTCAAATTTCTGAATTATCCCGATTTTGGAAAGTCAAATCTCGAAGAGTGCTAAGTGGTGGCCAGTCTAGAGCAAAGAGTAATGCGTATAACCAAGAAAGTCAACCTTTCACGAAGCTGAAATTCTGCCAGTATTATATTAGGATAAGGACCTAAGGACAAGGGTCAACTCAGAGGCACACGTTTGAAGAACCACCGCAGGAATGACATCCGGTGAGCCGCGGCCGCGGCGGTCGTCGCCGGCGGTGGAGTGCTGTTGGTGGTGTCGATTGATAGCGCCAACGCACTCAACAATCTGCCATTCAGCTGCATCAGGGAGGCGCTCCGATATCACGGGGTGCCTGCATACCTGAGGCGGCTAGTGGCAGACTATCTTGAGGGCCGCAGCGTTCTCTATGAGAGCCGCATAGGGGACGTTGTGAGGAGACCCATGTCGTGCGGTGTCCCACAGGGTTCTGTTCTAGGGCCGCTCCTGTGGGACATCGGTTACGACTGGGTGCTACGCTGTCGGCTTCCCCCCGGGATTGCGGTCATCTGCTATGCGGATGACACGCTGGTCATGGCCCGGGGTGGAAGCTTCGAGGAAGCGGCGTTCCTGGCCACCTTAGGGACCTCGGAGGTGGTCAGGAGGATCGGGGCGCTGGGGCTTAGAGTGGCCCTGGTCGGAGGCCCTGCTTTTCCATGGGCCTCGACGTCCGCCACCTGCTGGCGCCTCGATCACTGTGAACGGGGTCCAAATTGGGGTGCAGGCCCAGATTAAGTATCTGGGCCTGGTGCTGGACGGGCGGTGGCGCTTTCGCGAGCACTTCCGTCAACTGTCCCCGTGGCTCGTTGGTGTGGTGTCCGCCCTTGCACGGCTCATGCCGAATATGGGCGGACCCCGGATGCGTGCCGATGGCTTTACGCGGGGGTGGTCCGGTCGATGGCACTGTACGGCGCACCCGTGTGGGCGGGGTCCCTGGATGCACTGAATAGCTCTTCTGTGGAGGCCACAGAGAGTCGTTGCGTCCAGGGTCATACGTGGATACCACACTCCACCACACAAGGCCTCCAGCGAAGGTGCGACGCTCCGTGTGCGGATGCGTCGCTCAGTAGAGGGTACCCGAAAGGGTAAGCCGCCGGCGGACCACCGAAGGAATGTAACATAGTTCCAATGGCCTGCCAATAAAGACGGAGATACGGCACACGGCAGGTTTCTTTAGTGGGTGCAGGCCCCACACTACGCTGGTCGTTGCCCGAACGATAGGGTGTACGGATAGGAACATTTTTTCCCGCCTTAACAAAAAAAAAGGGATGCCATCCGGTGCAGTCAGCTTTTATTAAATTAATTTAGCTTAGTTGATTATAATATACCTAATTAAAGCGTAGATAGTACTACGGCTTATGAAATAATTAGGTACCTATGTCGATAAGTTATATCTAAAAAACTAATACGATGGCATTTTGAATTTAATAAATTTACACGAAAAATACGCTTCCACAGTTTTACAAACCTAGGCTTTATAAAAAAGCATGACAATAACACAAACAAAAGTTGGCTCATATAAATTCCATGGGATATTAGTTCACGAACAAAATGCCCTTTGAATATTTCACTGCAAACAGGTACGTTCTTTTCTCTGAGCTATATTTGTGCTGGCATTTTTGTTATTCCATAATTATGCAAACTTTTAGATGAATTAATGTATTGGAGTGAATATTTATGCCCTTTATTCACACAATATAACATATGGCCAAACATGTAAAGTGCTTAAAAAGCATATAAAAATTACAAAATATGAAACTCCGTTACAAATGTAGTTACCTCTACGTACCTACTTATTTAGCATATTTACATAATAAACTCATAAAACAAAGATAATTTTATCCCAAAGAAGGAATCCAAGACCAGCTGGGAGCTTACCAGAACTTTTATAATTTCCAACAAATATTTTGCTAAAACTCATCAAAAAGCATTTATTTTATTTTTTTCTTAAACTAAGAAGTTTTCAAAATTATATTTCACAATATTTTTTTGCATGAAATGCAGTAGTTTGGAGTAAATCAATTATAGATTTTTGTTTTGCCTCTAACAAAATTTGTGCTATACGACATTATTTCTGTTCAGTGGATACTACGTATCAAGATAAATTTATATTACGAGTATGTACTGAGACTAACCCATGCAATTACCGAAGCCTGACTGCGCAATTTTTTTGTTTGTTCTGAACTTGAGCAAACTCGCATTATATTTAAGAACAAAAAAATTTATGGATACAATTTTACGAGCAATAAAGTCCTTGGAAAAGGTTCGTAACAGTACTTAGGAAGTACTCGATAGTATATAACTTACGCAAGTAAGGGCACATGAGCAAATATTGAAAGTTATTTATAGGCATGCGTCATTCGTAGAAAGCTATCAATGACAAAGTCCAACGTATCGAGTTCAAACACAAGGCAGTTAATAAACTTTAATATTAAAAGAAGGATTTAATTTACTGCAAAGTTCATCTGTAATAATAAATAACGGACCTATTAATTACAGTTTAAATAGAAATATACCTGCATACTAAAATATTCAAAATTCGAATTATTTGACAAAAATAAGAGCATACGGCAAATCTCATTATATAATTTACAATACAAATTGTAGTCATTACACATTTTCCGTTTAGATTGATAGTAAATAAAATAAAAACCTTAATAATGGGGGTTTAAATATGACGTTTTATAACGCACTTTGAATAAATATAAAAATTAGAAATTCCAGAATGTCTTTGTGCCAAAAGTCTTAGAACCAAAAGCAGTAATTAAATAGTTATCGTTAATCTTTTGAAAAATGTATAGAAACTCCTAGAAGTTACGTATAATATGTACGTTGCGTATTTTTAGAAAATTATAACATAAAAAGTAATCAAGACCCTAAAGAAATATGTACCTACGTATATATAAATTGAAATGTATCGATTGAGATTAGGAAATTCCACGTGAAGTTATAAATAATATGTGTAATAAAGTATTCAGTATTAGTTTTCCATTTTAGTGCGATCAAGTAATATAAAAGCATTTTTATTTGTGAAAGGTGTCGAAAGGGAACCTAACGCTTCACTTTTAATAAAATTAACGGTTGATTTTACTTTCCTCATAAATTTCCAAACATCATTTATAATCGATTCTTTTTTAGTAAACTCCATAAAATATGAATCTGAGCTATTGTATACTGTATGTACATAAACGATGAGACTCTTCAGGTAATTTCCATAAGCCATTCGGATTTGACAAGGGACCTTTGGAATATTTGATGTCATAAAAGTCACAAGGGAATTATGAAAAATGGTAAGATTAAATTGCTTCTTCTATTTTAAGTTAGATATAAATATTATATTATGTATAGTGGCGGTTTAGATATTAATGTCACCCCATACCCAGAGGTTAATTGAGGACGATTTTAAGTCAGATTATTCGTCATTTTAGAAAAAAAAATGTTATGGCCTTTTAAAAGAACAAATATTGGACCGTGTTGTGCAGAAATGATCCAACCCCATAATCTTGACAAAATTAAGGTTTTAATGCCAGGCAACCGAAAATACTCCCTATATTTATGTGACAAAAACTCGTTTTATTCTTCCAAATACGAATATTTTCTTTTTTATGATAGGTTATACCAACACAAGACTACCAACAGTGAATGGTTCGAATCAGCATAACTTTTATGTGATTTAGCTAATTTCTGCACAATACGGTCCGAATAAAATGATACCAACCCATTCTTTGGTGAGGGTGTCGTACTAGGTGAGTAAGGCAGTAAGCAATCATCACCCGTTGCTTTACTGGTTGTTGCGTTGGGTCCCAGTGAGAGTACATCTGGTCCAAGTAGTCCGGTATCAACGTCTTCCATGTAGCCGGCTATGAAACACCTCAGTGCGTTTTGATTGTAGTGAGAGATAGCCTTCCATTCAATGATAAAACACACCTACTAATATGGTATTTTTATATATTTTTAAGCATTTAACATGCTTAGCCGTAAAAGGACACTAAGTGCGAATTTGTCAAATCGATAATAATAGTCACGTGCAGGATCCTGTTCATGACCGTTAATTTCGATTTCACATTCTCGCACTTTGTGCTCATTAATCATGGCTAATATTTTTATTTCCATCCATCCGTCCATCAGCCTTTCATCGACCACTACTGGACATAGGCCTCCCCAAGAGAACGTCACAACGAGCGGTCCCGTCATGGAGGATAATGCCGTAATCACCACGCTTGGCAGGTGGGTTGGCGATCGCAATGGATGTTGTTAATACTCGAGGGAGTGCTGCTGCCCACTCCCGCGGTATTCCCTCAGTCGGCTCTTACGACTCCCGTGGGTAGAGAGGGGTGGGACAATTCTAAAGCCGGCCTCACACGGCCCAAATATTAGATAATATTTTTAGTTACAAATAATTAATAGATTTCTTGTAACGTAAATTGTAACTACTCAAAATATTCCAAGTTATTAAAATACGATGATAAAATACGGTTATTATTACGATTCCCGAGATTCAAAGCGCAATTCCGACTTCAAAGTTTCAAGATCTGCGAGTGACAGCTACTGTTTGATAACTTGGAAATTTTCCTATTGCATAGCAACGAACGAAATATGCGGGATATTTTCAGACATGTCAAGCACGCCACGCACTTATAAAACATATTATAGCGAAAAAAGCAAAGTATTAAAACATATTATTAGCCTATATTTATATAATTATATTTTTAGCATGTGACATGCTTAGCACTGAAAAACACAAACAGTTAAAAATTTGTGTTTAATGTATAGCGCTAAGCATGTCAAATGCTAAAAATATATATAAATATTTATAGGGTTTGCATCATTATTAGGTAAAAATCTTAATTGTAAAAATTAAGTTTACCTGGTCGGTATAATGTATAAAAATACTTCCGACAGTTGGCGTAGGCGTCACCCAAAGACGTTAAATATGAATGTGTTATCGAAATTAGCAGTCAGGAGCAATTGTCACGATGGCTCAATTGGCAAAGCATCTGGACGGTATCCAGGAGATGCAGGTTGAAATCCTGCTCGTGACTGTTATTTTCGATTTCACATTGTTAATGTTATTAGCCTGTTTGGAAATACAAAATAGATTACAGAGACAATAATAACATTTTGTGTTCTAATTATTAATGATTTTTATGTAATTTTCATCAACTATACTGCTACTAACAGATCTACTACTGCTACAACGAATACTACGATTACTACCCTATATTACATAATAATTTGTTTTAGGAGTGCAAATCAAGATGACAAATTAGTTTTTGACTGCACAGATGGTGTAGTGGTTTAGATACCGGCCTCCCGTCTGTTATGGGTTTGATTCCCACACAGGACAACTCTTTGTATGATCCCAAATAGTTGTTCTGAGTCTGGGTGTATTTTGTATCCGTAAAATTTTATGTTTGTAAATTCCCCCGCCGATACAAGTATAGTTCCTAAGTGCAGGGTGTTGTCTTCTTTAAAAAAATGTTAGCTGTTAATTTCAAATTAATGCCACTGTATGCATCATGCAACAGCGCTATTTAATGAGAGAGGATATGTTAAGGGCAGTAGGCATGCTCCAAGCTGGGGCTATTGCTGAGGGGATTGGAACAAAACAAAATGTGATATCAAGGTTATGGTCATTTATCGTGTTACTGGTAGTGGCTGAAAGACACCCAGGCGGGAAGCGCATAACCACCCAACGACAAGACCGATTGTTACAAGTTACCGCGAGAAGACTACTAAATTTTATGGCCATGCAGTTGGTTCTAAGGCTCCAGTCAGAGTAGCAGTTGCTTGTGAGTGACCAAACTATGAGGTGAAGACTACATGAAGCTAACCTTTATGCTCGAAGACCACTTAGTACTCCAGCACTACGCCCATAATATAATCGTGGATGAAGTTTACAGTGGGCTCGTAAATATTTGCTCTCGGAAGATAACCTTCGTTTTCATCTTGATTCGTGAAGAGTACGCATATGGCGAGTTTCTGGTCGTAAGAGCCGTTTGAAACATCCTCAGGAAATCCATTCATGTCATGGTGGGACAATTATGGTTTGGGTTTCGTGTTCGTTTCGAACAGAAACACCATGACCACTAAAAAATAATGATGCTCAGCTGTCAGTTGAAAGTAATTCTCCCTAGGGCTGAAAAGTATTACTTTCAACCCGCTCCTCAGGCAACTTCAGGCCTACTTTCAGAGTATGAGTAATAAAAATAAATTTTTCATTACTCATACTCTGAAAGAAAATAAAATGTTCCTAACCGCACACCCCATCGTTCGGGGCAACGAACAGGGTAGTGTGGGGCCCTCACCCACTAAACAAACCCGCCGTGTGCCGTCTCTCCGCCTTCATCGGCGGGCCACTGGAACTATGTTACATTACTTCAGTGGATACCGCACTAGCTGTTTTTAGCACATCACCCTTATGATACTCATGGAATATAATTAGGCCTACTTATTGTTGGATGACGTTGTATTTTTAAACCATGACCTAACGAGCAGTCTGTTATTGTCACTGGAAAATAAAGGATGAAAATGCTCTGAAGTTCGTACGCTTAATATCAGAAAATTGTATTGTGTGCTAACCGGGTCATCAGATTAACCTAAATGAGGCTTTTGATGTATGACAATTTATTTCCTCCTTGCTTATAATAAATAACATGAATAAAATTGACAGTTTTCAATGAAGAGGAAGATAACAGTAAATGTAGGTGAAGTTTTGTTCGAGGACAACAATCACGCCAGCCAGGTAGGTTGATTTATTAAGAATATTTGGATATTCGTAATATTCAATAGTGTTTTTAATGAAAAAACTGAGTATGTCCACGTTTCCTGGGTTTTTGTTTTATGTAGTTTCCTGTTTTAATAGCGCTTTACTGCGCTTTAAAATAATAAGAAATTGATTGCCATATATTGAACTCATCACTTGTCAGATGAGCATGATATAGGTTGAAATATGTGGTACATATCATGCAAAATTACGAGTATGAGCCCTAACAAAGGCACATATACAATTTCCTCCCTTTCTTAGTCCAACGGGGTGATAGTCTATTACGACTAGTAAGACCAGGGGTCAGGAAAATGGCTTTACAGAACAGGGTATGTGGTATAGCCTTTTCTTTTCTCATTCTTCACCAAAAATAATAAATAAAATACGCAATAGTACCTTTGACTTAACTATTTCGAGAGAATATAAATACTTTGGAAAATCCAAAACTGCACGCCACATAATCTTCATTTTTCACAATAAACTTGTTTATTTGATAAGTAACTAATAATGTATTGGTCTTACTAAGTAGTTTTCAATAAATCACATAGATAGCGCTAATTTCAAAAGGTACTGTGGTTTTCATGTCTTATACGCCATCTAGCGCTAATTTTAAGAAGTACTTCTATATTGGTCTCTGAAAAAAGTTCTCACGAAATAAGGATAGCACTGGTTTTGGTATCGCTTCAAGCGTAAATATTCACTATTTTTTTGTTTATTTCATAACAATTAAACCACATCGAATCAGACCGTGAAAAATGATAGGGCTCTATTTGTAGTTATACTGTATCATAAAAGAAAAAAAATACTTTTTTAGTAAAGTATTTCGGTCTTTATCGTGTTAACATACATTACCTACAACACACGGACGTCCAAGACAAAACGTATTTAAACAGTTTTTTAACTAGTTTAAATAAAAAAAAGGCATCAAAAATATCATGAGTGTTAAAAATAGTGTTTTTTCTTGATATGTGTGTGTATATATTATTTTACAAGTGCAATATAATTATGATGAATAGAGACATTTTAAGTTTGAAAAATCAGTTATTCTGCATGAAACGAGAGTAATACCCACCTCAACGCTTCGCTTATGAGGCGTGCAAAAGAAAATTTAAACTGGTGTTATTTGACAACATTAATGCCTCACGTAAAACGTGGAACAACATACGTAGGTAATTCTGAGTATAATGCGTTAGAACAACTAAAGAGCTTACTCTTTAATAAATGGTAGTAGATAAACAAAAAATAAACATGAACTCTTCGTATGTACCCAAAAAAAGTGTACAATCCCGCACAAAAGAGGTTGTACTAAGACAAAAGTGTAAGCAATATTGGAGAAAAATTTATTTGTATGTCGTCATCAAACCTTTTCAAATAGAATATTCCTTGACTCAAAGAGAATATTTGATTTTTATCGCACTGATCCCTTTAAAGTCAATCTAGTCATTCTTGATGAAATTAAGTTTATCTTTCCGCTACGGTTATCGCAGAATTTCAATCTGGGTGCTGTGGGTTATATACGGGCAAAAGGAAGACTTATTATGAAATAATTATACAAATTTCAGGAAACTTCCTCCCTCACGGAGGAGTTTACTTGGTAATGGAGGAGATCATATTTCTGCAGCTATTTACAGTTAGCTAATTTTGTCAGTTCTTTACTAAATGCATATGGAAGTAAAAATTGTCATAACAAAATAAAATATTTAAATAAACACGAGATGCTTTGCCAATAAAGCATTGAATTGGCAAAGCATCTGGACGGTATCCAGGAGATGCAGGTTCAAATCCTGCTCGTGACTGTTATTTTCGATTTCACATTTTCACACTTTGTGTTTATTTATATGGCTAAAGCATGTCAAATGCTAAAAAAGTATATGAAAAATATCAAAAATAAAATATTTAAAATTATTTACTGTATGTCTGACTGTTTGTTCCGACTAATCTCTAAAACGGCAGAGTGATTTGAACTGGGACATTCACTGACAGATAGCTGATATTATAAAGAATAATTAAGGCTACTTTTATTCTAGGAAAATTATTTTCGCATAAAATAAAGTAGGTGTTCAGTTTTCAATATATTATATTTCAATATTTTCAATACCTCGTGTTGTAGTCGGTAGTGTAACTGACTTCCGTGCACAAGGTCGTGGGTTCGATTCCCGCTCAGGACAATTATTTGTGTGATAAACACAGATAATTGTACTGCGTCTGGGTGTTTTCTATCTATTATACGTATGCATTTACAAAAAAAAGTAGTAGGTATATGTATTATATCCGTAATCTGGTACCCATAGCACAAGCGTTAAGCTTAGTTTGGGACAAGTGGGAAAGTGAAAGTGTCCGTGAATATTTATTTATACGAGTATTTTGTCAAAAAATAGCTTTTTGTATTTGATATTGTTATTAAATGATAGTATGGTATACGATACTGCGATTTTTTTTAGATGGAACAAAGATCGATTTTTAGTACATATATTTTTACATATTATCATAAACCATTAAGCTAGCGCACAACAAAGCAGTTTAGGAGCGATTTTCCTACCGACTTGCTTAACTAACCTTTAATAGAAATCAAAACATGAATACAATACATAGAATATGAATACATACATATATCACACCTGTATTTCCCCGAAGGCGTAGGCAGAGGTGTATTACACACTCACGACTCGTCAGCTATGTTTAAGTCCCACGTAATAGGGGGCGAGTCTATTGACGTCTACCGGGCACATTTCCAAACTCCGGGCTGCTACTGAGAATTTTTCTTTTTTTTTACGAAAAATCTCAATAACACTGCACAATCCGGGGATCGAACCCGAGACCTCATGATCAGCAGTCGCTTACACTACCGTTGCACCACCGAGGCAGTTAATACAATACACCTATAAATTATATTAATGCAATACATATAATATATATATTATACAGATTTTTGTAATCGATTATTCATTCATACTTCTATTGTTTTTTAGGATGGCAACAAACTACCACTTGTCAATCATTTTATTTTTTTGACATTTACGTTATGTTGTCCCTGGACCCTGCACCCTCCGCTTCGTAGTTTTCTCTGGGCTATCGATTACTATTTTTGAGCTTGAGGCACCCATTGCTTGTTTTGTATAATATTCACTTCATGTGAGTGAAATAACTTCATTATTATAATATTTATGAAGTTTTCGCACGTGATATAACCTTACGTCAATGTCGTAAGTTAATATTTTATATCTACTTTCAGACAAGTTTTTGGAAAAACTGGCAACCATATTTATGGTTTTTTAATTAATAATGCTATCAGGAAACATAAAAATTATCCGTGTAGGAGACCAGGCAGAACGCTTCGAGGAAACCCTCCAGTCTCCTTTATTAGTAGATATAGGAAATTTCGTTCAAACCCAGTTAGTCGCTAACTTTATACTTAAGATTAGCTATGTTAAGAAAATAAAAAGTACCTATCGTACATACACATTGCACTCGTTACACCATGGTTTCAAAAGATAGTCACTAGTACAACTAACATGAGACAAACAATAGGTGTTGAAGTAGAGTTCTTTAAATAGAAAACACTACCGCTAATATTAAACCGAGTTACAAGCAGATGAGTTTGTATATTAGTTTCTTGTCTGTAATAGTGCCAGTTCTAACATTCTACTTATGTAATTATTCAAAGAGGGTTAGCTTCATTAAACTTTCATAAGAGCATCACTTAATCCAATGGTTTGGGTCAAAACGTATTTTCAATGAATATTGCTGAATCAGGCATGTTAAGAGCTGCTCTTATCCTCGAAGGACAGAGCTGGTAAAAGGCGCTTGTTGAGACTCATTCTAAAATGCTAATTGCAAATTTTTTTTTTTAGCTAAGTATAGTTATTTCATATATTATATTTATAACTAAATTCGTCCCACAACTTCGTTTGCGCGGACTGTAGAATACAAATAGGGTACAACTATAGTATTGCTGGCACCCCCGTAGTCATTGGCACTTTGGATTTTAAATACAAATATTAAGAACTGGTATAGCAAAAATATCTGTTCTACTTTTTTTCATATTCTGCTTGCAGAAAAAAGTAGGTTTTATAATATTATAGCTGGCAGCACTAAAGAAAATAAATATAAACCGGTGCCATGCAGAACTGTTAAAACATCACTTTCTAATAAGGGTCATCAATTCACAAGGTAAGTTTAGAAGTTTCTTATTTAATATTTAGAACAACTTAGTTTTTATGTAAATAATGGTAACGAGGCCTTTTTTTGACTAATTTTCTGTTATAATCTTACTTTATTAGATTCCAATGACTGATTTCTATGTGTTAATAACAGTAACTGCTGCTGACTTTTTAAACACCTATCCATTTAATATATATATATATATATATATCAATCTTAAATATGCTTAGAGTGCCAATCATTATACAGTTTACCCTTAAAGTACAAATTTTAATTTGTGGATATTGTACTATTTAGGTAAGACAAATGTGATAAGGAAATTCGGTATTTCTCGAAATAGTACGATAGCTCAGTGGATTAGAGAAATAGTACGATAGCTCAGTGGATTAGAGCACTTCCCTGGAAAGGAAGAGACGCAGGTTCGATCCCGCTCGTACTAAAACACTCTTTTTCCTTATCCATAAATTAAAATTTGTACTTTAAGAGTAGCTGAGCATGTCAAGTGCTAAAAATTAGATCAAAACAGTTTACCCTTTTTTTTTTGTTAAAGCGGGAAAAAATGTTCCTAACTGCACACCCCGTCGTTCGGGGCAACGAACAGGGTAGTGTGGGGCCTGCACCCAATAAAGAAACACACCGTGTGCCGTCTCTCCGCCTTTATTCTCCGCCACAGGAACTGTGTTACATTCCTTCGGTGGTCCGCCGGCAGCTTACCCTTTCGGGTACCCTCTACTGAGCGACGCATTCGCAGACGACCGTCGCACCTTCGCGGGAGGCCTTGCGGGTGGCGGACGTTCCCCAGTCCATCCACTCGCAGCCTCAGCTAGGGCGGCATGGGGCGCAAGTACCTGCGCCTGCGCCACCCCGGTCGCTGGCGGCGGCTTGAGTCAGCGGAAGAATCCTCCTCCCTAGCCCTCTCCGCCGCTTCCTTCCGCGAGATAACCTCCTCGCAGAAAGCAGCGACCGCAGCCCAATTCCTTTCGCTGCCAAGCATCGCTCTGACGACGCTCGGCTGCGAGAGGTCGTCCCCTATTTCCGCGACGAGTTCACGGCGCTGCTCGGCCCAAGCCGGGCACGACTCAAGCGTGTGGTACGCCGTGTCCTCGTTACAGCCGCAGTGGTGAAAGCCCGGAGTCGCTTCCCTCCTTGCAACTATGTCCAGATATCTGCCGAAGCAACCGTGCTCCGACAGCACCTGCACCAGTCGGAAGGTAAGGACTCCGTGCCGTCGCCCCGCCCACTCCCCAAGCACCGGCTGGAGCACCCCTACAGTCCAAAGACCGGTCCGCGGCGCCTCCAACAGTGCCCTCCGTCTAACCATGGTCGGCTCGGCGGGCACTGCTCCCTGAGTAGGGGGCGTCCGCTCCCCTCCCGCTCTCGCGACGCCCGTCGATTCACTTAGGCGAGCACCTCCGCCTCCAAGTCCCATGGAGGGATTCCGGCCAACGCGCAGGCTGCCTCCGTCGACACCGTGCAGTATCCTCGTATGACCCTGGACGCGACGACCCTCTGTGGCTTCCACAGAAGAGCCCTGTTCATTGCGTCCAGGAAATCCGCCCACACGGGTGCACCGTACAGCGCCATCGACCGGACCATCCCCGCGTAAAGCCGTCGGCACGCATTGTTGGGTCCGCCCATATTCGGCATGAGCTGTGCAAGAGCGGACGCCGCACCAACGAGCCTCGGGGACAGTTGACGGAGTGCTCGTGAAAGCGCCACCACCCGTCCAGCACCGAGCCCAGATACTTAATCTGGGCCTGCACCCCAATTTGGACCCCATCCACAGTGATCGTGGTGCCAGCAGGTGGCCGACGTCAGGGCCCATGGAAAAGCAGGGCCTCCGACTGGTCTAGGGCCAACCTAAGCCCCAGCGCCCCGATCCTCCTGACCACCTCCGAGGTCCCAAAGGTGACCAGGAACGCCGCTTCCTCGAAGTTGCCACCCCGGGCCACGACCAGCGTGTCATCCGCATAGCAGATGACCGCATGCCCGGGGGGGAGCCGACAGCGTAGCACCCAGTCGTAACCGATGTCCCACAGGAGCGGCCCAAGAACCGAACCCTTCGGGACACCGCACGACATGGGTCTCCTCACAACGTCCCCTATGCGGCTCTCATAAAGAACGCTGCGGCCCTCAAAATAGTCTGCCACTAGCCGCCTCAGGTATGCAGGCACCCCGTGATACCGTGGCGCCTCCCTGATGCAGCTGAATGGCAGACTGTTGAATGCGTTGGCGATGTCAATCGACACCGCCAACAGCGACGCCGCGACTGCCGCGGCCGCAGCCCTCAGGCGCATAATCGCGCCGACCGTTGAACGACCAGCTCGAAAACCAAACTGAGCGTCCGACAAGTCGGGTCCAACGTCGCGCAGGTGCTGGACGATGCGGGCAGCGAGGATTCTCTTCAACAGCTTACCCGCCTCGTCCAGCAGCATGATGGGCCTGAAGGCCCCGACCGAATCCGGTGTTTGCCCCGGCTTCGGCAGGAGTACCAGCCTCTCCTCCTTCCAGCAGTCAGGGAACCGTCCGGATGCCAGGCACGCGTCGAACAGTCCCCTGAGGTGGGGCTCCAGGTGGTCCAGAGCCAGGGCCAGCACCCAGGCGGGTATCCCGTCCGGACCGGGGGCGGTGTTTTTGGAACGAATCCGCGAAACAGCCGCTCCCATTTCCGACACAGAGACGGGCGGTACACTAAGGTCAGCCTCCCGGTCGCTACCTGGCTGTGCCATGTCCGGGGGCGTGTTCTCCGCCCGTCGTGGGAATAGGCCCTCGACCACCTCGGTAAAGAGGCTAGGCTGAAGGGTCTCTGTGAGGGGGGAGCCCTGAGTGTGGAGCTTGTTCAGCGCCCGCACGATATGGGCGACCCCAGGGGTCACGGTTGAGATCATCCAACATCTCCTGCCTTTTCTTCGTTTTGGCGCGGCAGATGGCCAACTTGAACGCGGCCCGCGAAGTGCGGTACGCCTCGTACAGCTGGCCCTCCCGCTCCCCATCGCGGTTGCGCCGCTGACTGCGGGTGTAGAACCTCCGGGCGTGAATGCACGCCGCACGGTGGTCCGCCAGCTCCTGGGACCACCAGTAGAGCCCCTTCCTCGGAGGAGGACGTCACATACGGGGCATAGCCGAGTATCACACCTGCGTAATCGCAGCGCGCCTCTCTGGACTGGGCCTTGGCGCACTACCCAGCCTTCTGCGCCGCCTTCGCTTTGGGGGTTTGCCCTGCCCCTTGGGCGATGCGGCCGCGGTCGCGGAGTAAGTGGCCACGCGGCCGCCCTGACAGGGCAGCGGTGTTAGGCCTGAAGACGGCGCGGCCTTCTTTTTCTCCGCGGCCAGTGGCGGTCGGAGTCGCGGCTCCGGTGGCACACTTGCGCTAAAGGGAGTCGATGCCGCCCCCGCGCCCGCCTCTGTGGCTGAGGCTTTCAGCACGGCCTTGGCAAGCCCTGGTTTGGCTCGCGGGCCGCTGCGCTTCTTGCGGAGCTCTGCCACCTCACCCTCGAGGTGCTTGCAGCGCGTCTTCAGCCTCTTATTCTCCTCAGACGCCGAGTGGCGCCGGAGGGACTCCAACGCTTCGAAGGCCACCTTGGTGGCCTTCTAGAGGGCACCGGCGAAGGAGCCCCAAAGGTCCCGCGATCCATCTGCCACCGTAAAAACGATGGCTAGGGCATCGGAGACCTTCTGGGCAAGCTGGCCTGCCGACAGCAGTTTATCCCTCCAGAGGCTCCTCTTCGAGCCTCGATGTGAGAAAGGTCAGCCGCTTCTCCATCGATAGCCCCACTCCCAGATCTTCAATTGCAGCCTCGTCCGACTTGGACAAGGCGCGTGGCACTGTGCGCCTGTTGGCGCCTCGGCCTCTTTTTGCTGGCCTTCCCGGCCTCCCCGGCGGAGGCATCTCAGTGGAGCTACCCTCCGACTCCGACGCATCCCCTTCTAGCGCAATTGAGAGCTTCAGGAGTCGTGAGGGCCGCTCCAACGAGCCAACCATCTCCTGCTGAGACCCCGATGGGTTCGGGGCGAGCAAGCTTGCGGCCGCTGCGCCGCTGCCGTCGCCAACATCGCAGCTGATCCTACGATAGGATTTCCCGCGGGTGTGGGTTTCCTCCCACGGGTCCTCCTTTTTCTTCCTTTCTCCGTCTTTTTTTCAGTGGTGTCGGGTGCTCCCCCCATATATATGGAGCTGACAGAGCCAGTTTTGATACTCGGCTCTGTGAGGGATTCCCCAGGTGCGTTGCACCCGGGACCCTCCTGGGGATTTGTTGTCTTTTTATTCTTCACCATAGTTTTACGTCCTTCGACGGGCCACCCTCGTGACTGAGCTCCCCTCAGCCATGCATCCCCTAGCCGGGCGGCAAAGCACGGGATTGGGGTAATTTTTTATAGGGGTTTTCTTCCCCGCAGTCCGAAGACCCCCGGTCCTGTCCGTTCAGGATTACGGGTCGGGCCGAACGGTGGTCTGCATCAGACCATGTCCACCGCTCGCAAAGCAAGTGGTGAGCCCGTCGCCCCTCAGGCTAAAAGCCCCGTCTCCATCTCCCCAGGGCCGGGGAGGCCACTATGGCCCCGCTGGCCCTCCACGGCAGACGTTTGGCCCACTGCAAGCAGTGAGCCCGTCGCCACTTGGGCTGAACGCCCTGCCTCCGGGGACGGAGGGGTCACTGTGACCCCGCTGTCCCCACCCTAGAATCGGGGGGCCACTGTGGCCCCGCCGACCCTCCACGGCGGACGTACGGCCTATCCACTGTGCCCTCTGCTAATCAGAGGGACACGCGGAGACCCGTCTCCTGCCGGGACTCAGCCGCCGGCACTAGAGTGCCGACGTTGCCCGGGGTGCACCAACGCGGAGGTATCCCGACCCGCACCCCTATACAGTTTACCCTACGTAATACACTCTACGGCGCACTTATAATCTCTTTGGAAAATTGCTATTCCACAGGAATCATCTATTTTTCCGGAATAAAAACCTATGTTCTTTTCAGACTATAGATTAATTATGCAAAATTTAATAATGAACCGTGAAGTAATAACGGCATGAAATCGTAACAATTTTCGAGTTCAACTGTGTTGGAATAGTATTATACAAATCCACCTGACGGAGGGCATTAGCTACACCCAAGACGGTAAGTAAGGTTGTGATATAGAAATTGATCACTGCTAGTAATTCCTACGATGGGTCATTCCAGAAACCACGGTTTCGATTCCCGTTTGTAGTTACGTTTTTGTATTTCTCACAATTTATCATGATTAAAGTTTTTAAATACAACGTAAAGCTTTTAAACCCTTTCATAAGAAAATTTATAATTAACTTAGATAACAATAAGACAAAGGTCCACAAGTTGTAGAGCTTTGATGCTCGTGATTGTGAGCCGCAGTTTACAAACAACAAACTGTGCGGTCTGTTATGAATAGATATTCATAGATAATTTCAACGACCTTTCGTAATCTGTACATAGAATAAAAGTTTGTACTTTAACATTTTTGATTTAAACAATTTAATTAAAAAAAAACAATACAAAACATCATTAACTAAGAAGTACACGTAGGAAGTTATACAAAACGATTTGAGAAGCCTAGATAATTTTGTAATTATTATTCACAATGTAATCAGGATTTGAAAACATCGATTGAATAATTGTTGATTATTAAAAAAGAACGCACGAGTGACATTACTGTACCTATATATAATCTGAAGCTAGAACTGGAAAGGACATAGCATTTCATCCCGGAAAAATGGCAGGTGGGTATGGGATAGCTGTTTTTGCATAGAGATAACTGATGTGGCTTAGTGTGACATATTTAAAATCTAAGGTCCATGCAGACAAAGTCAAGGGCAGAACGTAGTTATTTATATATTTTAAATTCTTACTAGTACCACAGAGTAAAGAGTAATACTATTCTAGTACAGTCATTTGGTAGTTTTACCTTATTTTTTTTGTTAAGGCGTGAAAAAATGTTTTGAACCGCACATCCCGTCGCTCGGGGCAACGAACAGGGTAGCGTGGAGCCCTCAACCACTAAAGAAACCCGCTGTAAGCCGTGTCTCCGCCTTTATTGGCGGGCCACTGTAACTATGTTACATTCCTTCGGTGGTTTGGTAGTTTTACTTGGAAAATTTTGCGGGTGCTATGAAAATATGTAATTTTATAGATTTCGATGTGCTCTTACCGTTTTTCATTTTTTATTTTTTGAAAAGACATACTACTCTCTGCATAATAATAATTCTTGTATCGCGGGGAACTATAAATATACAAAGTACACCCGCCTTCAAGTTTGCAACCTCGTATCCTCGCCACTCGCGCCGCCATACTGGAAAAATGGCGCCTAATAGTAGTTTTTGACATAGTATACAACGCTAGCCAGATTAGATTTTGTTTATCATTACCTTCACTTGCAATGAAGGTATTTGCTTCCTTATGATTTTTGTTTGACCTACTACTTTAACTGCGGTGCGAAAAGTATTTAGTCGTATTTAGGTTATAAACAATGCGGCAGTTAGCACCCGGTGCGGCAGATTTTCCGACTTCCAATAAACACAACCAGATACACACAAATGAAAGTCATAATGCGAGTATGACAATCTCTTTATGGGTTGTATACTAGTATTGCACTGGCCATATTAATATATTCCTCTTTACTGTTGGGAACGTGGTAATAAAACAGAATTAGGTGGTATTTTGTATTTTTATACTTATATCATTTTATTATCCATCCATCCATCCATCAGCCTTTTGAAGTCCACTGCTGGACATAGGCCTCCCCAAGAGAACGCCACAACATGTGTTTCGCTCATATGGAGGATAGTGCCGTAATCGCCACGCTTGGCAGGCCGGTAGGCGATCCCAGTGGATGTTGTTAATTCTCAAAGGAGTGCTGCTGCCCACTCCCCCGGTATTCCCTCCGTCGGCTCTTACGACTCCCATGGGTGGAGAGGGGTGGGATAATTCTAAAGCCGGCCCACACGGCAGATTTATTTTATTAAATCATATTAAACCCTTTTATATGATATCCAATTAGGCACCTACTCTAAAAAAACTGTGTTCTCGAGAGCCGTCTACTGAATATAGAGTATTACATAGCCTATAACTAAATAACCAAGACACGTCGAGTAATGTCCAGCTATAATAAGCAGTTTAGAAGTTGAATAGTTACGGAAACAGATACCTAAATATTATACGGGTTAAGTAATACAAAAGGCAGTCGAAGAAACATTTCAGTGTGAAGATTGCTCAGTTAAAATAGCATCGTAGAATTACTACAAAGGAAATTTATAAGCAGCGTTTTCGACTGTCTCTAATTCTATTGACACTGCCAGTGAGTTAGTCCTCTTTGACGGTGCCATCTGTGAAAGCCCCATGCATTTTAATTTCACTTTAACGAAAGAGGTGGAGACTAGGAAGAGGAATTATTCAAGATTTAAATTTTAATGTCAATACTATTCATTTGTTAGCAAAGAGATAAACTAAAACAGGCAATTACAATCGTACCGTTTTCACATTAATTTTAGTAATCTGAAATCGTTTTTTTTTTGTTAAGGCGGGGAAAAATGTTCCTAACCGCACAACCCGTCGTTCGGGGCAACGAAAAGGGTAGTGTGGGGCCGTCACCCACTAAAGAAACCCGACGTGTGTCGTCTCTCCGCCTTTATTGGCGGGCCACTGGAACTATCTTACATTCGTTCGGTGGTCCGCCGGCGGCGGCCTCCGATGAGCGACGTATCCGTACACGGAGCGTCGCACGTTCGCGGGAGGCCTTGCGGGTGTCGGACGTTCTCCAGTCCATCCACCCGCAGCCTCAACTAGGGTGGCATGAAGCGCAAGTACTTGTGCCTGCGCCGCCCCAGTCGCTGGCGGCGGTTTGGGTCAGCGGAAGAACCCTCTTCCCGGGCCCTCTCCAACGCTTCCTTCCGCGAGATAACTCCTCCTCGCAGAAGGCAGCGACCGCGGTGCAATTCCTGTCGCTGCCAAGCATCGCTCTGACGACGCTCGGCAGCGAGAGCCTCCCCCCTATTTCCGCGACGAGTTCACGGCGCTGCTCGGCCTAAGCCGCGCACGACTCGAGCGTGTGCCGCGCCGTTTCCTCGTCACAGCCGCAGTGGTGCCGCACTCCTCCCGCACCGGCTGAAACGCCCCTACGGTCCAAAGACCAGCCCGGGGCGCCTCCATCTGACCATGGCCGCTCAGTGGGCGTTGCCCTGCCACCTGGCCACCTCCCTGGGTAGGGGGACGACCGCTCCCATCCCGCTCTAGCGACGCCCACCGATACACCTCGGCGAGCACCTCCAAGTCCCACGGGGTGATTTCGGCCAACGCGCAGGCCGCCTCCGTCGATACCGTGCGGTACCCACGTATGACCCTGGACGCAATGACTCTCTGTGGTCTCCACAGAAGAGCCCTGTTCTGTGCGTCCAGGAACCCGGCAGGGACGGGTGCGCCGTACGGCGCCAGTAATCTGAAATCCTGTCAATATATTGCTACTTGTATCTCCATAATGTCCTGCCTCATGTTTATACGCGCCTGTTGTGATTTTGCCGTTAAAATATAAGAAAGTATTAGGTGTCAAGGTGAAATGATGAATAGCTTAATAATTATTCATCATATTGTAATAATGCTGATAACTATTCCAAATTGACGCACGCGTGTGAAATTATAAAATGTTATTACATATTTTAAGGTCTTGTATTATTAAGTCAAACTTAAAAATTCCGACAAAACAAAAACTAAACCTGCAGCTCTTTTATTTCGTAAAGTTTTATATAAATTCCAATTGAAGAACAATATTAAAGATTCAAAACAAAATTTATTTTTAGAACGTTCGCCGGTCGGTTTAGTGGAAGGACAACAGCTGAAAGCTACTTAAAAGCTTATCTCGGTTAAAGTAGCCGTCTGTTGGCAGTTTAAATATTAGAATAGTACAAGGGGTCAGGTATTGCGAGCCATTTTGTTTTCATTTACAAAGCGTTTTTATTAGATACTAGCCTTTGCCCGCGGCTCCGTCGCAGCCAAAAGCCAGTTTTTAGGTTATATCTCAGGTTCCCGATATAGTAGCGGGATAAAATGAATACCAGTTTCAAGGCTAATCAAGAGCTATCAAATAAAAAAGTTGCATCAAAACTCATTTAGTAGCTTTTGCGTGATGTGCAAACAAACAAACAGGCAAAAAAATCTAAAAAAAATAGTTTTGTGTTCAGACACGCCTAAATAGCATAATATCCCCTGGTGCTCCCTTAGTTGGTTTTTACGACACCCGCGGGCAAGTAAGCGGTGGTGACATATCGTATTCTTAATCCGTCACCACACGGATAACGCCTTATAACATCAACTAAGAGCCAGTGAAATTCCCGTGCCAACCTAAAGCTGTTCCAGGGATTAGCCGGAACAGAAAGACAGACAAAAACTTTAAAAATTGGTATTTTTAACATATGGCGTTTAGTAAAAAGCTGTTATTTAGAAATTAGAAATAGACACTTCAGTATTATTTATCTATATCTATACTATTATAAAGCTATATCTTTACATTTAAGATGTTTGACAAAAAATTACTGTATTAAGCTCTAAAGGCGCGTCTAAACACAAAACATTTTTTTATATTTTTTATCTGTTTATTTGTTTGTTCGTTCGCGCATCACGCAAAAACTATTGAACGGATTTTGATACATTTTATCTCGCTACTATATCAGGAACCGGAGATATAATCTTAAAACTAGCTTTTAGCTGCTGCTGTTTGAATATTGAAATATATAATTTAACAAAGGAAGCATTCCACTACGAACCAACGAAAAAATATTACAATCATAAATATGTTGTAATCGGAAAAACGAATAACATTTTCCAATTTTGCCACGCGATAAAATTCAGTAAAGAAACACCAGGTCTCTGTTGCATGAATGGAAAACTTCGATTACCACCACTGGAAGCACCTCTGCAGGAATTTACATGACCGGGGAAACACTAGAATCAAAACACTTTCTTCAAAATATAAGATCATACAACTCCTGCTTTCAAATCACTTCTTTCGGTGTTACTTCGAGTAACACTAATAGAAATGAATTTCAATCAATCAATTAATCAATTATTTATTTGTAAAATATAGGTGATATATTAAATTTTAAGTAATGGATGGTTTCTCAATATTTTGCCATTGAGCATACAAATTCATAAATAAATTTGGTTATAAACACCGTAAAAAATAACAATAATAATAATATCTATTGTAAATAATAACATTTAAATAATCGTGACGGTCGCATAGACAATTTCATATACAATATTTCATTACGTCATTATATAATACCTTAATAGTATAATAGATAATGCCAGTTTTAAAAATATATTTTTATCACATGAGTAATCATGTTTTTATTGTTTTTTTTTTCTCAATTATACATACAAACATACATAAATATATTTCCATAATCACAAATTATCATTTATATATTCATCCACAGTGTAGTAACATTTATTAATTAACATCGATTTCAACCTATACTTAAACTCATGTAAGTTTACAATTTTTATGGCATCAGGTACTTTGTTAAATATGATAATTATTTGCTCAATTTTTTGCATAATTCTTCAACATGGTACTTCCACTTAAGAAATATATAATTTTCTTTTACATGTGCATTTTTTAATTTCACCCTAATAACAGTACCTATAAATGATATAATACTAAACTAGCATATTTAATCACATTATAGTATCAAAGCTTGTGTATAGCTAAGATGTTCAATCTTGTTTAAAAATAATGGATCCGGCTGTACCCTTTCATCTATTATGATTAATTCGACAGTTCACTTTATATTTTCTACACACATCGGCTTATGAAAGATAGTAAAACCCTCATTAGAATAAACGTAATACCTTTTACAAAAACATTTGAAAATAAACAAATCATATTTGAAATGGATGGCTTACTTCATCTAAGTCCATCTTACTTATTTAGTATAAGGGATTTTGATAAAACCTGGCTTTATGGACTTATAGATACGAATATTTTAGCCATTTCAAATATAAAATAATATTATTAGATAGACATTACCTAATCGTTGAATGTACACAAAAGTAGGTAGTAATATAATGGTTATCTTCGTAGTTGAAATCATCAGGGTCCTATTTTATTTTGATTCCCTATACAGTTGCGAGATAAAATGTCCGATTAAATATATAACTTTCATGAAAATTATTACTAAATTAAGTTTTTCATGACAGGTGAAGCTGAACACAGACAAAATATTTAGTTCTGTAAAGTACAAATTATTTATGAATGAGGAAATAGAGAACTTTAGTGCGAGCGGGAATCGAACCAGCGGCCCTTCTAATCCGGGGAAGTGCTATAAGCCGTTGAGCTACCGTACCGACCTTTCGGCCATCCCGCTCGCGCTAAAGTTATCTTTTTCCTCATTCACAAATAATTTGTACTTTAAAAGTAGCTGAGCATGTCAAATGCTAAAAAATATAGGACAAAAATATTTAGTTCCGTATTTTAGCACTTGACATCCTCAGCTAAAATTTAAAAAAATATAGCTTGAGTCACGTGGCGTTATTAGCGGGCGGAAAGTGGGCAGTCGATAAGTGGCAATTGGTTATCTCTGTCTACCCCTTTGGAAAACAGGCGTGAATCTGTGTATGTATGTATTTATTTTAAGGTTATAATACTATATAACAGTAGGTACCAGCTTTAATATTCGCCATTTCATATTATGAAAATACTTTGGAAAATCCAAAAGTGCACGCCGCCTAATCTTCATTTTTCACAATAAAATTGATTATTTGATAAGTAACTAATAATGTATTGGTCTTACTAAGTAGTTTTCAATAAATCAAATAGATAGCGCTAATTTCAAAAACTACTAATGAGGTTTTCATATACGCCATCTAGCGCTAATTTTAAGAAGTACTTATATATTGGTCTATAGAAATTGTTCAAGTAATTCTCACGAAATAAGGTATCGCGTAGCGCTGGTTTTAGACTCGATCGTAAATATTCACTATTTTTTCGTTTATTTAATAACAATTAAACCACATCGAATCAGACCGTGAAAAGTAATAGGGCTCTATTCGTGATCATACTAATTAGTAAAAGAAAAAAAAGACTCGATTAGTAAAGTATTTTGGTCGATATCGTGTTAAAATACATTACCTACAACAAACGGACGTCCATGTCATAATTTTTTCAAACAGTTTTTAACTAGTTTAAATAACAAGAATGGCATATAAATATCATGAGTGTCAAAAATAGAGTTTTTTCTTGATATGTGTGTGTATATATTGTTTTACAAGTGCAATATATGATAAATAGAGACATTTTAAGTTAGAAAAATCAGTTTTTCTCCGTGAAACGAGAATAGTACACACCTCAACGCTTCGCTTATGAGGCGTGCAATAAACTAATTATTATAATAATACAAAACAAGTGATATTCACCTCGCAATTAGTAAATGTTCCAGTTAGTAAGTATAATATTTATTTACCGATATCTTCTACAAAAAAAAACATTGTCATATTACAGTCAATTTACATTAAACCTTAATGAATTGTTCACTACATAAATCTTTCTCGTGAAACTCCATCCATTGGTGAAAGCCTTTGTGTGAATGCTTTTTTTTAGTATATTGCAGTCAAACAGCCAAATGCGAAGGTCTTTCTTATGTTACAATAATTTGATGAATGAAATTGTGTGGTTTTATGAAACCATGACTTTTTTTCGGGCTGATCAAAACAAGCAAATATATAGTAATGCGACATGCGATAGATGGACGAAAAAATTTGAGGCGATGGAAAAAAGTTTCACCAAAATACATCGGAAATAAGCAGTCCCGTAATTACCAAAAAAAAATATTGCTTACGAGGCGTAGGATCGGGCAAGCAACAATTCAAGGGTCAACTCACTGAAGTGGCTATGGGCAGGCCACATCATTCGACGAAACGACAAACGTTGGTGAAGACAGGTTTCCGAATGGCCACCACGTATCAAACAGCCGCCTCCCATGCCACTAAAGTAAAAAAGAAAGGGTGGCCTCCCATCAGGTAGACGGATGACATGGTATAAGGGGCCTTTTTTTGTATTTAGATAAAAATATAATCTTATGATTTATAGCGAAAAATAAACTGCGGGTATAATAATAACGAAGACGAGTTAAGAACGACTCGGAATTTCTCAAATTTCAGTCCTCATAATTGCAACTCTTGAAGTTTCAGAGATATTATACGTATGATTAATGATGCTGGAATGTTGGAGACTCAAGCTAACAAGATATTGCCTTTTGTAATTTCAAAATTGGTCCTTTTTACAAGCAATTTTCTTATAGAATTCGTATTCGTATATCACAATATTTTTTACTTTTAATATATCAGTATTGAACACTGTTACGTTTACTCATATGCAAATAATACGATTTTTGCTGTCGATACATATAAGTGATTTATAGGATATTTATTTCTCCTTTTTCCTGTGTAGAAGCTCATAGTGGTAGTTCTCTACTTTAGTATCAAACGCGAACTAATTTATGACAAAAAGTTAATATATACCAAAATATCACAGAAATATTCATTTCTATTATAGATTTAATATAAAATAACTGATTGGAGTTTTAGTAGTTTCAAGTAAAACTCGTTTCATTTTCCAACTTTCAAGGGAACAATGGAATTTATGAAGAGCTTTGTGCAACAAAACGACTTCAAACTTCAATTGGTATTTGCTTTATTACTTTAAAGGAAACATACGCGACGCAATTATTAAAATGAACAGTATTTCAGCGTTAAAATTGAACTTAATATATTGTATAGGTGTTTCTACCTCGTCACGAAATATACTGTGCTTGTAGCTATTATTAACAAGATGAAGTGGCAATGAGTAAGCTATTCGCTCGGCGAACGGACAACCATTGGAGAAGATAAGTTGTCGAGTGGCGAACAGGTGGACCGAGGATGTAGTCTCAGCTGTAGAGAGCCGTTAGTTGCAGGCGTCACAGGACGACTCATTGTGATGCTCTCTTAGTGCCAGCAATGGACGTGAAAATGTTGATGAAGCTATTACGTAACTATATATTTACTAAAACAAATACATTTTGTGCTGTAATATAATTGAGGCTCATTTACAGAGATTGAAATTTTATAATATCATTTTGGTTCGCAAATGCGCTCAAACCACCAACAATAAAAGATCCGCAATTTATGGGTGCATTTTACTGTTTACATTCAACTGCCACATTTTTTACTGTAATCAGTATAGCATAATAATTTATGCTTATTCTATTGTTATGCAGTGATAGCTTTTTTTAGGCGGTAAAATATGTACCTAACCGAACACCCCCTCGTTCGGGGCAACGAAGGTTAGTGTGGGGCCCTCACTCACTAAATAAACCCACCGTGTGCCGTCTCTCCACCTTTATTGGCGTATCACTGGAACTGTGTTACATTACTTCAGTGGTCCACTGGTGGCATGCAGTGATAGCCTATCAGTAAAACCAAGAACTGCAAAGTCAGTGGTATCGAGTTCGATCTTCAGTCCCAGATCAAGACCTCAAACGAGACACACCTCAACTCTTCGAGATTTTTCTAAACTAAATATGTGTATTTGTGCTACATACAAAAATTGCTTGTTCAAACTAACAGGCTGTCCGATTTCTGAATTTAAAAAATATTCCGGTGTTGTCAGCCAGTTTTCGTCTTAGTAGCGTCAAAAAGGTCAGATAGACAGGCGACAGGCTCCGTGTCGATAATGGTGGTACAGCTAAAAGTGTATAAATCGGAAGTCAAAACCAACCAAGTAAAGGATATTGCTAGAGAAATGATAACTATACTCGGGATCCCAGAAACGGATATACTACTACTTTTTATTCCGTAAAATGAATCGTTCTTGTGGTGTACCAGTGTATCTCGACATAGAAGATATAAGGTGCCACAGAGTTACGTATTGGTTAAAATTAAATCTCAAATTTTGTTAATATGGCTAAAAGAAAAAAAGAATTATAATTATGTAAATAGTATGAAATAGTATCAATCTCTTGCTATATATATTAATGAGTTTGCAGCTTCGGGGGTCTAGCGGTAGTGTATACGACTGTAACTCGTGATATCTCAGGTTCGATTACCCGGTCGGGCCAGCAAAAAGTTATTGGGTTTATCCATAAAGAAATAGAATAAAGATAGTTAGTGGTGTTTTATCACCTAGAAAATTACCTAAAGCCGTTGGATCTGCACCTTACTGTTTTATTGCTGCTAATGATGGCAGACAAGACACGGCCCACTTGATGGAAAGCACATCGTTGCGCTTTGGCTGTAGCAGGAGATAGCCGTTTATTCTTTCATTTCAGAGTGAGCAGCGGCTTGACAATACTCTCGGTATAGTTGAGTCCATGAGCGACGGTTACCATTTACCATCAGATGGGCCGTAGCTAGTCTGCCACTACAGGCAATAATAAAAAAAAAATCTGCTACAGTCAAAACACACTGACGTGCTTCATGACCGGTCACACAGGAGACGGTGTTACCGACCCGTTCGGGCCCGATAGCAAATGAGTACTTGATACCTAGCCCTACCACCAGTAATGAAATGGGTGATAATTGCTTACTTCCCCTAGTCGCCTTGTACGATATCCGCTGGAAAGGATGGGGTGGTGACACTTGTGTTCATAGTCCGTCACCACACGGACAATTACTTTCTGGTTTAGTCGGAATTCCATCCCTTTAGACTACGAGTGTGATGGAACAGAGAATGCATTTATCTTTATGCATACATTCGTTCACACTATTTATACTATTCCTGCGTAGCTTTCATCTCTCATCAGCTATCTATCAGTTCATAGACGTAGAATGAGCGTAGCGAAAAAATCCTACGCCTATGAGTTAGCTGGTGTCTGCTGACATTGCTCGAAATCGGTCTGAAGATTATAGATTTATTAATAGCTCTCAGCACTCTCACAAATTAAGTAAATTGGTAATTACTAGAAATGATAACTATTGTGCTGAGTTCACACAATAAGTTAATTACTTAAATTATTTTTGACGAATTAATACATTTACAAACGCAAATGTATATTTCATGGATGTATACGTAGAAATAAAGCATTCCTATTTTTATAATTATATTTTATTATAAATAAAATATTGTAAGACATTAGTCTGTAAGTGTAGGTAACATGCTCTGGAAATTATGAAACAATGGGTCCTAATAGGGAGATTGACAGACCGTTTTAATTGCTTTTTACTTGATTATATTCGCAGCTTGACACTCATTTTCATCCTAATTAACTACGTGACTAAAACTGGTTGTTAATATTGCTTTGTTTATTTTAAATTTAACACAATGTATTTAGAGGAATACTATGATAATTATTGTGTTCGCACCCAAAACACACGTGAAGTTTTAATACAACATATCTATATTATAAATCGTTACATTAAAGTGAGATAAATTAAATACCTAAATTTATTATTTTCTAGAACCTTTCAGAAGCCGAATCGTTCCCACTGCAATCTAGTGGACTACGACCTGAACTTCTCTGTATCTATGAAGAAAAGGACTCTAATATATTTATCGTATAGTAGCAGCAAAGGACTTATAAAAATCCTTATGAATGTTTGTACATATTTACAAAATATGAATAAAAAAACACATGACGATTATACTATATAACGTCAGTTGGGTCCATAATTTACTAAACTATCGATTTCAGCTAAATAATGACGAATTCCAAAGCCACTAAAGGATCTGTCGTTCTTCAGTTAGACAAAACAAAGAAACACATAATGTTCATTGTTAGCTTGCACATTGTGTATCCCTGTAATCTTTTGAGATGAAACGTTTTATTAACTAGTTTCATCAGGAAACATCTCAGAGATATTTTGAAATAATTTACTAGTTTATTATAAGGAATCCTATTAATCAACTGTGAGAGAAACTAATTACATTTTGTTTGAGTGTTAGAGAATATAAGGAACTATCACTCAACATATAAACATATTATTTAATAATTATACTTGAGTTATGTTGTCGTTAAAATATGAAATATTCTTTTTTAGAGCAGAATCTTAATTATTTTTCCAAAGTAAAATTTGTGATCCCGTCCAAATCAGTCCAGCTGTTCAGGAGATTAGCCGTGATGTGTATTTGATGCATATGTTTTATTGTATATACCTACATATCTATTTGAATCGGTATTCATTTTGAAAATAAAACTACGTTTACGCAATCTATCGCGTTTACTTGATTTTTATACTATCCCGACGTTTCGGTATTCATTCACAATTTCGTGGCGTTTCGTTTTTGCGTTATTTTTCCAAAATAAAAGTACCTAGCCTAACTTACTCCTTGTAAGAACAGCTCTCTGCCAGTGAAAGTCGCGTCCAAATCCGTCAAACCATTCCGGAATAGTATTCATTCACAATTTTATGGGTTTTATTTTTTACACGGAACCGTGATTATTTTTTCAAAACAAAAGTAGCCTAAGTTACGCCTTGTAAGAACAGCTATCTGTTAGTGAAAGTCCTGTGCTAATCCGTCTAGCCCTTCCTGAGAATAGTCGAAATAAACAGGGATACAAGACTTTTAAAATTGGTAATTAATACACCTAATATAATAATATTTACGGACATTTTCACACAACGTAGAGGACGTTTGAGGAGGGTCCCAAACTAAGCTTTACGTTTGTGCTATGGGATCAGATTACGGATATAATACATATATTTTTTTTTGTAAATACATACGTTTAATAGATAGAAAACACCCAGATGCAGTACAAATATCTGTGTTCATCACACAAATAGTTGTCCTGAGTCGGAATCGAACCCACGACCTCGTGCACAGAAGTCGGTTACACTACCGACTACGCCACGAGTCCCGTCAAATTTGTTATAGGTCGCGTATATACTCACGTATACTATTTAGTAAATAGTTGTTATTTATACATTACAAACAGATACTTTAATTTTATTTATTTATATAGACAAGGGTACAAGGACACGAGAAATAAAAACGCGTGAACCGTTTTGATAAATAAACTTCCCGTTCGAGAAGGTTACATTTTTGAATTAAAAGTTTATTTCTCATAACCAAAAGGATAACCAAAAATCTATAGATATCACAAGAAATAAAAATCATAAACAAGAAGAAAAATAAAAAAGCAAGCATGATATAAATAATAAAATAGCGCTCCGGAGACTAATTGAATATATTTGTGTTGATTGACTGAGAATGGAATTCGTGAATTTTTGAGACAACCACAAAGAAATATAAGACACTTGGGGACGAAAAGAAAATGAGCAAAATATTTTCACTCTGGTAATTCAATACCGAAATAAAAAGCTTACTGGTGGAGCTTTCTTGTGATGGTTTTAAGATCGTTTGATATTAGATACTGTGGCTTGGTTTTTTATTTGTGAGATCATATTTTTCATCAAAGAAAATATTTGAGTAACAACAACTTATACGTAAACTTTTTAATTATAAATACATCGATAACCAGAGTATGTATATTGGTATATGTATATTACAAAATAATTCTGGGTTTCATTAAAATTATTAGCATTTTCCTGAATTATATAACTATTTTGTCCAAATAAAGGGATAGGAGGTGGATAGGAAAGATAATAGAGAGGGTATGAGGAAGGCGTTCATCCACATGATGGTCAGTGGTAGCCGTCGCACATGGACTCAACTATACTCAGAACAGTTTTACGCCAAAATGCTACGCCAAAATGTACCAACAATTAAAATAATATAATTTGTTATGTATAGAACATTAATATAACCTATATACTAGTATGTGTAAGTCTTCCATGTAATCCGCATTTCACCCTGGGAATTTCAAGTCGAATGGATATAATACCAAAACATTAACACAATGGATATTCTCTTAATAATGCAACACGTCTTACTTACCATTTAAATAATATTGTTTGTGTACGATCATGACTACGTCAATGCTTTGAATCTGTATTATTCCATGGTTTGTGGTTGTTCTACTGATAATAGTCGATGAACCGGGATTAGGATTGTTTATAAGTAATATATTGCTCGCTTATTGTGTTGTAACGGTTTGAATGACGATGTATTAATACTTATCATTACGTCATCTCACATTCTAATATCATTCATATTAATGTGTATGTATATTTAAAATATTATAGAAATCCTTGCAACCATTTTTCCAAGTTATTTCTAACTAAGTTCTGGCCATGATGCCGTCTGCGTCGATTGCATAATTCAATATACGCTGGACCGCAAAGAAAACGGGGCGGGTAGAAAATCTTCAATATCTTCAAAAGTACCTGACCTAGCTTTATGAAATAAAGACTTAATTAAAGAATATTTAATGACACATAAAATAATATATAAAGCCTTTTTATTTGTCTTTGATAATAGTATAAAAAACTGAAATTGGAAAACAATGGTCGTTTTTGAATTTAGTACAAAAAAGTTAAAATATTTTTTTCCCGTTTGTTTTATTTTTGTAACAAAAAAGTAATAAATATAGTGACTCTGCCTTATAAATTTTATTATTCTGAAGTCATCATGTCTTTAACTCCTGATGAATATATGTATGTATGTGTAATGATGATCCTGACAATGCTTAAGTATAGACACAGTCAGCTAAATAGAGCGAGAACTGTGTTGGTGTGACTCTTTTTACAGTTCAGCGAGTATTCCAGCGTTTCCATGAAACTGGATCCAATCTTCGGCGGCGTCTGGCTGAAGCAGAAAATTTAAAGTCATTAAGAACTGCAAATGGCCTAAAACTAGAAAGACACCAGAGAAACTCAAGGTTGAGTTATGGTAGAGAACACGACAATTGGACTCTGAATGACTGGTCAAGAGTTATAGGAGTTATAGGGGAAGAAAAGAGTGTACCGAAGCCCGGAGAGCGCTATAAATATGCCTGTATAGAAGAATAAGTACGATACGGCGGAGGCCCGGTCAACGTGTGGGCTGAGATTTTTTCCGAAAGCCGCACTGTGCTAGTGGTGATAGGAAATTATAGAAAATTTAACTGCAGAAAGAAATATCACTGAAATTCTGAATGACTACGTTGGTCCATTTTTAGTGAACATGGGAGAGAAGGCCGTTATTATGCAAGACAATGTCCGCCCGCATAGAGCTCAGATAGTCTTTGCCTATTTTCAAGAAGTCGGTATCAATCACATGGAATGGCCAGCACGCAGCCCCGACTTAAACTCCATTGAGCATGCATGGGACGAATTGGAACGAAGTGTATGTCAGCGGAAGCCGCTACCAATCACGCTACGTGAAATGAAAGAAGCTCTAATAGAGGAATGGCAGAATATTCCACAGCATCGCCTCAAAAACCTAGAAGAAAGTATGGGACAGCAATATTGCGAGCTCGCCTGAGCCTCCATCACAAACTATTAAAATTCGTGAAAACGCATCACAAAGTATTAAAATGCGTGAAAACTCTAGGGTAAAACTGGGTAATATGCCCCAATTTTTTTAATCAGGATTAAAACTGGTTTTTTCTTCAAGACTAAATAATGTGTTTATTTAGAAATAATATTTGATATTTTAGGAACAATATGGCATAAACAAAGTTTTGTAAAAATATCAAGAACAAGACATTTTATAGTATTTCTTAGATGCTGGAGTGGGGCTTTTTGCCCGACTACTGTTGGGTAAAATGACTCATACAATTTACAAAATGCCCAACCGTTTAAATCAACATTATGGACTATAATTCAAACACAAATAATAATAAAAATAACAATCAATCTTTTAACTAAAACTTATAACTAACTTCTAATTATATAAATTTAAATTATGAGGAAAATTTAACGATGTTACCTATCTGTCTATTATCACATTTAACAAATCAACCGTTATTTTAATTTCTTATGATAGCAATTGTAATGACATGGTAATTTTAACTTTCGGTTAACACTCTAAGCTCGAGCGTGTGACAGACCTTCTGAATTTGACTCAATTCAGGGATCCACCAAAAATCCATTAAATATGTATCACCAGCTAATTCAGTTTTAACAGCGAACGGGTTTTCATACAGTTTTTTAGCTTATCGATACGCCATGGCTTTTACATCCTTTCGATCAGGAGCAAATCCTACTTTCTCTATTTTTTTTATGTGGGCAACTTACTTTTTCTTATAGTTGTTCCAGAAAACAAGATTACGGTCAATTTGATCCTCCCATTAAAAGGTGTCTTCTCAGTGTTCTGGATGGTATACTGAAAGTACTTGACAATTCGTTAACTCCCATTTTTTTACTTTTTACGGAAGCTTCTTCTAAGTTTGCAGCTATCCATGCTGCGCGTAAAGTCTTTCTTTCACACTTACGAGGCGTCATCTGAAGGAAAAATATTACAATCCACATTTTAGTTTAGTTATATAAGTGGGGCATTTGAAATTAAAACGTGTGGGCGTTTTGCAGAAATCCAAGTTTAATATGCCCTATACTATGTCTTTAACTACAGTTTCAAGTTTATAATGCTTGACTATTACGAAAAAGTAATGTGATTTTATATTTTTACATAGCCTGTAGACGAAATTAATATTAATTTCGTTTTTTGTTTATATAAACAACATATTACTTTAGGTATACAAATTTGATTGAAACTTACCGCAAAATGTCAAAGCTGCAGAAATCGAAATTAACCAATAACTTTGTTACCGACACAGAGATCGCGCACAAACGTCCACCATGATTTGGAAAAACTGTCGTGTATGCTATGCACGTCAGCAGCATCGCCTAACTGTGTTTGTGTGAGTGTGAGAGTAGTGGGGCGTTTTATCAATTGAGGCGTATTACCCGGTTTTAACCTATAACCAATCTACATTTACGAAAATACTGGAAAAACTACGCATTTTTAATTATTTTCCATCCATCCATCCATCAGCCTTTTAAAGTCCACTGCTGGACATAGGCCTCCCCAAGAATGGGGGATAGTGCCGTAATCGCCACGCTTGGCAGGCGGGTTGTCGATCGCAGTGGATGTTGTTAATACTCGAAGGAGTGCGGCTGCCCACTCCCCTGGTATTCCCTCAGTCGGCTCTTACGACTCCCATGGGTGGAGAGGGGTGGGAAAATTCTAAAGCCGGCCCCACACGGCAAAGCCGGCCCCACACGGCAAAGCCGGCCCCACACGGCAATTATTTTACAATTATTAAAAATAAAAAGCTTGAATTCATTATTTTTATTTTCATTTAAGAGCACTGAAATATTCTTTAATTTAGTTTTTATTTCATAAAGCTAGGTCAGGTACTATTGAACTGACTACTTGATACTGTATCTATCCCAACCCTTTTAACTCGCTTAGAAAACATAGGAATAAGGGGAAACGCACTTATGTGGTTAAGGGACTACGTTACTGATAGAAAACAATGTGTAAAAGTTGAGAATCACTTCGGTAACTTTGAAATGGGATCGTATGGGGTGCCGCAGGGAAGGGAAGGAGGTGTTTCTAGTGTACATTAACCACCTTTGTGATTATCGGATCAATGGTGCAGAGGTGCAAATGTTTGCTGACGATACTGTCGTACTTTTTCATGGTGATACCTGGGAGGAGGTACGACAATTTGCTGAAGAAGGCATGTCTGCTGTCACTGCATGGCTCGAAGATAGTCTATCATCATTAAATGTCGATAAAACTAAATTCCTCTGTTTTAGTAAGACAAAAGCGTGTTCGCCTAAAACCTTTCAGCTTCGCATTCATTGTTATCCCTGTAACCGTTCTAGTAATGTTTTATTTTCACGCTGTAGTTGTCCTACCTTATCAAGAGATATGGAGATCAAATATTTAGAAGTGCATATTGATGAAAAATTAAATTGGAAGAAACATATATCAACAATTAGCAACCGCTTAAGGAAACTAATATACATTTTTAAAAATTTGAGACTGATACCAGACACTGCACTTTTGATACAAACGTACAAAGCCTTGGCGGAATGTTTAATTACTTATTGCATATGTTCATGGAGTTCAGCAGCCAAGACACACCTGATTGAGCTTGAAAGGGCACAACGGACTGTGCTTAAAGTACTTCTGTGCTTGCCGTTCCGATACCCAACACATACATTGTATGAAAAGGCTGATGTTCCGACTGTGCGAAAGTTGTTTGTATATCAGTGTATACGTAAATATCACAATAGCATTGTTCCCTTTTTAAAACCACCGAGAAAAATAATATATAAATGTCCTGTTCTCAGAGTAAATACCACATTTACCCAAAAATACTATACTAATGTTGCACCTAGATTATATAACAAACTTAATCTAACTTATAAAACTAAACATCTATCAAACTACCAAATTAAAAATACAATTAAGCTATAGCTTAAGGCTTTAGACTACAATGATCTAGAAAGTATATTGCTAATAGAGAAATAGAAATAAAGTTGAAACTCACACTCAATCAACATAGATATTCACAAACACCACACACACAAACACATACAAATACTTATTATAATATTGTAACTATTGTACCGAGTTAATACTAAATAATGTACTTTTAAATAAGATTGTAACATGTCTGCTACACTTGTTATTGGGAAGGAACTCCCAAGATACAGCCCACGCTAGTTTGGGAATCAGGGCTTGAATGCTAATTGTAAATACCTTTGCTACAATAAAGATTGTAGATTATAGAATATCAGTACAGCTTGGTAGTGGTGTCTTATTTTATTTGTAAAGTGGCATCATGTTAAACATTCCATACAGTTTTACATTGCATTTTGCAGCTTTATTACATTTAAAACTTAGGTATTTCCATAAAGGGGATTGCATGTTATTATTTTTCAATGACAATATAACTACTGCGCCATATCAACGACACTCTATAAAATATAAGTATGAACGGTTATTATAACACAACCATGTATAGGCCCCATAGGCCTGTGGCGAGTGGGGCACGATTGACCTTTAGCTCGATCGCATGGTAATTAAGTTAGAGATCCACTTTATCGAGAACTGCTTGTCGTGTGCAGGCAACCGCGGTCTTAGTCCATTTAAATTAGATTAAGCTTTTGATTTATTTTGCACGAAGTTAAATATATATAATAAATTTAAATAATCAACATTTAAATAAGTATTATCAGTTTTTCAAGCTCTTGCGTTTACACAACACTACCTCAAATTTTTTAGACCGTTTACATAATTATATCTATATCTATACTATTATAAAGTTGTAACAGAGCTGTGTCTGTACATTTAAGATATTTTAGAAAACCGGCCAAGTGCGAGTCGGACTCGCGCACGAAGGGTTCCGTACCATTGACTAGGTAAACAATATTACACTACTGTAACTCTCTGTAACCATAGTGTTTGGCTGTTACCAAATTTTGCAAGTAAAATTTGACTCATTTCGCGGTTTTCAACTTAGACTTAGATGCGCATAATGACACAGAGACCCCCCCCCCCCCCCCCCCCCCTTAAATATTAATTTTATTTTCATTTAATTATTTATTTTTAAAGTTAATATATAACTAAATATTCTGTAAACATTTTAAGCGTCTACCTGTTGCCGTTATCAATAGCGAGCAAAAAAGGGCAATAAAATCACGTTTGTTGGGTGGGAGCCCCCTTAAATATTTTTTTATTTTATTTTTAGTATTTGTTGTTATAGCGGCAACAGAAATAGGTACTACATCATTTGTAAAAATTTCAACTGTCTAGCTATCGCCGTTCTTGAGATATAGCCTGGTGACAGACGGACGGACAGACAGAGCAAAAACGAGTAAAGAAACACGTTTGTGTAAGGGAGGCCCCCTTAAATATTTGTTTTATTTTAGTTTAATTATTTATTTTTAAAGTGAATATATAACTAAATATTCTGTGAATATTTCAATATTTCAAGCGTCTATCAGTTGCCGTTATCAATAGCGAGCAAGAAAGGGCAAAACAATCACGTTTGTTGTATGGGAGCCCCCTTAAATATTGTTCTTTTTTTTTTAGTATTTGTTGTTAGAGCGGCAACAGAAATACATTATTTGTGAAAATTTCAACTGTCTAGCTATCGCCGTTCTTGATATGCAGCCTGGTGACAGATGGACGGACAGACAGACAGACAGCGAAGTCTTAGTAATAGGGTCCCGTTTTGACCCTTCGGGTACGAAACCTTAAAAAAATTACTGTATTAGGCTACATAGACGTGTCTGAACACAAAACTATTTTTTTAGATTTTTTGTCTGTTTATCTGTTTGTCTGTTTGTTTGTTCGCGCTTCACACAAAAACTACTGAACTGATTTTAATGCAACTATTTTTATTTGATAGATCTCGATTAAACTTAAAAACTGGTATACATTTTATCCCGCTACTATATCGGGAAGCGGAGATACAACCTAAAAACTAGCTTTTGGTTGCAAGCAAAGGCTAGTTGATAATAATTTCGTATTTGTAGTGACTAGTAATATAGACTAAATTGTGTCTACGCACCAAGGCTTGTAAGTTCGATCGATTTATTTTAAAATTTGGACTTTTTCACACATAATTATTACTTTTTGGATAGTACCTATGGGTAAGTATTATGTTAAACTTGATTTTAATACATAAATAACAAAAAGCTTTTAGATTTAAGCATAACACTGCTTAGAGGAAGGAGAAAATATATATAATATGATAAAGCTATTAAACACTTGCTTTACCGCCGAGAATTTGCATTTTCTAACAATATTATCTTTATAATTAAGTTACTTGTTAAAATCTTTCAAACATTTTTTATAGCTCAATGCCTTTATCCTCAAAGGGATAAGCAAAGAGGTAGCAACCTACATTTTACTTGAGTAATTTTATTTCTAACTAATAGAGGTCGAACTTATAGCTTTTTTTTATCAAAAAGAATTACACAGATTTTCCGACAGTCAACTCTATTCAGCTATCCAATATCAATTTTTAGCTCTGTTTTGCCCGCATTGACTTCCAACGTTCAACGGTTCGTAGACGTTGGCGTCCAAACTCAAATGCTTTAAGTCGTTTAGGCACGTCTTAGAGAAACCTCTTATCACAACAACTTATTTGTGAAAATGTGGAAAAAGAGAACTTTAGTATGAGTGACATACGAACTTGCGTCCCTTCCAATCCGGGGAAGTGCTCTAACTGCTAACTTTACCTTCTCCTCTTTTTCCACATCCTTACAAATAATTTGTTATTTAAAGTACCTGAGCATGTCAAGTGCTAGAATAGAGATCAAAAACCTCTTATCTGGTCAAAATATTATAGGTATGTGTTTATCGGAGCACAATGTATCTGTATAGGTTTGGTACCTTCATTCAAATCTGTTTAGTTGTAAGAATATTAAAAATAACGGGGTAGAATATATTGTACACGTGTCAACTACTTCCATCCATCCTTTCAGCCTTTCATTGTCCACTACTGGACATAGGCCTCCCCAAGAGAACGCCACAGCGAACGGTCCTGTGCCGCCTGCATCCAACGAATGCCCGCAACTTTGACCAGGTCATCGGTCCACCGGGTGGGAGGCCGTCCTACACTGCGCCGTCCAATACGCGGTTGCCACTCGAGAACCTTTCTTCCCCAACGGTTGTCGGTTCGTCGAGCGATGTGGCCTGCCCATTGCCACTTCAGCATGTTGACCCGGCGGGCTATGTCGGTTACTCCCGTTCTCCTACTGATTTCCGTATAACGGATTTTATCACGTAGAGAGATCCTAAGCATAGACCGCTCCATGACACGCTGAGTGACCCTGAGCCTTGATATAAGGCCAACATATAGAGACCACACCTCTGTTCCGTAAGTCATCAGCGGCAACACACACTGGTCGTAGACCCTTGTCTTCAGATGCTGTGAAATATTGGACAAGAAGATCTTCCTCAGCTTCCCGAACGCTGCCCAGCCGAGCTGGAGTCGTCGATTGACCTCTTTCTCGAAGTTGTGCCTACCTAACTGGACTATTTGTCCCAGGTATACATAGTGATCGACAACTTCGAGATCCGCGTTCCTGACTAGGACCGGTGCTGAAATGACATGGTTATTGTACATGACTTTCGTCATGTCCATGTTCATTTTTAGACCCACTAGTCGGGAGACACTGTTGAGGTCATTGAGCATGGTACCAAGGTCCTCCAGCGATTCTGCCATGACCACGATATCATCTGCAAATCGAAAGTGAGTGATGTATTCGCCATTTATGTTGATGCTGAATCCAGTCCAGTCCAAGAGCTTGAAAACATTTTCCAATGCAGTGGTGAAGAGTTTCGGGGACATGACGTCTCCCTGTCTTACGCCTTTCTGCAGTTGGATAGGTTTTGTGCTCTTGTCCTGAACTCGGACAGACATAGTGGCGTTTCTATACAAGCACTTCAACACTTCAATGTACCGGTAGTCAATTTGGCACCGCTGAAGGGACTGCAGCACCGCCCAAGTTTCGATCGAATCGAAGGCTTTCTCATAGTCCACAAACGCTAGACACAGAGGCCAATTATACTCATCGGTCTTCTGTATAATCTGGCGTAGGTGCGTAAACCTGTATGACCTTCAGCGAATACCGTTTGGTTATTCTGAGTTTATACTCAGAATAACCAAACGGTAACCTTATGGTACGCTACCCTACTCGACACACTCTCAATCCTCTCCACGTTACCTATGAGAGACTTGCGAACCATAAACCCGAACCACCCTGGGACTGGTGGTCGCCCTCCCGGTGGAAGAGCAAATTTCCGGACTGGAGGATTATCGTGCCCTCACTCTGTCTTTGCACTTCTGATAATCCTACAATGTCCCATCGGATCTTGCTCAATTCCTCTTCCAGCGCGGTGATCTTCTCGTCAGTCCTCAGTGTCCTGACGTTGTGTGTTACTAGGGCCAGAAGTCGTTTATGGTAGCCGGATCGCGACCGGGGACTCTTAGCACCCCCTGCTCCGCCGTAACTGGGCCCGCTACCGTTGGGCCACGGGATAGCGGAGCTGCCGTGACTGGAGGCCGATATTTGTCTCTGTGCACTCATTTGGGGGTTTTTACCATAATCGCCATGCTTGGCAGGCGGGTTGGCGATCGCAGTGGAAGTTTTTAGTACACAGGGAACCGCTGCTGCCCAGTCCCCCGGTATTCCCTTAGTTGGCTTTTACGACTCCCATAGGAAGAGACGGGGTGGAGCTATTCTTGATGCCGGCCCCACACAGCCCACACGTCAACTACTTATTAAACTACATCTAAACCTATATTAAGAGTGTGGGCGTGATTGACATGTAACACATTCACAAAATTACACATATTCAAAATTAGTAGGGTTATATTTTACTCATCAGCAAACGTTCAAGGCTGACGAACTGCCTTATTCACAATATTGAATCGCGACGTCTCAGCCTCGAACTTTGTTTTGTACATACTATAAAAGCTTTATTAGGTTCGAAGAAATTTGGAATACCTATTAGAACAGTATTAGGAAATATAGCCAGTAATTAAGGTTAACCTCCTGTTACGTGCAATTACATTGGCTATATTTGGAAGAGCTGCATTTCCTTTCATTACTTCCATGGATAAGGGAATGAGACTCTAGTTGTATATAGACACGTAGATATATTATGTGTGTCTCTATTATTCAGAGAGGTTTCAACAATAATAAGTACTCATCCATCTATCCATCCATCAGCCTTTTAAAAAGTCCACTGCTGGACATAGGCCTCCCCAAGAATGGGGGATAGTGCCGTAATCGCCACGCTTGGCAGGCGGGTTGGCGATCGCAGTGGATGTTGTTAATACTCGAAGGTGTGCTGCTGCCCACTCCCCCGGTATGCCCTCAGTCGGCTCTTACGACTCCCATGGGTGGAGAGGGGTGGGACAATTCTAAAGCTGGCCCCACACGACTGTAATAAAAAACTCATATTTTGCATTATATCCGCAACATTAAGCACCTAATATATGTTTCATTTGCATTTATTTGTTGCAGCTAATATCTTGGATGCATAAAAAATTTGCAAAATATTAAAACGTGCTAGATTATGTTTTCCATATATTTGCTAGCAGACTTTATTTTTCCAAATGTATTCTACGCTGAATGTATACATAATATATGATATAACGATGATAAATCCCGAATGCTAAAACTATATTTTACTCTGTTTTATCGGGCTGCTACTTTGATATGAGATTTACAAACATGACTGTGGTTTTCAAAAGTCATTTAATCAAATTGTATGCATGCAATTGATGTCACACGTACGTACGTTTGTGAACGTAACTAACTAACTTATTATCACGCCGTTTCCCTTGCGGGGTAGGCAGAGAAAACAGAGTGCCAAGAGGCTCTATTCTTGCATACATCTCTCGCTTCCTCAACATTCATAACTCTCTTCATACACGCTCGCCAGTTTCGGAGACTCCTGACTCCACCTTCGTTCAATACATGACCGATTTGGTCTAGGTAGGTGAGTCTCGGTCTCCCCCTGTACCTACATCCTTCCACTTTCGCATTGTATATCTTCTTAGCCAGTCGCTCGTCCGGCATTCTTTCCACATGTCCGAACCATTGGAGCATTCCCTTTCGCATCTTTACACCAATACTCTCTTTCATACCTACTCGCTCTCTTACGTCATTGTTACGAATGCGGTCAGTCAGCCTCACTCCACAGATTCTCCGCAGAGATCGCATTTCGACCGCATTGATTTTGCTCTCATACTCCTTTTTACATACCCAACTCTCGCTTCCATATAATAACGTTGGGACAAGCACTGCGTTGTGTATTGCGACACGTGCTTCTGGCTGAGGTGGTGGCTGCCGAGAAGTTGTCTCAATGCTCCGTTCACTCTATTTCCTGCATTCACTCTTCTTTCTACATCAGTGGTGTACCTTCCATCTCGACTGAATCCACATCCAAGATATACAAATTCATCCACTTGAATCCACATCCCAAATATACAAATTCGTCCACTTGTTCTAGCACACCATTTCCTATTGCTACTCTAACATCTGTTCAGGCTTCTTCTCTTTCAAAAACCATTACTTTGGTTTTGCTCACATTCACACGTAGGCCCCTTTTCTTACAATCTTCTGCCATTACGTCGACTAGGGTTTGCAGGTCAGTCGCAGACTGCGCTAATAGGACCGCATCGTCTGCATATAGCAGCGAGTTAACCACTGAGTCGCCCATCTGAACTCCTACATTAATTTCATTCAACCTTTGTAGACAATTATCCAGATATATGATAAACAGTCTGGCTGATAGAACGCAGCCCTGTTTAACGCCGATATTGACGTCAAACCAGGGTGACATTCCATCATCCAGCCGCAAACAAGCTCTGCAGTCCATGTAGTTGGACTGCACCGCTTGTAGCAGTCTACCGCTAATACCATACTCCGGCAAAATGTCCCAAAGTTCCTTTCGTACAACAGTGTCAAATGCTTTCTACAAATCCACAAAACTGCAGAAAATCCTCTGGCCTACAGCCAGATGCTTCTCCACAATGTTGCGCAGAGAAAACACTTGATCCATGCATCCTCGTCCACACCTGAAACCTCCTTGTGCCTCAAACAAAAATTCATCAGACACCATCCTCATTCTCCTTTCAAAAATCTTACCATACATTTTGGCTGCCAAACTGGTCAAGCTTATGGCTCTGTAGTTTGCACAGTCATAACGTGAACCCTTGTTTTTAAATAAGGGCACGATGACTACGCTTCTCCAGTCCTTGGGAACCATTCCTGAGCTCCAACATAAATTGAGAAGCATCGGGAAGGATTTCCAGACACATGAGCCTCCAAGCTTGATCATCTCAGCAGACACCATATCAATACCCGCTACCTTACCATTTTTCAAACTTCTAATCGCCCATTCAACTTCATCCATACTAATGTCATCAGAGGATGCCGGTACCGAATGCTGATCTGTTAGATCACATGTGGCACCAGCATCACCCTGAACATCCACATACATATATCCAAAATATTCACTCCATCGGCTTAACACATCTTGTGTTTGCGTAAGAATGTCTCCACTTTTAGACCTTATTTTATTCATTCTGAAAGCTGACCAACCACTCCGAGATTTCTTCACCTCCCTCCAGAAAAATTTGGTATTGCTCTCGGAGTTTTTGGTCAGCCTTTCTTCTGCAATCATATTTGCTCTATCACGCTTCTCTTTCACTTAGGCTTTGGTGTCAATCTTACGTTGTCGGTATATTTCTTTCTTCTGTTTTTTCATACTTGCACTCAGGTTCAAAGAAGATACATAGTCCAGCTACGCTTTCTTCTTTTGGTCTTCGGAAGCTGCTACTTCCGTATCCCACCACGCATCACCTTTCACTTTCCAATGCTTCTTTGAGCATCCACATACTTCTTTCGCTGTATCTACCATACTATCTTAAACGTAAATAAATATTGAATTATCGTGAACGTAAATACATAATATTCACGCTTTAGTATTCTGGAGCTTTAGCTGCTATTATTTGATAAAACAGTGGTAAATGTATAATATTTGAACATATTTATGTGTACGTTCTTAACTTTTTATTCCGTCTACCTATGTCTGTTATAAATTATTAAGTCACGTACCTTGGTTGCCATTCCTTCGTTTAATTTTGAGAGTAATCTGAAATGATAAGGACATGAATTACAATAAGGCTTTCAACTCAGTAAATAATAAGTGGTATTTACTTAACAAAAGGAATACGTAACATAAATAAATTAAATATAGTCTAACATTATTTATTTAGGAAAGTTTTATTATTTTTAAAACTTACTCCTGGTGACTAAATACAAAGTTTTTATTGAAAGTGATTTGAGTACAATAAACGCAGGTTTGGCAATCTCACTGGGAATCTACTCTATGTTCGCAAAAAAAAATACAAACAGGAACATTCCATCATTATTTTGATATGTTTTTATAAACAGATATGTCAACAACTGTCTTATCTCTAAGTAAATGAACAGTATGGGACACTTATTTAGATATTTTTATATATATTTTTGCATTTGACATGCTTAGCACTATACATTAAACACAAAGTGAAAAATGTGAAATCGAAAATAAGCATCTGGACGGAATCCAGAAGATGCAGGTTCAAATCCTGCTCCTGACTGTTATTTTCGATTTCACATTTTTCACTTTGTGTTTAATGTATAGTGCTAAGCATGTCAAATGCAAAAATATATATAAAAATATCTAAATATTTAAAGGGTTTGCGTCATTATTAGGTAAAATCTTAATTGTAAAATTAAGTTTACCTGGTCGGTATAATGTATGAAAATACGTCCGACAGACGGCGCAGGCGTCACCCAAAGACGTTAAGTATGATGTGTTATCGAAATTAGCAGTCAGGAGCAAGTGTCAGGATGGCTGAATTGGTAAAGCATCTGGACGGAATCCAGAAGATGCAGGTTCAAATCCTGCTCCTGACTGTTATTTTCGATTTCACATTTTTCACTTTGTGTTTAATGTATAGTGCTAAGCATGTCAAATGCTAAAAATATATATAAAAATATCTAAATATTTAAAGGGTTTGCGTCATTATTAGGTAAAATCTTAATTGTAAAATTAAGTTTACCTGGTCGGTATAATGCATGAAAATACGTCCGACAGACGGCGCAGGCGTCACCCAAAGACGTTAAGTATGATGTGTTATCGAAATTAGCAGTCAGGAGCAAGTGTCAGGATGGCTGAATTGGTAAAGCATCTGGACGGAATCCAGAAGATGCAGGTTCAAATCCTGCTCCTGACTGTTATTTTCGATTTCACATTTTTCACTTTGTGTTTAATGTATAGTGCTAAGCATGTCAAATGCAAAAATATATATAAAAATATCTAAATATTTAAAGGGTTTGCGTCATTATTAGGTAAAATCTTAATTGTAAAATTAAGTTTACCTGGTCGGTATAATGCATGAAAATACGTCCGACAGACGGCGCAGGCGTCACCCAAAGACGTTAAGTATGATGTGTTATCGAAATTAGCAGTCAGGAGCAAGTGTCAGGATGGCTGAATTGGTAAAGCATCTGGACGGAATCCAGAAGATGCAGGTTCAAATCCTGCTCCTGACTGTTATTTTCGATTTCACATTTTTCACTTTGTGTTTAATGTATAGTGCTAAGCATGTCAAATGCAAAAATATATATAAAAATATCTAAATATTTAAAGGGTTTGCGTCATTATTAGGTAAAATCTTAATTGTAAAATTAAGTTTACCTGGTCGGTATAATGCATGAAAATACGTCCGACAGACGGCGCAGGGGTCACCCAAAGACGTTAAGTATGATGTGTTATCGAAATTAGCAGTCAGGAGCAAGTGTCAGGATGGCTGAATTGGTAAAGCATCTGGACGGAATCCAGAAGATGCAGGTTCAAATCCTGCTCCTGACTGTTATTTTCGATTTCACATTTTTTCACTTTGTGTTTAAAGTATGGGACACTGATGGGGTACGCTAGTGACGGCCTTTTTTGCATTTAATTTTTTTGTTATGGAGAGAAAAATGTTCCTAACCACACAGCGCGTCGTTTGGGTCAACGAACAAGGTAGTGTGGGGCCATCACCCACAAAATAAAACCGTCGTGTGCCATCTCTCTGCATGTACTGGCAGACCACTGCAGCTGTGTGACATTACTTCCATCCATCCATCCATCTATCAGCCTTTGATTGTCCACTGCTGGACATAGGCCTCCCCAAAATGTGGGGGTTTTACCATAATCACCACGCTTGGCAGGCGGGTTGGCGATCGCAGTGGATGTTTTTAGTACACAGGGGAACGCTGCTGCCCGGTCCCCCGGTAATCCCTTAGTCGGATTTTACGACTCCCATGGGAAGAGACGGGGTTGAGCTATTCTTGGTGCCGGCCCCACACGGCTAGACATTACTTCAATGGTCACAAATTCAAACATATGGCGATGTATTAACTTTTAACGATTCGCGAATTGTACACATATTTAAAGTAACATAAACGGGTCTTTTTTCGCGTATAAATTAGGTGAAATTATAAACTACCTTTTGACAACTGATTGTTGTCCCGTGACCACGGCTGCTGCAACGCAGTTGAAATGTCGGGTAAAAGGTAGTTAAGAACAAAAAAAAACTTAGCATCACGCCTGTATTCCCCGGAAAGTAAGGTAGTTAAGAATTTCACCTAATTTATACGCGAAAAAAGACCCGTTTATGTTACTTTAAATATATGGCAATATGTAGTTCGGTTCGCGAAACGCTCCGCGTGTGCGTAAACGAGGTTTAAACCTTTCGGGTACCCACTACTGAGAGACGCTTTCACACACGGAGCGTCGCACCGTCGCGGGAGGTCTTGCAGGTGGCGAACGTTACCCAGCTCATCCACCCACAACCATACGCGGGTGACGGCCTGCCCCAGGTAGGACTTTATTTTTTTGTAGGGTAGTAAGATTTGCTACCCTGGACGTCTGTTACCCCACGTTACTCGTTATATAATTTATCGAGTATGATATACTCGTACGGTTTCTAACAGATATCTATGTACAATATACTACGAATAAAAATAACAATGTCTATTCTTATATTTATGTTTTTTCTTGATCAAATCATAATAAAATAATGCTAGCCTTGATTTTGAATTCCAAATAAAACGTGAGTTTGGCAGATACCCAAGAGTTTGATATACTTTTTCCGATATTGTATTAAAAACAACATCAAATTTATTTTAAAAGAGTACAGTGAGCTGGAATTGTACCTACAGTAAGACTAAAATGTACCTACAACCTTTAATAAAATTGTAAAGGGTTATGAGATTTTTACTTGAAATGTTAATTGAATAATCTACGTGAGTTAAACAGCAACAAAAGCCATAAACATCATAAAAAAAATGGTCTGTCTTTAACCAAAAACTGCTTTACTCGTAACTCCATCCATCAGCCTTTCTACGTCCGCTGCTGGACATAGGTCTCCCCAAGAGAACGCCACAACGAGCGGTCCCGTCATGGGGGACAATGCCGTAATCGCCAAGTTTGGCAGGAGGGTTGGCGATCGCAGTGGATGTTGTTAATACTCGAGGGAGTGCTGCTACCCACTCCCCCGGTTTTCCCTCAGTCGGCTCTTACGACTCCCGTGGGTAGAGAGGGGTGGGACAATTCTAAAGCCAGCCCCACACGGCCTTACTCGTAACTACTACTACTTTATTTATAACACTAGTTTTTGCTTGCGTTTCAGCTGAGTATAAAAGCAATATATAAATATCCAAATATAAAATAAAAACGATATTTTAAACAATACATTTGTAATATTCTGTAAGTCAATCTAATTTGAAATTAGAATGTAGCAATTTGAACTATCATTGCCAAAAAAGATAAAAAACAATCTGACATTATCACGCAGCCATAACCTTTTTTTTGTTTAGGCGGGAAGAAGTGTACCTAACCGCACACCCCGTCGTTCGGGCCAGCGAACAGGGTAGTGTGGGGCCTGCACCCACTAAAGAAACCCGCCGTGTACCGTCTCTCCGCTTGTGTTAACGGACCACTGTTACTGTGTTGGATTACTTCAGTGGTCCGCCGGCGACTTACCCTTTCGAGTACCCTCTACTGAGCGACGCATCCACACACGGAGCATCGCACTTTCACGCGAGGCCTTGCGGGTGGTGGACGTTCCCCGGTCCATCCACCCGCAGCCTCAGCTAGGGCAGCATGAGACGCAAGTACTCGCGCCTGCGCAGCCCCAGTAACTGACGGCGGATCGGGGCAGCAGAAGAATCCTTCTTCTTTGCCCTCTCCGCCGCTTCCTTCCGCGAGATAACCTCCTCGCAGAAGGCAGCGACCGCGGTCCAATTCCTGTCGCTGCCGAGCATCGCTCTGACGACGCTCGGCAGCGAGAGGTCTACCCCTATTGCCGCGACGAGTTCACGGCGCTGCTCACGCAGCCATACCCTAAAATCCTCAAAAATATACCCCTAAAATAAACTTACTACTGGTATGTAAAGTGTTATCATACAAATATTATAAATGTGTAAATTTGTCTATTATTTTCACAGAATCGCGGCTGAAGAGGTTTCAGGGAAATTTAGCATCCAGACAATTTATTAATCAGATTAACACACATGATACTTTTTGGACCGGAAAAATTTTAGATTTCTATGGAATTATCAAAATACACGAGAACGGTACAGATTGTATTGGCTTCACGCGAGATACTGAAAGACTTTTCGGTTTGAGAGATAGAGTAATTGGTGGTTCATCCATCCATCCATAAGCCTTTCGACGTCCACTGCTGGACATAGGCCTCCCCAAGAAACGCCACAACGAGCGGTCCCGTCATGGGGGATAATGCCGTAATCACCACGCTTGGCAGGCGGGTTGGCGATCGCAGTGGATGTTGTTAATACTCGAGGGAGTGCTGCTGCCCACTTCCCCGGTTTTCCCTCAGTCGGCTCTTACGACTCCCGTGGGTAGAGAGGGGTGGGACAATTCTATAGCCGGCCCCACATGGCAAGTGTGGATCATATACCTACTAATATTGCTGCCTCAGCACAAGCAGTAAATAATTATAATACACAGGATTTAAAGCAATATTTAATGGTTTAGTGAAATAATGCCAATATATACTAAACTGTACGGTTACAGTATTTTGGAGAAAGCCAATTTTGTTAGGCCATTAGGCCCAATACAAAAATCCACGAGCCTTCTTGATTTCTCATCTATCTAATAGGAAAAATTGTCTAGTTTCATAATCTATAAACAGTTTTCATTTCGGTACCCGAGTTTAAGAGAAACTCGTGTTTTTCATTTTATAAAAGTGAGGTTATAATATGCCTTAAATTGAATTTATTTAAAAATTTAACATTGATGATTTATTTGTTCAGAACAATAATTTCAATCAGGAAACTCTCAGTCATCAGTAATAGCTCGGAATCTGACTGAAACCACAACGCGTATTTGTACCTAAGTTGTTTCCCTATTTACCTATATTTTATAGGGAGTTGTTATCCTGAAAACCAGTCTATACTTAGTTAGAATGGCTAGAATATTTATCAATGTGGATAGGGGTAGTCCTGTAGTGTGAACCATAGGGGTGCTTCAGCCGATGCTGAAGGAGTGGGCAAGGACAGAACGGAGTCCTTACCTTCCAACTGGTGCAGGTGCAGTCGAGTCACGGATGCTAAGGCAGATATCTGCACATAGTCGCAAGTAGGGAAGCGACTTCGTGCCGACACCATTGCCGCTGCGGCGAGGAAACGGCGCAGCACATGATTGATCGTCGCGGTAGTAGGTGGGGACCTCTCGCTGCCTAGCGTCGTTAGAGTGATGCCATACCTACTTAGGTGTGCAGATCCGTTACTAAGAGAGGGTACCTGAGAGTAAGCCACCGGCGGGCTACTGAAGTAATGGCATACAGTTCCAGTGGTTCGCCAATACAGGCTGTCAAATGACAAGTTTATTTAGTGGGTGGGAGCCCCACACTACCTCCTTGTTCTTTACCCCAAACAACAGGATGTGCGGTAAGGAATATTTTTTACGCCTTCAAAAAAATGGAGGTAATCCTGTAGTAGCCTTGTGCTGAATAATGTTAGATACCTGTACCTAGTCATCACAGGCCGTTCGCTGCATTTTAAGCAGAATACGCACGCCAATAACCGCGTGCATTTTTGCAGTTTGTGCCCTATCTTATAGTACTATTTAAGGCTGAAGAGTTTGTATGTTTAGACGCAGTTGTCTCAAAAACTACCCGGCCGATTTCAACAAACCCTTGTGCGTTAGAAAGAAAGAAGAAAGAAAGAAAGAAAGATAAGTTTATTGCAACGAAACAATACAGCAGGTTATGGTTGAACATAAAAAACATGACGAAAATGCTCGTTACAAAACGACCCTGACTCAGCATTTGCAGGCTCTGAAAACCTGCGCTGATCTTCCGTCAGGCCGCCGTTGTGACGTCATGGATGACAAACAATTAGATAAAAACAAAACAAAAATAAGAAAATAAAGACTTAAAATAAAACAATAAAATAACACAGATACAATTATGTGTGTAAATTAATTTAAATGCATGTGTGTAAATTATTAACCTTATTACAAAAATACTTGGTCTCAGAGCAAGTACAATAGACAATCAATTTTGACACAGACAATACAGATAAACTAGGTATATAAAGTCAAACCATTACAGATTGACACGTCAGCATTCAGCACATATAACCTAAAAATTAAACAATACAAACTATGTGAGTTTTATATAGAAATGTATTATGTAAGAAAACTTTATCATAAAAGTAGGTATAAAAGTATCACAAATGGTTTTCAAATTAGGAAAGACAATCCGAATCAAAAATAATAACAACCAGCTATTTCCAACATGCAGGTTAACAAGATAGTTACTAAGCATTGTTGAGAAATTTTGATAAATATATGAATATAAAAGTGGATATATGGTAAGTGAGGAATATTAGTAATTAGTATAAATTGTCTTATATTATATATATATACTTAAATCATTTAAGTTAGATAGCCTATTTATCTATTTATTCACAGACACACACCTCTTGACATTTTGAGATTATTCGAAATTATATGTGTATTTTTTACCATTTATCACTGCTCGGTGAAAGAAAATATTGTGAGGAAACCTGGATGCCTGACAGTTTTTTTAATAGCTTGTTAAGTCTGCCAACCCGCATTGGACTAGCTTGGTGGACTATAGCCTAATCTCTCTCACAATGAGAGGAGATCCGTGCCCAATAGTAGGACATAAAAAGGGTTGAAAAATAAAGATCCTATTGATTATATGAGCCTATTTATTGAGGAAAGTTACATAGGCTATATTGATAAGTAAACCAAGTTAACGCGGATTAAACCGCGTGAGTTAGTTTGTAAAATATAGAACACAGCAGTTATCCATTAATAAACAACAACCATGTTATGAACACACTAATTAACAGACAAGAGGAAAATAATATCTCAAGTTTAGGATGTGATAATAAATAATGAACAAAAACTTATTTTGATAAGTTTTATTACATTACAATATGAAGGAATGTGTTATCGAAATTCGCAGTTCCAAGCATTATCACGATAGCTGAATTGGCAAAGCACCTGGGACGGTATTTCAGGACATTCATGCAGGTTCAAATCCTGCTCGTGACTGTTATTTTCGATTTCACATTTTTTTTATAGCTTATGGTGACAGACGAGCCACGGCCCACCTAATGGTGAATGGTATCCGTCGCTCATGGGCTCAACTATATCGAGAGTATAGTCAAGCCGCTGCTCACCATTTTATTTCACATAGGTACATATGAAATTAAATAATTAATAGCTATCTCCTGCTACAACTAAAATACACCGATGTGCTTCATGGCCGGACTCACAGGAGATGGTGGTACCAACCCGCTCGGGCCCGACAGCGAGTGAGTATTCCCACTTGGTATCCAGCCCTACAACCAGTAATGCAATCGGTGATAATTGCTTATTTCCCTTAGTTGCCTCGTACGACACCCGTGGGAAAGAATGGTCTGGTGACACTTGTATTTTTAGTCCGTCACCACACGGATAAACATTCTCACATTTACACTTTGTGTTAACTTTGTGAATCACTTATATTTAATCTGGAAAAAGTATCCAGATGAGGAGCATTGCTATTTTGAAAAATAATACGTTGCCTATTTATATTTTTCCGTCGAATGTAGTCTGTCAAATATTTCAGAGTACTTAACCTAGCTAGAGTAATGTTCAGATACACTATCGCATCAGGCCTGTCTTCAAATAGGTGGACGGATTTTATGTAAAGAAAGCCACCGATGTTGGCATAGTGAATGATTTGTACGATAACAGGCGAAACTAGACATATTGTCTCAAAGCGAATGGTACCAACGTAAAAACAGTAGGATATTTCACAAAGTAGCCGCTACTGGTTCAAGGTACAACGAAAACTAGCGTATAATATCGTAAGAAAAGTATCTAACATAGATAAATTACTATACTGGGAAGAATCTAAGGAGGAATATTGATAAATTCAACTCAATTGTTGTGATGGATCAGATGACATGTGTGAGATAACATGACAGCTCTGTGAAGTATTAAATTATTGTTTCCACATTAATGACTATGGAATTGATTATCGATATTGAATAATAAAAATAAATAAAAAGCGTCATTATTAAAACAACTAATTAAAAATATTACAATTACGTGTGTTATAACTAAATCACTTATTACAACTATATGATAGTTAGTTATTTGTTAGTTAATAATTATGCACTAGAACTCTCCTAAAAATAAATACGTATCTTTGCGTGTTGTATCGTAGCCGAAATATACGATATCATACATTCAACACATACGTTACCACACAGTTATATGTTTTAAGCTTTGCTGCTTGTTCATTAATTCCTTTTAATTAGAATCGAATGGAAATCGATTTGATATTTTCTAATAATAACAAATTAATAATTACTAGCAACATTTTATATGAAATTAAGATAGGATATCATACATAAGCAATTTCGTGACTATTGATTATATTTTTTTTTGTTCGGTACGTACAGTTTTAATATTAATTGCCTGATAATAAAAAAAAATGGTATGAATTTAGGTCAGTAATTTATTTAGGCTCACTGTTGATTTTCTTAGATTAATTTATATACCAGATAAATGTTAACCAGCGGTATATTATGCACTTTTAGTATTTTTTACATGTAAATATATACACATATGCAAAAAAAATATATCTTACAAAACGGTGTCATCCAGAACTATACATCAAAATGTAATTAAAACTATGTACAAGTTTCTTGTTATTGCTTATGAAAGTAGACGAGCTGGATCCAACTGATGCTAAATGGTAACCGCCGCTAGTAGATTCTCATGGAATACTACCAAGCCGCTCACCTTTTCATTTCTGAGATAGAAAATAAATGAAATAAACTTTCTTTATTCTTGATAAATATAAAACATTTCCATAGCAGCGAAAACAAAAATTTGTACGAGTTAAGACAGATACATTGAAAACACCATACATAGTTTGAAATATACTCGTAAAATTTAATGTTTGTGGTAATAAAATTATTATCATAGTACTTTGTTTTACTAAAATACAAACAAACCTTAAACTATTGGACCCCAACTTTACCATTAATATTATAGTACTTTCGCGCCCTGTAATTTGAATTCTAGTAGTACTTACCATGTGTTAAAACTTTAATTCACTGCCGTCGCTTAATAAAGCGATAAAAGTAACGACTGCAGAGATAGTGGGCTCGAGTTCTACCTCCAGTTTACGTAAATATCTCGCAAGGGACCTCTAGATTTTTCGTAATTTTGAGATTATGTGTGTTTTTGTTGACAACATCGTAATAAAACCTACAAGCCTGAGATATTTTCTCGACAGTTTGAAAAGGCAGACATCTCACACAGGGTAGACTATGGCCTAACTCACTTTCACAACTGTGCCCAAATATGTGAAAAAAAAGAAAATTATAAATTAAGTAGAAAACTTAGCGAGCCCTCCTAAAGCACAGTTTTTTGCTAGTAATTTAATACTTTGGTTTCTGTAAAGAACAAATTATTAATGTGTAAGTGGAAAAAGAGAGCTTTACTGCGAGCAGCATTCGATCCTGCGTCCTATCCAATCCGAAGAAGTGCTCTGGACCGCTAAGCTATCGCACAAATAATTTGTCCTTTAAAGTAGCCGAGCATATCAAGTACTACCTTGAGTTCTTGTTAACACTTAGCATATTTATGTTATTGGAGTAGATCCTACGATGTTATTTTTATTTGTTTTTTTTACTCTCGTTCAAACACTTGATGTGCATGAGCTCTTACCTATCTACATTTTATTGTTTTCTTTTATGATATCTCATTTTTGTTTTATATTACTTGGCCGCGTAGAGCCGGTGCTGGAGAATGAGCCGAAAGCGGGGCGAGTGTGAAATGCCCGTGAATATTTTTTTTTATTAATATGGATTTAGATAGAGGAACTACAGTGACTAGCTGATTTATTGGTGAAATAAAGTCTCTGTATGATGAATTGCTTCTCCAAAAGACAGCCATATAGGGAATAGACCTGCAGAAGCCCTAAGGGTTCTTTGAATAATGAAATAAAAGACTTCATCTTGTCTGACAAAGCGATATATTTTTATTAATATATAATAAATAGTCTTAGTCATCAGCAGGATTAAAACTCGGATTGATTACAGACAGTAATGCAATGATTAAAAAATTGCATAGCAATCTTATTGCAAATGCAAAACACCTTAAGGCTCGAATTGATTATTGACAGTAATTAGCGAATTGCAAAATTAAAAAATTGCAGAGCAATCTGCAAATGGTTCCATCTAAGGTTGCTAAGTTGTTAAGTATGCGCGGGATGACGATCCCGCTGCGCGTCCGCAGCGTGGGCGTGATTATCTGCATTTAATGCCGCCCTAGAAGATTCTAGGCCGCGGGCGGTTGCATTGCGGATTGTCCGCCCGCAGCGGCGGACCTCGTGTTGCTAAACCGAGGGTCCGCCCTAACGTGCGTGCGGCGCGGGAGCGGGTCGATAATGGACCTTTCGTTCGCTAGCCCCGGTGTCGCCGCACGCGTAAGGAGCTGGCGAGTCCTGGATGAGGTCGAGACCCTATCTGACCACAGATACATTCAGATAGAGGTCTCCCGGACCCTTCAGGGCGCCAGCAGGGGTCACGCGGCGGACAGAACTCCCGCTTTTCCGTGATGGGCTGTGGGTAGGCTCGACCGGGACCTGCTAGTGGAGGCGGCCATTTTTCAATCTTGGCTTGGCCATTTTGCATTCTTCAATAGGTATTTATCTTTTTCTTTTTAGAAGCTTATATTCCCTTGGTATGTTTCTATGTAACGGAATCTTCGAACGTGATTTTCACCCACTTCAAAACATCGGATTGATTTGAAACTTCGCTCACTTATTAAGGGCCGATGACAATGCAATAATTTGAGTTTAGAGAGAGAAGTTTATGCATTTTTAGTGTTCTGTAGCCAATAAAGAATCCATTTGGTTTCGCCATGTCCGTCCGTCCATTGTTTACATCTTAGCTCAGAGACGTAGTTGGCATGAATAACATATTTAAATTAGACACGCCGACAAAAAGTAATAAAATCTTGAAAAAAAAAATCAGCTACCCTCTACACTGAAAGTGGGGATGTTTTTTTCTTGTCTATCCCGTAGTGTGGGATGTCATTGTAAGGTCTTTCAAAAATATTATGGGTATGTGAAAATAATTTTTCGAATAAGTGATCCGTTTGTGAAATATTAAGCTCGAAAACGCTAATTTTTGTAATTAGAGTCAAGTGAGCTAGCTAAATGGTTGTTTTTCGATATCTGAAAAAATCATGGTAGTATATGACGAAGTTTAAAGGAAAATTAGCACAGCTTTTATTTTTCAATAAAAGTACGTTTGATACTATCTTGAGACTAAAAAGAAGAAAATAAATTATAGTATAGACAATAAATAATGATTGTAAAAAACGTGGGGTGCTTTTTAGTAAGCATATAAATGAACTATTTGTAACATTGATGTTTTTGGTTCAACTAGCTATTAAAGCGTATTATTTTAGTATTTTAAATTATAATTTATTAAAAATCTACGTCGATGATACATATTTAGCTTTTATCATAAGTACAATTCGTTTATTAAATAGTATATGTACCTATTGTGTACCTATGTGGTACAACAGAGCTAAATTTGAACTCAAAATAAAAAACCTGCTCCTTATTAGATCAACTGCACATTATTTTAACTTCAAATCTTGATTATTATTAGCAGGTAACTTGAGCTTTAAATAAATATCTCAATTATCCCTTCAGCTAATAATTTCTTTATTTCAATTCTTAATAAATAACATATCATCATCTGAGAACCTCCGCGACTTTATGGCTCTTGGTTTGCAATAGGACCGACGATTTGAAAATAAGCAGACTGACTCGATATTAGCGGAGATAATGAAAATAATTTTAATGAAGGTTTTGCACCACCAAAGAACATGTCTAAGGCCTTATACTTTTCAAGAATATCGTGCCCAATTATTACATCCGTACATAATCCATACGTAATTAGCGTGGAATCTCTGACCTTGTAAATCAATATTAACTAACCACAGTGCAGCCTACTTTTGTCTTCAAATTTGAAGCTGACATGTTGACTGCACGAGCTCAGTAGAAGTTGATGCTGATGAATCAGACGTTTATCTATTAAACTAACAGTACTGTCCGTATCTATTAATGCTTCAACTAAAAATAATCCGTTTCTAGTAAAAGACTACTAAGCTAAGCAATAGTTCAGTTATAGCAGCTACAATACAGAAGAAAGAAAGAAAGAAGGAGAACATATTTATTTGTGCCACAATTATACATTACAAGAATAGGTACAAGATACAAGATCAAAAATACTGAAAATAAAATAAAAAAAAGTAAACATTAAAAACTTAAAACCAGTGATATTGTATATAAAAAAGAAGAGGCTTAAAAACTATTTTTTGGCACAAAAAGGAATAAATTCAGCTTTTGCTGTATTGTCGTATGACATCACAGCTGCTGGTTTTCAATTCATCCCTTTTTTTTTCTTTTTTTTTGACTTTCGACATCGCGATGTGTGTTCTGCTCTATGTATGACGCGTACGCAACTCACAGAGCACCTTCCTTAGTATCAAACGTCAGTTTATTGTTATTGTTACTTAATCGAGTAACATTTTCTTATGTAATCATAACAAAACTAAAATATCAGATTACCAATGATTATACAAGGCAAGGTAATATAATGTATAAATAATAAGTGATGTTATGTTCAGTTGTGCCTGCAGTAGTGTATACATAATAACAGTGATGCCTATAACGACAGCCAATGTGAAATGTCCCAACATGGTGATGGGAAACAATAATAATACGCACACGAAAAAAAAACAATTGTGAGCAATTCTCAGCTCATACGCACCGCCAGGAATCTTCAGACATAGCCAGCATAGCCAGACGACTATAAACTATAAGGTATGTAGCAATTAATTCAATATAAATTTAATACATATCTATATTGTACTATAATACTTAATATGAGAAGTTGGGAAATCGACATCAAATTACTGTCAGAATTATGTAAAGTGAAATATATATATATACGCGGAGGTCCTATGTGCAGGATTGGTCAATGGGTTCATTGTTGACTGAATAGGGTATTTAAAGTGATCATATTTCCACTTTAGTTTTTCATACAAATAGCCTGGTTTATGGGTGGTGATAACAGAGAAGGCAAGGCCGGCCAAGTGTACCTGTCTCCTAGCTGTCATTTTTAAAATATTATATGCATTTAAGTAACATGGCTTCTTCTTGGTATTCTAAAACAGAAACATGCACAGGCATTTTGTATTCTTTGGATCAGACACTCTGCTCTCTTTAGCAGACATGGACCTTACACTGTGTCACAGTATTTAAGTTTAGACAAAATGAGAGCATTCATCAACTGTATTCTTAAGGGTGTGCTAATGTAGTCTCGTATCCCATAAATTATTTTGAGTTTGTAAAAACAAGATCTCATGGCCTGATTGACATGCCTCTCGAAGCACAACTCCGGATCCATTGTCAATCCCAGATTACATGCATACTCAACCCTTGCAATCTTGGATCCCGATATTACAACTTCTGGGTTTTCAGAGAGCACAGTGCGAATCTGGTGTTTACTCCCTAGGACCATGAATTTTGATTTTAATGGATCGGAATGCATTTATGTTGATCAATGCATTCCGTTCAGCCCATGAGACAATTCTCCCGAGGTCTTCATTTAATTTTCGAACTGCCACTTGTGTATCTTTAGGCCTGAATGACATGTACAGCTGAACATCATCAGCCTACATATGATATTTACAGTTTTTGATGGATTCTATAATATCGGCACTGTAGAGGATGTACAGCAAGGGGCCAAGGATTGAACCCTGAGGAACCCCTATTCACCTGACATGGTGTAGATGTCACTCTTAAACCATCTCCCTTCTGAATCTCAACATATTGAGACCTGTTAGAGATGTAACTCCTAAACCATTGCACCGTTTCCTTATCAAAACCGTAGAATACCAACTTGGCAATTAGCAATGCCCTGTCAATTCCATCAAAAGCCCTTAAAAAGTCAAGCATGGCAAGAATAGAGCCCTCACCCCAATCCCGAGCCTGCAGAAGGTTTCCTACTACATCTGATAGAGCAGTTGAAGTACTCCGGCCTTTTCTAAACCCAGACTAGAGTTCTGGAAGAATATTGTTTTTTTCTAAATAATCAGCCATTTGGGAGTGCACTATTCGCTCCAGTACCTTAGAGAGTATGGGTAAAATACTAATGGGACGTAGATCTAAAGGATTCTGAGGGTTACTGTTCTTAGTGATGGGTCGAATAAATTTATTATTTTGTGCGTATTTAAACGTTAAGCTTAATTGCATGATAGTATGTCTTAAAATTGCAAAGTGTAATATAGATAACCAGATGGCAAATGAAATATGAAAATGATTACTTATGGTCACTAGTGTCACTTCCAAAGACTCTGAGCAAATCTGCCTCACTGCGAATGGTGCAGCTCGGGTCACCCGGCTCTTTCCGCGCCAAGATGGTGCCACGCTTCGTCCAAACGTATCTCCACTCGAGGCGCACCACGAGGGGGCGCGCGCGTCGCGGCCCCGCGAAGCTCTTCGCGTCGACACGATGCGCGCCCGCGCGCACCGCGCTGACAATATCCCGCTCATCTATTTCGACACCCAGTTTGGCGCCGATCTGCATGATCAAATGGATAGGATTTTCACCATTCACCTCTGGAAAGTTACCAATCTCTATGTCGTTGCTCAAAAGCTCTTGATCACGATCATTGAGTTCTTGGCGAAGTTCTTCAATTACCTTGTCCACCGGCACCTGTGAACTAGGGGACTCCTTTGGCTGCTCGAGAGCCGCGACTCGCGCTTCTAGGCCGTCCATACGGTCGGTGCATTCTTTTAATGAGGATCTAAGATCCGTCATCTCTGCACTAAATAGTTGAAGCTCATCGCGGACTGCGCTCAATTCCTCACTAAGCAGTTTTAGGTTAGTTAATAGGTCCTCAGGCATTTGTTGTTGTGACAGGTTGCACATCAAACTCTCTGACTCGCCTGGACTTATCACCAACTGCACTCGCCCTCTGATAGGCGTGTCGGTCCTGTTGTCTCTTACGACATTCTTAGTGCACTCCGGGCAACGCCAAGACGGAGATATTGTACCAACAGCTGGCACACTTACGCAGGGCTTGTGATACATCCCATTACATTTCTGACACTTAGCCACATCAGTTGTAGATATAAACTTTCCACATCCACCACACTTAGCCATCGTTTAGTTAAGAATAACTTATTACACTGTCTTATTTCTCAGGCACGAACCGATACTATAACACTCACTATTACTGATCATAAAGAAGAAAAGTGTTAATTATAAATCTAACTTATATTGTTTGTTTATTGAATCAGCTGTTATTCAAAAAATAACCAGTGGGTATCCCTACAATAAATTATGCACTTGTTGATGTTTTTTCACTAATTAGCTGCATTCACTAATTTATAAGTGTTGACTACAATTTATATTATTTATTATAGTTTAAGCTATATTAATAACACACTTTGAAATCAATGTTTCTTATTTTTATATTTTTAACAGAGCGAATTGTTGTAACAAGCTACTGCAAACCGCGATGTCTAACGTCCAAAAAAAAAACCACGACAGGCTTTGTTGTAGCTCCTTGTTCTCTTTTTTTAAGAGGCTCACTTTGGGCATTGTGTTGAGGTGCAGAAGTTTTGTAAGCAACAGCCAAATCTTTTCACACATTTAAGATAGGTAGAATTGGCAGCAGGAAAATTCCGTCGTGGATGTCTCTTATTGCCACAAAAGTAGCAAATTCCTGGATGGTTATTTTCTGGTTGTTAAGATAAGATAATATTTATTTAGACAATATAAATTTAACATAATTATCCTATATTTACTGTGATAGCCACACTAGGCACAGCGTGTATCGTGACTATGAAAGATCTTAATTAAAATTCATATTAAAATACATGTATAAATTGAAATGAATCTTTTTTTGTTTAAATTGAGTAGGTGTTGTATATGATTGCGCATGCGTGTGTTTGTGTGTGTACGCGTGTGTGTGTGTGTGTGTGTGTGCGCGCGAACGTGTGTGTGCGTGTGTGTACGCGTGTGTATAAGTCGCGGAATTTTGAGAAGAAGAGATAGACATCCAGAGAATTCTATCAAACAATAATTTGAAAGAGTTAAACACAAAGTGAAAAATGTGGAATCGAAAATAACTGTCGCGAGCAGGATTTGAACCTGCATCTCCTGGATATCGTCCAGATGCTTTGCCAATTGAAAGAGTTGTTCTATTTCTTGGTAATTTAAATTGGTGATGAAGTTTTTAACTATAATTTGAGCTTCACGCGTAGTGCTATGCTTGAGATCACATTTTTTAGCTATTTTATTGTATAAATAAGGGAACATATATTTTTGAAATCGCATTGCAAAAGTAGTTTTGCATTTTGTTATATTGATTTAAAGATATTATACTTAATAGAAGAGCTATTAAGTATAATGTTGTAATCAGGAGATTTCAGGTCCAATATATGCATATGAGTGATCGCATTTAATACATATATGCCTTAAACGTAAAAGGCCAGCAGATTTATAGAGTTCAACAGTTGGATATCATATAGGTTTTTTAAACATTACTTTAAGTATTGATCTCTGGGTTCTCTCCAGTTGTATTAAGTGTGATGTTGCTGTTCCGCCCCAAACACTTAAACAGTATGACAGGGTTGATTGGCAAAGTGAGATGTACATGGTTTTCAGAAGTTCGATACAAGCAACCTCTCTGAGTTCTATATGAGCTTTCTGCATCTAGTCGAGAGGGCAGCTATATGTTCATTGAATGTTAGATTTTCATTAATGATTACTCCGAGATATTTTATGGATTTCATTCTTTGAACTTCTTTACAGTCACAGCCGATATTTATATTAATTTGGTTTAAGTTAGATGTATGAATTCTAAGGTTTAAATTACATGCTGGCTATGATGCCCTAGTTTTATGGAAATAGAAACATTGTTTTGTTGGTAGTTAAAGTTAATAGGTTATTATTAAGCCATTTGGCCACAAACGTCATACCTTCCTCTGCTCTCAGCAAACATTCGCTCCATGTTTGGTCATGAAAAATTAATGCAGTATCATCTGCATAACAGATGGTTTTTGCACTATTTAACGGTAAGGAAGCTAAATCATTTAGATACAAAAGGAATAACATCGGCCTGAGAACACTTCCTTGTGGTATTCCGAAAAATGTTTCTTCAGGATTACTGAGCCAGGATTCTACCCTGACTCGCTGATTTCTCTCTGTTAAATAGCTGTGAAACCAGTCTAGTGCAATATCTCGTATTCCAATGCTTTCTTGTTTTCTCGATAAGATTGAAATAGCCACAGTATCGAACGCTTTTGCTATGTCGAGAAAGACTCCAATACAAGTACGCCCATTATCTAGGTGAGAAACAATTTCTTCAGTGAGTAGTTTTACTGCATCTTCAGTCGACTTCCCTTTACGAAAACCAAATTGATTGTGGGACAGAATATTATGTTCTACTAGATACTTAACAAGGCGTACATTTACTACTTTTTCTAATATCTTTGCGAATATCCGAAGGAAAGATATGGGTCGGTAATTGTTGGGCAAATTGGTTTCGCCCTGTTTATGAATTGGAACTATGATTGCAGTCTTCCAGTCTTGTGGAAAGAACCCTGTTCATAGGCTTTGGTTTATTATTAACTTGAGAGGCTCTACTATTTGATTCTTGACTTTTCTAATTAATAACTGCCACGGTGGTGTAGCGGTAGTGTATGCAACTGCTAACCATGGGGTCTCGGGTTCGATCCCCGGGTCGGGCAATGTTATTGAGGTTTTTCCTAAAAAGAAAAATTCTCAGTAGCAGCCCGGAGTTTGGAAATGTGCCCGGTAGACGTCAATAGGCTCGCCCCCTATTACGTGGGACTTAAACATAGCTGGCGAGTCGTGGGTGTATAATACACCTCTGCCTACCCCTTTGGGGAATACAGGCGTGATGCTATGTTTTAATAAACTATTAATATCATCTAGCCCTGGTGCACTTTCGAGATTAAAGGTCATGATAATGTTTGTTAGTATGAACCGCATTGACAAAAGAATTAGTAGTCGTTCGCTGATAATTGTAATAATGTTAACGGCTAATTCAAGAATACGAGCTTTTAACGAGATTCACCTCTGTGAGAGTACTATTTTCTAGCCATTTTTGACGTACTAATAAAGATGAGAGTCCCGTAATGACCGCATCTCTAACGAATTCACTTTAATATTGTTCAGCAGTTACTTGCTTAAAGTTACATTCCTTTGGGAGATGTTTTAATGCTTGTAAATACTGGTTGACTGGACTCACCTGGTTGGTGCGTTCGTATAGCTAATTTGTGTCTGGAGTATATCTCGTTTGGTGGTTTAAAAAATATCATATGTACTTTCATTATAGCATTTTCGTATTCAGTGCAATTTTTATGTGAGCATATATTGTAAGAGACAGATGATGAGCTAGAATTTGTAATTTATCTTGCTTTGAAATAGATTATTCTTTAGTAGAAATAGCTGCTAGAAAGTTTGTAAACGTATTTTTCCAATGAGTCCGTGTGCGAGAATGAGCGTTTAGGGCGAAGACACTTTTCCATTTTTTGTTGAATAAATTTGCACTTGTATCGTAGTTAATTTATAAGAAAAAAAAAATCAAGTTGATATTGCCTATTATTGAAGAGCTCGTAGCCTAGATATGTACTTTAAGTTCAAACGATTGGCAAGGTTAAGCAACTTTCAGTCAGCTGAAAGACAGATTGGTGACCAAAACATGACAATTATTTATGGTCACCTAATCTCCTCCTTGCTTTGAACAACAGGTTAAAGCAGTAGGTGCTGTCTGTTAAATAACATCCTGACAGCCATTATATCCCGGACGTCAGCCTGTACGAGATCAGAATGGCTCTCAAACAACTAAAGAACGGAAAGGCACCGGGAGACGACGGAATCACCACAGAGCTTCTGAGAGCAGGCGGAAAGCCGGTCTTAAAAGCTCTTCAGAGGCTGTTCAATTCCGTCGTTCTCGGGGGCGACGTTCCAGAGTCGTGGACCAGAAGCGTGGTGGTGCTGTTCTTCAAGAAAGGTGACAGAACCCTCTTGAAGAACTATAGACCCATCTCGCTCTTGAACCACGTTTATAAGTTATTTTCGAGGATCATTACAAATCGACTCACGCGCAGGCTTGACGACTTCCAGCCTCCCGAACAAGCTGGTTTCTGAAAAAGCTATAGTACCATAGACCACATCCACATGCTACGCCAGATTATACAGAAATCCGAGGAATACAATTGGCCTCTGTGTCTGGCGTTTGTGGACTATGAGAAAGCCTTCGATTCTATCGAAACTTGGGCGGTGCTGCAGTTCCTTCAGCGGTGTCAAATTGACAATCGGTACATCGAAGTGCTGAAGTGCTTGTATAGAAACGCCACCATGCCAGTCCGTGTTCAGCACAAGAGTACGAAACCGATCCAACCGCAGAGAGGTGTTAGACAGGGAGACGTTATGTCCCCGAAACTCTTCACCGCTGCATTGGAAGATGTCTTCAAGCTCTTGGACTGGACCGGATTCGGCATAAACATCAATGGCGACTACATCATTCGATATGCCGACGACATCGTAGTCATGGCAGAATCGCTGGAGGACCTTGGCACCATGCTCAATGATCTCAGCAGGATTTCCCGTCTAGTGGGTCTCAAAATGAACATGGACAAGACGAAAGTCATGTCTAATGTCCATGTCATTTCAGCACCGGTCCTAATCGGGAGTGCGCTTCTCGAAGTTGTCGGCCACTATATCTACCTGGGACAAACAGTCCAGTTAGGTAGGCACAACTTCGAGAAAGAGGTCAATCGACGAATCCAACTCGGCTGGGCAGCGTTCGGGAAGCTAAGGAAGATCTTCTTGTCCAATATTCTGCAGTGTCTGAAAACGAAGGTCTACGACCAGTGTGTGTTACCAGTGATGACATACGGAACAGAGACGTGGTCTCTGAATGTTGGCCTCATATCAAGGCTCAAAGTCGCTCAGCGGGCCATGAAGCGGGCTATGCTTGGTATTTCCCTACGTGATCGAATACATAATATGGAGATCCGTAGGAGAACGAGAGTGGCCGACATAGCCCGCCGGGTTGCCATGCTGAAGTGGCAATGGGCAGGCCACATCGCTCGACGAACCGATAACCATTGGGGACGAAAGGTTCTCGAGTGGCAACCACGTATCGGACGGCGCAGCGTAGGACGGTACCCACCAGATGGACCGATGATCTGGTCAAAGCTGCGGGGAGCCGTTGGATGCGGTCGGCACAGGACCGCTCGTTGTGGCGTTCTCTTGGGGAGGCCTATGTCCAGCAGTGGACGTTGAAAGGCTGATGGATGGATGGATGAGTCATTACAGGTAATCAGTACTTTTTATTTTTTTTGTTAAGGCGGGAATAAATGATCCTAACCGCACACCCCGTTGGTCGGGGCAACTAACAGGGTAGTGTGGGCCTTCACCCACTAAAGAAACCCGCCGTGTGCCGTCGCTCCGCCTTTATTGGCGGGCCACTGGAACTATGGTACATTCTTTCGGTGGAGGTTGTCAGTCCTAAATAAAAGATCTGACACTTTTCTTGTTCTAAGGTCGTCAGATGTCCCCTTAGTAGGGTCGTGGAGGTTACGTAGGCAGTTACTCCATGTAAATACTGATTGATCAGCTAAAATCGAACAGATTGGAAGCCGACTCTAATAAAAATAAAGATTGGGATAAAGCTAGGTTGAAGATAGAGAGAAAGATTAGGATAAGGTCATGATAACGCATATAATTTATAACATTATAAACAAACTTAAACCTTAATAAGATTAAATTCACAAGAAAAACAAGGCTTTTAAATACAAAATAAAATACTAGAGCTAGTCTAACTTTGCTTATAAATTAAATTTGTTTATTTTCGCTATAGCTATTAACGCCGAAGTTTGTTTTCTTGCTAACTCTGAATAGAGCTCTTAGATATGAAAATAGTAAGCCTAACAGTATACAGAAACAATTAAATTAATAAGCTATTTTACGATCAGCGCTCTATACTGAAATAAATTGCATTAATATTTTTAAATACTCACCAGTGTGATCCGCCAATGCAGCATTGTTACGTGACATGCAGCACAATTTGCATATATATCTTTATCTTTAACTAACCGTACCTAATTATAAAGCTGTAATTGCATATGAAATTCTACTTATTTTAAAAACATATTGAAATTGAAGTTGAATGTTGTCAATCTCAACCATTTTAAGCATAAGTTCAACTGAAATATCTCGTCCCAGCGAGTTTTCTTAAATAGAGAAAGAAATTATCAAAAACCGTGGATAGATCGAACGGCCAGCCAGATTTAAATACTTATATAAATAATAAAGACATGTAAAAGATATGTGAAGTGGAGTATGGGTGTCACCATTACATGACTGCGATAGCTTAACGGTCCAGAACACTTTAGCGGATTGAATGGGATGCAGATTCGAATCCTTCTCACAGTAAGGCTCTCTTTTTCCACTGTCACAAATCACTTGTTCTATAAAGTATTGCTTAAATTATAACACCTCGTTTGGAGTCAAAAAAAAATAATTTCATTTTAATTATAGACCTGGACACACAAATTTTCTAATCAACTATTACACATAAAACACAAAACACTCTTTCATACTGTAAATTTATGACACGACACCAGTCACACATTGCTTCTACATTAAACAATGATGTGGTTTCCCGGATTTTTCATGTTATCTTTTTTCATATTTAACTTTAAATAATAATTGTAATAATTAATAAATCCTATATGTTGCAAACATTACAAATAAAAAAGTAAAAGTGTAGCCGGGTTTCATGTTTAAGGTATTTATTTTGTGGCCTATTGGACGCGAGCCAATACGTTAACGTCGTAAAAAACAATTACTAAGGGTCGTACCCTCACAGTAGCAAAACATAGCTATATAATGCTACATTCATGCCGAGGGAACCTCTTCCGCTGGAGCTCAGCTCAAATGACATTACATGCTGTTTAATTACGCGTTTTAACCTGACTGGCAAATTTTGTTGTAAAAATCCACGGCTGAGTCTTATTCATTCAACCTCATCTCTCCCTCTAGAACTTAATACCACATGTCATCGTTATTACTATAACGAAACAATAACAACAGAAACATAAGTTAGAAATAATATTTTCGGATAAATGTTGACATTTAAATATACGGTGGGTTTACTTGGTAAGAATTTATGCGTGGGTTTTTTTATGTATTAAATCGGGTATATTGGACTATATAAAATATTTTTTATGTGGGAAATCGTCTGTCTTTACAGATTTTTTTTATAAATTAAATAGTTAAAGCTTATTTATACGGCAAATTATTAAAAAGTTTTATGCATAATTAAGTTTATATAAGGATTGAAAAAATCTTAAATATAATCTTAACACATATTTTGTTTTATATAATTATTTTCAAATAACTATGTTGCGCATTTGCAATCTACGAGTAGATATGTTTAATTCGATTTTTCGTAATATTCATTATTTTACTTCAGATTTTATCTCACTATTACATCGTGCTATAAAATGCCAGTAAAGTTACTAACAAGTTCAAGAAACATAGTTTCAACACAAAAATCTGACCTTGATTGCAATCAGAGAAAACAAGTCCTTCCAAATCCCCAAGAGGTCATCTGCGTCTGTAAGTCCAATGATAACTTACATACTAAAGTAAATGTCGTGTGAGTTACAGCCAAACATAAAAGAATCATTACCATGAAACTCGATCACGTATTTCCAATTTCGACGTCATGAGACGGGTTTATGGCAAAATAAAATCTCTTTGGCTCGCCAGATTACTTTGAAGATTGAACTTGCAGCTGTATTGTAAGTTTTTTCGTAGCTTTTACCTTCTTGTCCATTTTAATCAGCTGTAGACTATAACATATGTATGTTTTAGTTGTAAAGCAAGATAACTGACCGTCTCTATTTTTTTCCCGAGTGTAGTGGTGAATCATTTTCGTAGACACCAGCGCTCCAGGTGATGGTTATAACTCACCATCAGACGTTGTACTACCACGGAAAGTACTACTAATAAAAAGATCGCCTTTTACACTCACTTTTTGTTGTATAGGAGTTAGAAGTGCTAACTATCAATTAACAATTTTGAACTTTCGCGTTTTATATTCATTATAACACGTTTAACGGGTCTATACGCGCATAAAACTTATCAAAATACTATTATTTTGACTAACCTCGACGTTTCGGCTGAGTTGCACCAGCCGTGGTCACGAGTAGACTGGCGAGAGCAGGTGTTCGTCGGTTATATTGTGTGAGAGTATCTTCAACTACCCTCACTTTCTGACCGCAAAGTATTAAGGTCCCTACACACAACACTAACGGTGTCGACCGGTTTTCTGTGACACAAATCGCGACGCGAACACTTGGCCACTACGGGGTTCCACGATGATGACAACCTAAAACCATCTCCTCGATTGAAATTTCGGTACTTTTTGATTTCTATCGCCTCACGGACCAGCCTTGGGTAGAAATGGCGTTCCGTGGAGAGGATTTTAGGGTCGTGAAATGCTATCCAGTGATTTGTACCGGATTCCAGTAGATGCTCCGCAATCGCTGACTTGCCGGGCTGACTATTCTTTACGGCTGCGATATGCTCTTTCACTCTCTCGGTGATGGATCTCTTTGTTTGGCCGATATAAGAACTCCCGCAGCTACAGTCAATTTTGTAAACGCCTGGTGTTCGGAATGGGATAATATCCTTTGTGGTACGGACTTGTTGCGCCACTTTAGATAAGGGTGTATATATAGTTTTTATTGATAGCTTCCGCAGCACATCTCCAACTTTATCAGTTATCCCTTTCACATACGGTAAGAACACCGGCTGTCTGTCTACATCGTAATTAGCTGGCCGTTTGCATCTACGTCTGGGTCGTCTGCAATCCATTTTATAACCGTTTTTCTTAAGTACCTCCTGAACATGCGACAATTCCTCTTTGAGGTGTTCAGGGTCGCATAGGTAATGAGCTCGGTTAACCAAAGATGTAGCAACGGACTTTAGATGACGTGGATGATGGTGAGATGACGCGTCCAGGTATTTGTTAGTGTGTGTGGGTTTTCTATAAACTGAGTGCGAAAGCGAGCCGTCAGGTTTGACTGTGACCTTTATGTCAAGGAAGGCCAGCGATCTGTTTGTTACACCCGAAACTAAAGTTTTCTGTTGAGATGGAAACAAACAGATCGCTGGCCTTCCTTGACATAAAGGTCACAGTCAAACCTGACGGCTCGCTTTCGCACTCAGTTTATAGAAAACCCACACACACTAACAAATACCTGGACGCGTCATCTCACCATCATCCACGTCATCTAAAGTCCGTTGCTACATCTTTGGTTAACCGAGCTCATTACCTATGCGACCCTGAACACCTCAAAGAGGAATTGTCGCATGTTCAGGAGGTACTTAAGAAAAACGGTTATAAAATGGATTGCAGACGACCCAGACGTAGATGCAAACGGCCAGCTAATTACGATGTAGACAGACAGCCGGTGTTCTTACCGTATGTGAAAGGGATAACTGATAAAGTTGGAGATGTGCTGCGGAAGCTATCAATAAAAACTATATATACACCCTTATCTAAAGTGGCGCAACAAGTCCGTACCACAAAGGATATTATCCCATTCCGAACACCAGGCGTTTACAAAATTGACTGTAGCTGCGGGAGTTCTTATATCGGCCAAACAAAGAGATCCATCACCGAGAGAGTGAAAGAGCATATCGCAGCCGTAAAGAATAGTCAGCCCGGCAAGTCAGCGATTGCGGAGCATCTACTGGAATCCGGTACAAATCACTGGATAGCATTTCACGACCCTAAAATCCTCTCCACGGAACGCCATTTCTACCCAAGGCTGGTCCGTGAGGCGATAGAAATCAAAAAGTACCGAAATTTCAATCGAGGAGATGGTTTTAGGTTGTCATCATCGTGGAACCCCGTAGTGGCCAAGTGTTCGCGTCGCGATTTGTGTCACAGAAAACCGGTCGACACCGTTAGTGTTGTGTGTAGGGACCTTAATACTTTGCGGTCAGAAAGTGAGGGTAGTTGAAGATACTCTCACACAATATAACCGACGAACACCTGCTCTCGCCAGTCTACTCGTGACCACGGCTGGTGCAACTCAGCCGAAACGTCGAGGTTAGTCAAAATAATAGTATTTTGATAAGTTTTATGCGCGTATAGACCCGTTAAACGTGTTATAACAATTTTGAAACCTTACAAGTATTTTAACAGCACATAATACATTCATAATATTTTCATATATATATATATATATATATATATTGCTAAAATAAATGTAATAGTACTTTGATATTTTTATGTATTTTTATAGCATTTGACATACTTAGCCATATAAATCAACACAAAGTGTGAAAATGTGAAACCGAAAGTAACAGTAACGAGCAGGATTTTAACCTGCATTTGCGTCACCCAAGACGTTAAGAATGAATGTGTTATCGAAGTCCACAGTCCCGAGCAATTTTCTCGATTGCTGAATTGGCAAAGCATCTGGGACGGTATTCCCGGAGATGCAGGTTCAAATCCTGCTCGTGACTGTTATTTTTGATTTTACATTTTCACACTTTGTGTTGATGTAATAATAGTGACAAAATCTACGACAAATAGATTGTATCTTTATAAAGGATATCCTGGTAATGGCATAGTAATTAATGTTTCGTTAAAAAAATACAAAATACTATTTTACGTTACGTATAATACTGAAGTCATAAACAACTTCTGAGGTCCTCTTTTCCCTTTTCTTTGATTAATAAAGAAGAATTCTCAAATGTATAATTTATTGTTGACTTATAAATGAATTGCGAGTCACAAACACAACCTAAGCAAACATTTTAATACCTTGTGGTCACAGACTGATACTGTATGTAATTTCTTATTCCTTTGTTGGTAGATAATTGAAGTGTGCCAAGCTGTTCTCTGTAATTGGGTGTAAACACAGAGTGTAAGCCGCACCGTTGACACCTTGTATCCTATCTGTGAGCTTTTCGTATTTTCACTTAAATGACTAAAATTGTTTGGGCGTATCCCAAAGGTGTTTATTGCGATAAAATATATTATGTATGTACCTACCTATATATTTAAATTTTCTTTCAAAGCTCTTTTATCGTTAGGTTTTTATTACATAAACAGTTATCATTTGTGAATTATTCAGTTTTATAATAATAATAGTTTATTCACTTCTCACAAGAATTGGATAAACGACGTGGATTTGGCGTTGAAGTCCCCCAGGACTAGGACGTAGCTAGGTGCCAGGCGCCGTATTGAGGTCTCCAGGCTGTTAAGCCAGACCCCGAAATCAGCCAGACTCCGGTTGGGGGAGAAGTACACGCCGTAAAGCGTAACTCCCTCCCAGTCGGCCGCAACGTACGGACAATCGACAAGGGAGGGGAACAAAGCACCGTGGAGCTGACGATTGCCAGGGAGCCATCGTGGCTACCCACCCAATGAGGGTGGTCAGGGACGCAACTTATTGCCTTAGCCTTAGCTCCGCAGCTACGGCTACACCAGTCAACCGCTCCGCCGTGGCTTGCAGGAGAAGATCCTGAGCCGCAGTGGTTGAGATTCGCCTGGAGGTCACGATTGAATTTTAGGCCGTAACCATTTCCTCCTCTACCCGAAACGGTGGCGAAGCCGCGCTAGTGGGGGCAGCCAGGGGGGGACCAGCCAATCGGCTGGTCCCCCCCTTTTTTGGACCTGTCGCCGGGGGTCTACAACCGTCCCGCCCCATGCAGTGCTTGGCAGGCCGATTGCCTGCTGCGCACGCGGGGCAGTGAGGGGCGGCGGTGTAGGTCGCCGCCTTATGCCCTGCCTGACCGCAACGGAAGCAAAGACCGCTGCAGTCGAAGCAGTTGGTGCACGTTGGTCGGGTGTGCCCGACTGCCATGCACTTAAAGCACCTCGCTGGCCGGGGCTCCAGCACGGTGACCCGCGTAGAGCTCCAACCCGCGAGGAGTCTGCTTGCGTCAGCCAGAGTTTTGGCCACCGCGACAGGGCAACTCGCCCAAACGACACCCACACCGCCGGGACCGGTGCGAATGGAGCCCACTCTGACGGCATCCGAGCATCCGGTTTCCGAGGCGATGGCCTCCCGGACGTCGTCAGCCGTCACGGAGTCATCCAAACCGGAAATGCGCAGTTCTGCACACTTCACCGGTCTGGTGACGCGGACTCCACTCTCCTCCCCGAAAATACCCCGCAGCCTTGCAGCCACCGTGTCGGCCATCTTGGGACCATCCGCCCCAGGAACTCTAAAATCCGAGCTCCTGTCCGGGCTTGCCGGGTCCGGGCAGCGATGACTCCAATGTTGGAGACGTCGATCTCTTCCCGGGCCTTCCTCAAGGTGGCCTGGTAGCTCAGGCCCTCCACCCCCGGCAGCATGGTAATCACCACTACTGCTGTTTTGGGTGTCTGGAGTTTACGCGACTTCTTTTTAGAACTGGGCTTGCCCCTCGGCGGTTCAGGCTCCACGGCTTGGGCAGCAGCCCCAGTCGCAGCCCCATTCTTCTTCTTACCCCTGGATTTTTTCCTCCCGCCGTCCACAATCTGCCAGCCCCCGTCACAAGGTGCAGGGTCGGACATAGCGAGAGGCGGGACTTGAGAATAATAATAATAACCCTTAGGGTGCTGTCCAGCCTTCTGCGCCGTCTTCGCCTAGGGGCAGGGCAAAGTTACCCAACTTTGCCCTGCCCCTTGGGCGGCGCGGCCGCTGGACGGAGCCTCGGCTCCGGCGGCAACCTAGCGCTTACGGAGCCAATGCGTACGTCATAGACCGCGTTGACGCGATCCATGACCTGGCGCATCTGCTCCTTTGTCAGGAGACCTGGGGCCGGAGGCTCCACGCTCACCGTTGTGGCAGAGGCTCCCGGCCCGGCCTTGGCAAGCTGGGCTCGCTGGCTGGCTAGCTCCTTCCGGAGCTCTGCCACCTCCGCCTCGAGGCGCTTGCAGCGGCAGTGTGCCTCAGGCTTCCTGGTCCCCCCCGGCTCCAGGTTACACCGGAGAGACTCCACCGAAGTGTTTACGACTTCGGAGAGGCCTCCGCGAAGTTGCCCCGAAGGCCCCGCGACTTGTTATCTGGCCTGAACGAGTAGGTACCAGCGTCTTCTGTGTGACCGGACATGAAGCACGTCAATGTGTTTTGGCTGTACAGTAGCAGAAGATAGCCGTTTATTCTTTCATTTCATATCTCGGAAATGAAATGTTGCGCAGCGGCTTGACAATAGTCTCGGTATAGTTGAGTCCATGAGCGTCGGTTACCACTTACCATCAGGTGGGCCGTGGCTCGTCTGCCATAATAAGCAATAAAAAAAACAACATTAGAATGTTTTTTTGATATATATTTCTTAGCATTTGACATGCTCCGCCACTTTTTAAAGTGCAAATTATTTGTGAATAAGGAAAAAGAGATTTTTTGTACGTATCGTTAAGACAAATGTGATAAGGAGATTTGGATGATCGAAAGACCTGTACTATAGCTCAATGGCTTAGAGCACTTCCCTGGATTGGAAAAGACGCGGGTTTGATTCCCGCTAGTACAAAAAATCTCTTTTTCCTTATTCACAAATAATTTGCACTTTAAACATTAGAATGTATAATAGGTATTAGTAGAATTGTAAGGATACTCACAAATCAAAACTCCATCACATTTACTCTCAAGACATATATGTACAAGACATTATAGAAAAGTGACAAGTAATCTTGTCACTTTTCTATAATGTCTTAAATATAATAAAGTATTATATTTTGGAGGTTATTGTTGCATTAGCACAATAACCTTCAAAATATAATACTTTATTGATATTTATGTGATTATTTCACAGTAATACCTATTATGCTGTAGTGCAAAAAGGAAAGCATTAAAAACATCGAAATAAAAAAATCAAGTAGACACGATATATCCTAAAAATGTTGATTGATAAAAGAAAGAACAAAGCATTAATTCCATATATGCCTATAATATTATGTATAATCTTCATTATTAAAAAAAATATAATATCTTATTCTAATTTAATTTGCTTTCTCCTCACGTCTTTCGCCTTTGTCTTCACTAATGTTAATGGTGTGTTCTCCTAATTGGTTTTCACACTAGACTATGTAAGTAATTAGTTTGTAGTTTTGTTACTTTTTAGTTTTGTGTGAAGGATGTTAATGTCTTACTTACTTACTTATCATCACGCTATCTCCCTTGCGGAGTAGGCAGAGAGAACAGAGTGCCAAAAGGTTATATTCTTGCATACATCTCTCGCTTCATCAACATTCATAGTTCTCTTCATACACGCTCGCCGGTTTCGGAGACTCCTGACTCCACCTTCCTTCAATACAAGACTGATTTGGTTTAATTAGGTCTCGGTCTTCCTCTGTACCTACACCTACATTCTTCCACTTTCGTATTGTATACTCGTATTTCGCGCTATAAAACTTATAAATTTGATAGCATTAGAAGTTGATATATACAACTGCAACTTGCACACATTTATGGAAGTAGCACAAAGGTGCATTGTATCATATAATTTGTAAATTACTTATTACTTACCTAATTATTTATTATAAATATTAATTATTATTTTACTTTTTAGCTTAAAATATCATCTTGAGTTAGCCTGTAAGATATTGTAAAAGAGTTTAAACAAATATTTCTCGGTCTCCCTCGATACCTACTACTGTATAATATATAACGCGATAGTGGAAAGATGTTGGTATAGAGGGAGACTGAGACTCACTATATAAGATATTATCTTCTTAATCAGTCGCTCGTCCGGCATTCTTTGCACATGTCCAAACCATCGGAGCATTCCCTTCCGCATCACACCAATACTCCCTTTCATACCTACTCGCTCAATATGTGTCTCTTTAAATAAATAACTAAATGGGAATATGTAGTGTAGTCTCAACCTACCCCTCTGGGGATCAGGTGTGAATTTATGTAGTTACTAGATCGTCCGCACGGACTTCAAATAAATAATTTACTCTTCGGCACATTCGTTGTTGTATTTATAAATAAAATATTATGTAATATCAAATAATATATTATGTAATAATATATACATATAATATATTATGTAATTTAGGTCAATAATGTACTTGTATCAAGGCTCAAAGTGTCTCAAAGTGCCATGGAGCAGGCTGTGCTCGGTATTTATCTACGTGATCGAATCCATAATACCGAGATATGTAGGAGAACGGGAGTGACCAACAGAGCCCATCGGGTTAGCATGCTGAAGTGGCAATAGGCAGCTCACATCGCCCGAAGAACCGACGAGCTCTCTTGAGTAGGCCTATGTCCAGCAGTGGACTTCAAAAGTTTGATGGATCCATCCATCCATCCATCAGCCTTTCGAAGTCCACTGCTGGACATAGGCCTCCCCAAGAGAACCCCACAACATGTGTTTCGCTCATATGGGGGATAGTGCCGTAATCGCCACGCTTGACAGGTGGGTTGGCGATCGCAGTGGATGTTGTTAATACTCGAGGGAGTGCTGCTGCCCACTCCCCCGGTATCCCTCAGTCGGCTCTTACGACTCCCATGGGTGGAGAGGGGTGAGACAATTCTAAAGCTGGCCCCACACGGCATTTGATGGATAATGATGATAATTGTAGGTAAAGGTATATAACATGGCATTGATCAAAATCGATAAACTTCCTACGCCAACGACTATCAGAAAGTTTAAGTTAATTAAAAGAAGTTATGCCAGATCTTTAACCCTTAAAGTGCCTGGGTACTAAACTATTTACCTCAATTAGCAACTTTTTAAGGCGTAGGAAGGCAAACGCATGGAATTTTATATTCCGTAGGAGTGCTAAGTGCTAAGCAAACGTTTTTATTGTCTTATATAATTATAGTTTAAAAAACTAAAATAACACGCTTTAAATAGCTAGTTGAACTAAAAAGTAGTAAATAATATTACAATAAATAATGATTGTAAAAAAGCGTGAGATGCTTGAAATCAATAAATAGTTAGTACATTAATGGCAATTCTGGATCTATCGGGTATATCTATTTTTTTTGCATATGCAGCCAAGCTACGGCCTACCTCATGGTAAGTATGACAACCGTCACTTATAGACCCAACTATACTATGAGTAATGTCAATGCGCTGCTAACCATCTCATTTCGAAGATATGAGATAGAAGAATGAACGGCTCTCTCCCGCTACAACTTTTTTTTTGCGGCTTACCCTTTCGGCTACCCTCTACTGAGCGACGCATCCGCACACGAAACGTCGCACCTTCGCGGCAGGCCTTGCGGATGGTGGACGTTCGCCGGTCCATCCACCCGCAGCCTCAGCTTTGGTGGCATTAGGCGTAAATACTTACGCCAGCGTCACCCCAGTCGCTGGCGGTGGTTTGGGTCTGCCTCTCCGCCGCTTCCTTTCGCGAGATGACCTCCTCGCAGAAGGCAGCGACCGCGGCCCAATTCCTGTGCCAAGCATCGCTCTGACGGCAAGAGGGGTATTCCCGCGACGAGTTCACAGTGCTGCTCGGCCCCAGCAGGGCACGTTTCGAGCGTGTGCCGCGCCGTGTCCTCATCGCAGCCGCAGTGGTGACAGCCTGGAGTCGCCCCGAGCCGGTCTCTGGACCGTAGGGGCGCTCCAGCCTGTACTGGAGGAGTGGGCAGGGCGACTGCACGGAGTCCTTACCTTCCGACTGGTGCAGGTGCTGTCGGACGGTTGCTTCGGCAAATATCTGCACATCGTCGCAAGGTGCGACGCTCTGTGTGCGGATGCGTCGCTCAGTAGAGGGTACCCGAAAGGGTAAGCCGCCGGCGAACCACTGAAGTAATCCAACACAGTACCAGTGGCCTGTCAACACAGGGTTTCTTTAGTGGGTGAGGGCCCAACACTACCCTATTTAATGCCCCGAATGACGGGGTGTGCGGTTTTGTACATTTTTTCCTCCTAAACAAGAAAAAGAAAAGGTCTTATTAAGAGCTATCATATAAAAGAATTGCATCAAAATCTGTTCACTAATTTTTGTGTGATGTGCGAACGAACAAACCGACAAGAAATCTAAATATAATGTTTGTGTTTAGACCCCTAACCTACCTATACATTACCTATACACATTTTTTCAGACACAGCCCTGTTACAGCTTTATAGTTAGGATTACGAATCGAAAACTAAACAAATATCCAGAATCAAATCGACTATCTGGATACCACAAAGCACAAAAATTGAATTATCACACGTCATAAAAGCAAAAGCTCATGAACAGTCGTGGCTAGTTTGCCTTTCGTAAAACTGTTATCTGATATGCATTCAGTCTATACGTAAGTATATAAGTTGAAATGGACTAATCGGGTGATGTTTGCGTCCCGAAAATCTCATTTGGCGCCGGATATCGTCGGCTGTTCAATTTATGCCAGCCTTTCGATTGGGTTTATTTCCGGTATCAGAAGCCTCTTTAATTAGTATTAGGTACATACAGAATAATACGCCTTTGTTAAGATGTAGAATTTAGTTACTAAGTCAATATTCATTAATGTGACAAGGGTTTGCTTTTTAGGAGTTTAAACCCTAATTTCACCAATGTAAATAATAAAAGCAACAGTCAGCGAATTATCTGTAATCATTATCACAACTAAACAAGTAATCTTTAAATACATTATGTGTTCTATGTAAACATGTAAGCAATTTTCGAATTAGCCATTATCCGAATAGCTTTCACAACATTACAACCACGTCAGCAAAGGCCTTTTCATTTAAAGCATTAATAAAAGAATGAGCATTAATTCAATTCTATAGTACCCAAATTCTCGTGTTAAGTAATTTGATTAAATGTAAACAGTTCTTCTTTTAAGTGGAAGGGAGGCCAGTATGTCTTATTTTAATTATTTGTGATCATACATTACAAACGCCTAGACCACTGTGTAGGCTCTCACTCACAATAAATATAGTAGCCATATTGTTTTTTGAATCCAGTCCCATTACAGATAGCCCACCACGCTGATCCAGAGCAGGTTGGTAGACCTCATAAGCCGTTGAGAAATCTCTGCGCCTTGCAGGTTCATCACGATGTTTTTCTTCACCGCGCTGTGATAATTTATAAACAAAAACAAAAAAAAATGGTCAAAGATCTATGCCATAAGAGGACTGTGGACTGGAAATTAAACCCTATTGGAGACAAGCTTAAGTAGGAAGTATCCATAGTAACGTACTCGGAGAAGAAAGCCGGTAACACAGATAGAATTCATAATATCAACTACGTAGTGCGTTACAGCAGGGACTTCCTCAGTCCAGTATTGTGCGTTTACTTACAGAAACACGACGGGCAAAAAATATCTGCATATATGAAGTTGTCTGGTGTAATACACCTGAAAGAATGAAGAGATATCATAATTTATTCCGAGCCTTTGCCATACATATAAAGCTTAAGTAGATAGAGCTTTATAAGGTATTAACCACATACTGTCCGTGGCTTCATGAATGTAAACTTCAGAACCATCTCGATCCTTACTATTTCTTTTTATTGCTAATGATAGCAGATGAGCCAGGGCCTACCTGATGGTAAGTGGTAACCGTTGCTCATGTACTCAACTATACCGGGAGTATTGTAAAGCCACTCCGCCCCATTTTATTTCTCAGATATGAAATGAAAAATTAAATGGCTATCTTCTGCTACAGCCAAAACACATTCTGCGTGAAATTTCAGAATAAATACGTCACTCTAGAGCCGCATTAATTATCTGTATAAAAAACGTTAACTGTTTTTTATACAGATAATTACACACATATGTCACAATCGTCAATTTTTTTGGGATAATAGTAAGACACGAGTAGTCTATTATGTCCTCCTCTGGGTTTTGGACTATAATGATCAGCTTAGTAGTTATGACACACAAACTAACTTACTTTTACATTTACTGTTAAGTAGGGATATACTTCATAATAGATTAGAAAAATGGCCACTTACACTCGGTTCCAATCCATTAACGGATATCACACGAGTGGGCTGAAGTTGGGATTAGGCCAATTACAAGATATATAGCTGTCACCACTCGCAAGATTCCATTACATTTAGCGCATTGAGCCTCAGCTTATAATGCCAAGATGCTTTTGTCTCCCAGGAACTATTTAAGCTATCACTTTGTTTAAATGAAAGTGTCGTGTATAGTTAATCTATATAATTAATCAGACACATTACTTTCCACGTTACGATATAAAAATTATAAACTGCGAATTTCGATAACATTCTTAATATCTTGGATGACGCCTTCGCCATTTGTCGGAAGTATTTACATACATCATTCCGACCACGTAATTTTAATTTTACAATTAAGATTTATACCAAATAATTAAGCAGCCCTACAATCGCAGTCTCAATCAATTGTCACAATGACTGAATTGGCAAAGCATCTGGGACGGTATTCCTGGAAATGCAGGTTCAAATCTTGCTCGTGACTGTTATTTTCAATTTCAAATTTTCGCACTTTGCATTAAGATTGTAATTAATAAATGAATATTATTAAAATAACTCATTGTTGCTTATTTTCTGAGGTCTCACAAATACCACCACTGAAGTAATGTAACACAGTTCCAGCGGTCTGTTAAAACAGGCGGAGAGACAGCACACGGTGGGTTTATTTAGTGGGTGAGAGCCCACACTACCCTGTTCGTTGCCCCGAACGACGGGGTGTGCGTTTAGGTGTATGTTTTCCCGCCTTAATCCTGGACCCATAGGTAATGGCTGTCATACTTGCTTAAGTCTTCTAAGTAAGTACCTATGGCTAATTGGCCTCCGTGTCTAACGTAGGGGGATTATGAGAAAGCCTTCAGCAGCCAAATTGACTATCGGTTGATCGAAGTGTGAAGCACTAGAGAAAATTACCAATTAAAGATACCAGCTCGGCTGGTTAGCGTCAGGAAGCTGAAGAAGATCTTTTTATCCGATATCGAACGGTGTCTTAGGGAACAGAAACGTGGTCCTTTAATTTTGGTCTCATAACAAAACTCAAAGTATGCCCCGAGGCCTTTCTACGTGAATAAATCCGCAATTGTTCGACGACAACAATTACCGACAACAGTTAGCGAAACAAGCATTTTTGAGTGGTGACCACGTATCGATCGGCGCAGTATAAGATTGCTGGTGAGCCAGATTTTCCGTATAGTGACGTACTAAGAATACAAGTGTCACTACCCTATTCTTTCCCACGGATGTCGTATGAGGCCACTAAGGGAGGTAAGCAGTTGTCATCCATTGCATGACTGGTGGTAGGGCTGGGTAGCAAGTGGGAGTACTCATTTCGTAGCAGGCCTGAGCGGGTTGGTACCACCATCTCCCGTGTGACCGGCCATGAAGCATATCGTTGCGTTTTGGCTGTAGCAGAAGATAGCCCTTTATTCTTTAATTTCATATCAGTGAAATTAAATGGCGAGCAGCGGCTTACAATACTCCCGGTTTAGTTGAGTCCATGAGCGACGGTTACCATTTACCATCAGATGGGCCGTGGCTCGTCTGCCACTACATGCAATAAATAAAAAAAAAATTGGATTTGACAATTTTGACAGACGACTTGGTCAAAGTCGCAGGCAGGCGTTAGACGCAGGCGGCACAGAACCGTTCGTTGTGGAGCTCCCTTGAGAAGGCTGAATTTTACATTAAACTTTTTACTTCTTATTTACTAATTAAATTCATTCATTTTAAAATGTACTTTAAAAACCAAATTAAGCGATAGACATTTACTCGTATATGTATACACTAGTACAAATTATGTTCATAAATATATATTCTGCAGGATACGGTAGGAAATTATGTATGTGTAGCATTAGTGATACATCATTCATGGACACTTCTGGTAGTTCTTGACATAATTCCTTAATCGCCCCTTGCGACACTCACGGGAAGTGTTCAAATGTTCTACAAGTTTCTGATCCCACATACTATTTACAATGTTCGTATGTGAAATCATTATATTATTTTTTGTGTACTGGCTATTTTTTTTTTAAATATAGGGATACCTACATCAAAGCCGATACCGCCGTAGACGCTGAACATTATATCCTTTTAATTTTAAGTTATTAATTAAAGTAACACATTTTTAGAAATTATAATTTTACCTGAATTTTATATTCTAGATTAACAAGTGAAACTGTAATAATTATTTATTCTTGATCTAGATATATTCTCGTTAGATTATTATTTATACAATATATAAGAAAGGACAAACACATCCAAACATAGTTTGTGAAGCGATAAAATAACAGAATATATTTAAAACTTCCGTAAGTCATATTAGGTATCAAATAAAATATCATATAGACTGACGATACATGTCGTTTATATACCTAATGTAAAATTTACATCTTTAAAGTCTTCATTGTAATGATTTATTGTACTCCATGGGTACATGCAGAAATACGAATATCTACACGAATGTAAATATATTCGTACAAACTGTTGTTTAATGTTCCACAGCAAATACTTACTACTAAAACTGGTATAATTAATCACTGGCTTTGATGCTCGCCTTAGATTAAAACACTCGTGTTTGAAGGAATGAACGGGCTTAGATTATCCCTTTTACACGATTACATCGTGACTTATCAGACCGGAGGAAGTCAACCATTGACCTACATATATAAAGCACAAAACATTTTAACTCTAATTTGAGCTCAAAGTAAATACCAAGTTTCTTATTATTTGACTCGTCACACTGTCGGCGTTTTCACAATAATGATTGATCGCAAAGACAAACAAGTGAACTGTGATCGACGAGCCATATCTCCCTAATAGAGTAAATACAAAGTTCACACCAGTACTTACCTTATTTACACACACTACTGACTCATAGATCAATGTTGGTTTAGCGCACGTGCCCGATATCTAACGACTAAGTAAAAAGTACATAATGTCGAATGAACATATTGCACAGATCACCCCGTTGGGTACAACTCTAGCATATTTTATTTATATAGTGTTGTACTCAAATAAAAGGTATTTGATGTGTACTAACGGCTCTCTACTGGCCATGGTTTAAGTCAGGCCCCATAGAATGTAACTCACTAAATCGTATCGACATCGCATCGAGACATTGTCATTGGTTGAGAGATCTTGAAAGATCGTTAGTATTGGTTGAGCGATTATTGCAACATCACTCGTCTATGTATCTACCAATCACAGATAAGATGATACGATGTCGATACGATTTTTTTAATCGCATTCAAAGGGAGCAGAACAAGTACATGTGCGTGAATATAATATCTTTCTACGAGGAGACGACGCACTCAAAAGAAACGGAATGAGTATGGAGGATAACTTGGGTACCTATGACCAGAATGAGAAGGCCGTCTAAAACAAAAAGATTATAGGTTATAACAGTTATACGAGTACTACGTATAAATGTACTTACATAACGTTTATAATACGTATGCCAAGAGCCTTGACCTCAAAGATACATCCAAATAAGATTTCCTTATGTACGAAAAAAAGGTTATTTATTGATGTCTGTGCGACGGTATCCAATCAAGACGTAGTTTGTATATGGACACATATAAATTACCGTACCTACGTGTATGTTTGGAAAATTCCCTGCAACACTAACCTTTAATGATATGTACTATAAGAAGTGAAGAATCAGTAATTATTAGTTTTTTCCCTAAAACCAAAACAAATTTTTTTTAGATACTAAAACAAATATTTTAGTCTCGGATACGTCTAAATAGCCTAATATTATCTTTTTTAAAATATGTATAGACACAGTCCTAATACAGATTAATAATAATTTGTATACAAACTAATTATATCTATCTAGGTATTCTAAATCTGTAACAGAGCTATGTCTGTACATTTAAGATATTTGAGAAAAAATACTGTAATAGGCTATATAGGCGTGTCTGAACACATAAATTTTTATTTTTTTATTTTTTTGTCTGTTTGTTTGTTCACGCATCACGCAAAAACTACTGAACGAATTTTGATGCAACTTTTTTTAATTGAAAGGCCTTAATTAGACTTAAAAACTGGTATACATTTATCCCGCTACTATATCGGGAACCTGAGATGTAACCGAAAATCTAGCTTTTAGTTACGGCGAAGACGCGGGCAAAGGCTAGTAGATTTTTTTTTTTAAAAGAATTCCAGCATTCTGGTTTACAATTTTGACTGTATCGTTAAAATGCTTATAATGTAAAGAAAAATTAAACAAAAAGTAACAAGCAAGGTCCCACCGCTATTGGTACAGCATTATCACTTGAAAACTGTGAAATTCAATAACGATCTCTGTTTCTCTCTCTCTCTCTGTCTCTCACTCTCTCCGTTTTGATATTTACCTACTAATACAAAAATTTAATTATGAATTTAATAATCACAAGTCGTGTAAATAGGCATCATATATGTATCAACACTTTGAAAAATATATTAACCAATAAAAATTATGTACGTGCCAGACGTGTATAAAGTAACAAAAAATAGATACTATTCGTTAGAGAACACAGACACACGTAGCATCGACGTGACACCTAGTTTACTTTAGAAAACTATAAAAAAGAAAAACTCAAAGATAAAGTGTCCACACGGGTAATTTTATACTCGGAGGACATGCGGTGAATGACAACTGAAAATAGTTACGTAATAAAATTATTTTTGCTTTTGGTAGGATTTCTACTATCGTCAGTTATATAACATGTTAGACCACTCATAGCTTTATTATGCAGTATTTTCATGCGAAATATTATTTTCCTATTTCAAATTTGTGTCTACAAAATAAAATAAAACAGTTATCTTTTAGCTGTTTTCGGCATGAAATGATACACTGAGAATACATTGTATTCCAACGTTACCACCTTAAACCATTGCATAGTTATCATAAGATACGACGACGTAAGTACAATTAATTAAGCAGAAGATATCACTGTGAAAGAAGTAAAACATACAGCACAACAACAAGCTAAGTTTGTAGAATGCACTATTCAGTTCGTTATCTCTGGAACATTCTATAAAATTTACTTTTGAAAAAAAAAATTCTCCAATAATAATATCTGTGAGCAGGATTCGAACCTGCGGCTTATCCCTATCCAAGGGGATAGCACTTTAGTGATAAAGTTACCATGGAACTTTCCCGAACATCACAATTTACACATCTGCATCGATCGATCGATCGACGGCACATAATATCGAAAATGTACCTATTTGCATAAATTTTTGTTCCAATATTTTGAATTATCTCGAAAAGTCAGAGGTGTGCGGGCCTTGGGAGGAATATCACTGTCTCTGCGGTCCTTGGTTTTCTGGTCTTTTTAGCTCTTGGTCTATTACCGCTATAAGCAATATTATACTCGTATAAGGTTAGCATATTGAAACAAAAAAAACTATATGGTTGTCTGTAAAGTCGGTTTACGGGCGATAATTTTACGTGTTAACGTCATGAAGAAATTAGGCTTGCACTTATAAACAATGTAATACTCATAGACTATCGCGTGTGCTGCTATACAATAATTGAGATACGCGTGTTGGCCGGGACGCGTTCGGTCGTAGAATGTCATTTCGGTCGGTGGGTCGGCCGCCTCCCTCCCGCAGATGCTCTTCAGATCGCGGCTCTCTTGTGGCATCGATCGCCATACATTTTTTTCGGAATGTGAGTCTTTTTCGTGCGTTCAGCCGAGCGTTCATCGATTTATAAGACGTTATCATGTCAAAAATGTTTGTAAATATATTTTCAATAGGTGCCGTAAATATGTAGCTAAGTAGGTAGGTATGTCTTTTGCTAAAAATATATACAAACTAGCAGAGCCAGCCACGCGTTGCTATGGAAAACTTATAATTTGTTCAATTATTATCCTATTATAAAGCTGCAACAGAGCTGTGTCAATGCATATTTAAGATGTTTGAGAAAAAATACTGTATTAGGCTATATAGGCGTGTCTGAACACAAACCATTATGATTTAGATTTTTTATTTTTTCAGTTTAATTATCAGCTTATCTGTTTGTTCGTTAGCGCATCATGCACAACTACGAGTGAACGGATTTTGCATGCAACTTTAACTTTTTATTTGATAGCTCTTGATTAGATTTAAAAAGTGGCATATTATTTATATATCACTAGCTGACCTGACTGCTGACTTCGTACCACCAAATTTTTTCCGTGAATATTTTGCAATTAATTAATAAAAAATACGTGATAAAAATACCATTTCGTAGGCCAGCAAAACACACATTTAAAAAAAAACATGAAAATCAACAACAACAACGTGAGCAACAACGTGACACGAGAATTATATATTTATAATAGATTACTAGCAGACCCTGCCAACCAATGTTGTGGTACACTTATAATTCGTTCAATCATTATTTATATTAAAATACTCAATAGTCGTTTCTCAGGTTCTCTCTCCAGAATCCTTCCCCTGATATAAAAAAAGGAAAATTCATGATAAAAATTATTCTATCTTATGTTGAAACAAATCACGTTTTGGAAAAAAAACGATAACATTAAAAAAGTAATTTATAAGTTCATCAAGGTCAAAAAAAAATTACATTATCTTTTCTGCCTATCTATTATACTCGTATATAATTCCAGTATCACGATGTTTGTCCGGGATGAACTCCGAAACTACTGGACCGATTTTAACTTTTATTTTTTTTAAATGTGTGTTTTGTTCCAACTTAAGAGATAGGATACTTTATAATTATATCTCAATTTATAATTGCAATATTTATTCATGAAAAAATATATATATGGCGGTACGAAGTTCGCTGGGTTAGCTAGTACTTTTATAAAATAGTTACAGCACTATGTCTGTACATTTAAGATATTTGAGAAATAAAATGAAAGTATTCTGCTATTTAGACGTCTCTGAACACAAAACAATTTGTCTGTTTGTTTATCCGGGCATCACGCAAAAACTAATGACTTGATGAAACTTTTTGAATGAACAACAGAAACTTACTGTTAGGTGAATTTAGTGCTTACCTTTTTATTTTTCATTACTCTCATGGTTTATTAAAAAAAATTATAGCTTTTGTAAAAGCACTTACTATGGAAATTTGTATATGTGTGCAACATAGTAAATCTGATACTGCATTTCTAAATATTGCTACATATACCAGCAAACTCACATGGAACTTTATAAATTCCAATTAATAACCTATGTGAACTCAAAGTGACACCGAACCGTTAGCTCTAGCAGAATACGGTTGCATACATATTCGTTGTTCAAAGTCATTTGACTAATCCTTCCACTGTAAGCATTTTGGAATGGTTTGATTGGAAAATGCGGCTGTAAACATATACAATATACTCGTATAACAAAAGAAGGAATACCTAAACCAATTTATTTTTGTAAATATTACCTAAAACATACGATGTCACAATAACTTTGTCCTTGATGCTATTTATGTACATCAATAAATCGGTTCTTTGCCTCAAAAGACTTGTAGAAAGCGTAAAAGTGTTAATAAACTGTTTATCGGCTCTGCTAATGGCTCTAACGTGAGATTCACGATCGCATTCTAAATGTCGAGCGTAAAATCGTTACCAATCCACAAAGGAACACAGGAGCGATGAGAATTGTTTGGCTCTGCTTGCAATCTTTGACAAACCTCAAATACAGAGATTATAAAAAAAGTATTCTCGTTCTCTTAGCATAGCAAATTCTTAAATGTCGAATGGTAGAAATACATATCTTTACTAGCCTTTGCCATGCATAATTAAGTATTACTTAGTGTTATGATGTTAATAGTTGATAATTAGTGTATTTATGTTTCTTATAGTTTATAGGCGTTCTCAAAAAAAGTGCTTGTCTGAAAAAGTGCTTGTTATTTATCGATTAGTGTTTCTATTTTTGTAAGTATACACTTTTATATCTTTTTTATTAAAATGTTTAAATAAAGACTTTTTTTTAAAAGAAAGGACAGACTAAGTTTTTGCTTTTGCTCTCGGTTCCTCCGCTTAGGTTATATATCTCAAGTTCCCGATATAGTAGCAGGATAATACGTAGATATAGCAGTTTTTTAGTCTCATCAAGAGCTAGCAAACAAACAACAAAAAAGCGGTGATATCCTATTGGTAAAACCTAGGACTACAAACAAATGGGATTGAGCTTGATCCCCATTCCACGGTCGCGGAACACTATAATATATCGAGATTTTTCCAGAATATGACTGAGTGTATTTTTTTTATAAATGATCACTGCTCGTTAATTGAAGTAAATTATCATGAGGAAACATGCATGCGTAAGAGATTTTTCCGTCGGCTTTCAAACCCGCACGGGACAGTGTGGTGGACTATGGCTTGTATCCCTCTCACTCTGAGAAGACCCGTGCCTACCACTATTGGGGTAACATTAATTGCCTGAAAAAAAAATAAAGGCCACCTGTTTCCACTCTTACAGGAGACATGAAGCCCGTTTTCTTTTATCATTACATAACTAAAAAAAAACTAGATGTCGCGGGACGTCTAGCAGATGTGAAAACATCAGAATTATTTTGTAGAAATAAAACGATCATACTTGACAAAGTACTCCTCAAGATGAATCAAACGAGTATAAACTCGATAGGGTTGCGTCGTTTCATTACAGAGTTACTGTTGCAACCTTCCAGCTCCATCGTCAGACTCCAGATACCATCTAGAGACAAAGTACTCGTCAAGACAAATCATACGAGCCCAAACTCGATGGAGTTATGTCGTTTTATAACGGAGTTTCTATGGCCACCTTCTAGCTCCATCATCAGACCCTGAATACCACCTAAAGACAAAGCACTCATCAAGACGAAATAAACGTGTCCAAACTCGACGGGGTTGCGTCGTTTCATTATAGAGTTACTGTGCCCACCTTCCAGCTTCATCATCAACCCCTGGATACCATCTGGACACAAAGTACTCGGCAATACAAATCATACGAGCCCAAACTCAATGGGGTTGCGCCGTTTCATTATAGAGTTCCTATGTCCACCTTCCAGCTCCAACATCAGATCAGCTCCATGGCATCATAATATTGCTTTGTCACGCAATATACAAATGCGTGTGAAATTTCAGCTCAATCGGATACCGGGAAGTGTGTAAAATTTAACTTGCAAAATTTGAACGGGACAAGTAAAATAAAAGCGTCGCCACGCTAACAGCCGATTTTGTCCTCCCTCCGCATTAGATGTTTCACATCAATAATGCATATCGTAGACTCCACTATACAAATTTTAATTTTGCTGTGCTAAACATTATATTTGCTTACACATGCCTATATTTAGTGGTTTTTTTATATACTTGAGAGTGGAAAAGAAGCATACGGCCCACCTGATGGTAACCGGTAACCATAGCCTATATAGACCAGCAACACTAGAGTCGTCACTCGCGCGCTGCCAACTCCAAGGAAAGGGATAAAAAGTGAAGATCAATAATAGGAGGGGGCTTCGGCGCTCTAGTCACTATACGCAACACAGCAATAGGAGTAGGTACCTTGCTACGCGGCGATTTTCCGTGAGAACATGGTACTTCGCCGATCGAGCCGGCCCATTCATGCTGGGAAAGGCCAGGCTCTAAGCCGGCCCATTCATGCTGGGAAAGGCCAGGCTCTAAGCCGGCCCATTCATGCTGGGAAAGGCCAGGCTCTAAGCCGGCCCATTCATGCTGGGAAAGGCCAGGCTCTAAGCCGGCCCATTCATGCTGGGAAAGGCCAGGCTCTACCGCTAATACCACTGAAGTAATGTAGCATAGTTCCAGTGGCCCGCCAATAAAGGCGGAGAGACGGCACACGGCGGGTTTCTTTAGTGGGTGAGGGCCCCACACTACCCTGTTCGTTGCCCCATATGACGGGATGTGCGGTCAGGAACATTTTTTCCTGCCTTAACAAAAAAATAAAGGCTCTACCGCGAAAATAAAAATGGAAAAAAAAACAAGGCTGTTCATGTCTTTGAGCCACAAGTCAACTGTTTTTTGTCCTAAATTTAAATTAACATTCCTCCTTTCAAAAACCTACTCTTTATAAACATTAATTAAATATTTGTGGATATAGGATATGGCTGTGTCATTGTGACATTACCTTATTATACCAGGTTGTTAATACCCAACCTTATGTTATTTAGCATACTTTTAGCTTGTCGGAAATCTATTTTAATAAATCTATACCTACTATTATAAAGCTGTAACAGAGCATGGCCGTGTGGGCCCCGGCTTTAGAATTGTCCCACCCCTCTCTACCCACGGGAGTCGTAAGAGCCGACTGAGGGAATACCGGGGGAGTGGGCAGCAGCACTCCCTCGAGTATTAACAACATCCACTGCGATCACCAACCCAAGAGAACGCCACAACGACGGGACCGTTCGTTGTGGCGTTCTCTTGGGGAGGCCTATGTCCAGCAGTGGACGTTGAAAGGCTGATGGATGGATGGAACAGAGCTGTGTCTGTACATTTAAGATATTTTGTGAAAAAAAACTTTATTAGGATATAAATGTGTCTAAACACAAAACAATTTCTTTTTTAGATTTTTTGTCTGTTTGTTTGTAGCGCAAAAATTACTGAACGGATTTTGATGATATTTTTGATTTTGATGATATTTTTTATTTGGTAGCTTTTGATAAGACTTAAAAACTGGTATACATGTTACCTCGCTACTAAATCGGGAACCTAAGATATAACCTAAAAACTAGCTTTTGGCTGCAGCGAAGCGGGGGGCAAAGACTAGTATCAAAATAAAATCAACTGTGTAATTGTTTGACCTGGAACTTACAAGACCAAATTTGATTTAGTTGCATCCTCTTGGAATTATGTATTGTGGTCACGAAGTCAGAGGAAAGTTTCAGGCCGTTGCATCTCAGGAACGGTAAACGAATTCCTTTATGTCACCGACACAAGCTTGTTTGCTATTAACTCTATTCCTGACATGAAACGAAAAGGATTCAAGTGACTCCACAGTTTCCTAGACTGACACGATGCATAATTCACTGTGTGATAGGTATTATTTATTCGAAATCTGGAAGACGCATATGTAGTACTCCATTTGGTTAATCTGTTAAAAAACAAAATCATTTATTCGTAATTTAATGAAAGGTGTTGTGCCATGTTCAAGATGGACTGCAACAGCAAACTGCAAGCGACACACTATGGATTTCTATGAAAATGATTCCGAGCAGCGTGACACTGCAGCGTGCAGCCGTGGTGCGCAGCTGCGGCTGCGGTCAGCCGCACCAGTGGTGACGCGTACTGTAGAGCACGTACACATGGCTCGTCCGAAGTTATTTAAACTACTGAGGTCTACAGTCCTGAGTGTGGTTGAATGCAGCCGCAGGCCGCAATGTGACCTGCGGCTGTAGTCTGTGGCCCATCTCGGACTTCTAACCTTAACCAGGCGTCCATCACTCGCTCAAGGCCCCGAGTTAAATGCCTACCGCTTCGCGTATCGCCCACAATACAACCGACAGAGGGCTGCCGCACGCCCGCCTAACCACTCGCGCTTGTAGTATTTATTAAAATATTTTTTTTTATGCGATTTAGGGTATTTCGACGATAAAATTTAATAACTGAGAATTCAGAACTAAAACTCAAACATGTATGATCAACAAAAAATAGCAATTTATAAAAAAAAATCCGACTTGATAATAACATTTAAAATTATATAAAAGTTAATCAAATAGAAGCTACTACATTTTAAGTTTTATAAACGACAACTTTGCTGCGGTTGGTGGAGTCAGGAGTCTCCGAAACCGGCCAGCGTGGATGAAGAGAATTATGAATGTTGACGAAGCGAGTGATATATACAAGAATAGAACCTTTTGGCACTTTGTTCTCTCTGCCTACCCCGAAAGGGAGATAGCGTGATGATAAGTAAGTAAGTAAAATCATCATAGGTGCAACCCTAGCGCATTCGTTGCATGACGTGGTTGCACGTGGATCATGCCGCAGGCAAAACAATCTCAAATCTATTTATGTGTAAATAAGGTACATTTCTTCTCGCTGCGAACAATTGGTATTATTATTAAGATTTTGTAGGCTATTATAGAGAGATTTTGGACAAGTTTTGACGTAAATAATGTTTCTGTCCGTAGGACTAGTATCTATTCTGTACCTTCGTTACAACGCTGCTGCTGAATCAGTTGAGTCGCTAAGAGTATCCAAAATAAGTCTAATAACAGTCTCATGTGCCACATATATCATTGGCTATCCCGAATATATTTAATAACATACTAGCAAAACAAGCTTCTCGTATAGTTAGTGATTTAACCTATACTTGGTAGTAAATGGATATTTCACCAGCGCATTGAGCCTCCATAAGACATTACATTCATATTACATCCCGTACGAATGCAATGAAGGTTATTAGTAACAATCGTTCGAATGGTGGCGGCGTGGATCCCCACTCATCACGTCTCATTCTCACAGGTATGAAAAGTGGACAGCACAAGCTGGTTTTATGGCAAGTAGCAATCTGTAGTCTTTACTACCACTCTGGAAAACATGTAGCAAGCATACCATTCTCTTAATTTAGTTAAATTAAATTCATTTTAATTTACAAACAACACGTCACTATCCACACAGCTCGCTTAACTCATGAATAAATGTCCGTTGGGATATTAACTATGTATCTTATTCCAAAATAACAAAGAACAGAGGATATTATGCTAAGCTTCTCTAGTTTAAAAATTCAGTGGCGTCGAACTTATGTAAGGAGTAGCAAACCATGTACCTATTATACTAAGTACATACATTTTAATCTCGTTCATCTTCGAAGTTCAAGCTTTTAAATATCACTTTGTAGGTTTTTTGTTCGATAATAATATTATATATCTATCTAATTTATTTTTATATAACAAGCCTATTTGAAAGTTATAAGTACATAATTACTTCTGGACATATTGACTTTTGCTGTCATGTGTTACCGTGTCATTAGTGATCGTTCATTTAATACGATAATATTAAATTTCAAAATTAAATCTAACTAGATTCTGTTCGCAACTCCATCCGCGTAGGCTTCAGTATACGTCACTCTACAACAAATTAATTATCTCTGTGCAAATGTAACTATCTCACAGGCATTAAATTTTTTTCTGAGGTAAAAGTACTCTATGTCCTATATACTTATGCGCTCCAGACTATATGTATGCAAAATTTCATGATGATTGGTTCTGCAGACACGTCGTAAAAACGTAACAAATAAATAATCTCACTTTGGCATTTATTAAATTAACTAGCAGTCACCCGCGACTTCGTGCGCGAGGAATTTCATAAAAATAAATAAAGCAACCCTTGAAATGACAAACAGTTTCTTAATCTTTCGTAAAAATGTTTTTTTTAATAAAATGTATCCTATGTTACTTCTAATGCCTCCAAGAATATGTGTACAAAGTTTCATGATGATCGGTTAAGTATTTTTCGCGTGAAAGCGTAACAAACTTACATTCACATTTATAATATTAAGTACTAGCTGTTACCCGCGACTTCGTCCGCGAGGAATTTCATAAAAATAAATAAAGCAACCCGTGAAATGACAATCAATTTTTTATCTTTCGTAATATATATTTTTCTTTTATAAAAAATATCGTATGTTACTTCTAATACCTCCAAGAATATGTGTACAAAGTTTCATTATAATCGGTTTAGCTGTTACCCGCGACTTCGTCCGTGAGTAATTTCATAAAAATAAATAAAGCAACCCTTGAAATTGTCGGTAATACAGTGCAACGGTATTACAGTACTCGGGGTTGGAACTTCATTACTGAAATGCTAGATGGCGTTGAAGTTGCTAGATTTTGAGATTTTGTGACAAACAATTTTTTTTATTTTTCGTATTTTTTTTATATAAAAAGTATCCTATGTTACTTCTAATACCTCCGAGAATATGTGTACAAAGTTTCATGATGATCGGTTAAGTAGTTTTCACGTGAAAGCGTAACAAACAAACTTACATTCACATTTATAATATTATTAGTATTAGTATGAAAAGTATGATATGATATGATGATAACGAGCCAAGCATATTAAATTCTCAAAAAAGTAAAATTATTTATAAGATTTCATCATTATTGAATAGAAATTCAATATAAAAATTTAGACATCCACCTACTTTGGTATGGCGTGTGTTGCGGCAGTGTGGTGATGCTTACTTCCCTTAGTCGCCTTGTACGAAACCCGCGGGAAAGGATGGGGTGGTGACACTTGTATTCTTAGTCCGTCACCGCATGGACAAATTATATATTTGGTAAAGTATATAAGATGTCATAGCCAGATCATAGAATTTACCACTTATTTTCATGAATTGGTCGACCACAGCTAGAAGTGACCAATTCTAAGATGTGACCACGGCATCTTGGGTTATTTTCACAACCAATTCAAGAATCAACACTAAACACCAAACTCGACTAATTCAAAAATTTATTTAAATGGTAAACAAATTTATAAAGCCACAAATATTCCGTAATAACTGGCAATAATATAGAAAAGCCAGGTGGTCCAGTAGGTTGTACCTAATGAAACAGATGTTACCTTCATTTAAATAGGCAACGTCTTCCCCTTTGTCCTTACGTAGAGGTTATTTGAAAAGGTAACCAAGGTTTGTGGACGATTCTCAGAGTACGCAAATATGATTACAAAGCCAGCCAGAAGATGTTGTATTAGGATATAATGATAGTAAAGGAATATCACATTTTAGGCTTGTATTAGATACTAGAACTAATTATTGTGATGTTCCTAGCCTCACACATGTAACAGCACTTTAATTTTGGTTTGAAATCTTATATTTTTCGCCTTATATTTTTATTTTTTGTTGTTAGAAATCGGTAGAGAAAATATTATTTTGCTCATTAAAATATATAACGACGAGAATTGACACGTACCTCAAGAACTCTACCTCAGTGGTCTTCACCCTTACCAACAGACTGTCACAGTTACTAATACACAAGCGCACGAGAACAATTATTATTTTTCTTTTAAAAAACAAGCAACACTTGTCTAACACAGAGGACTTTACAAACATACAACTTAACAGATACAAACCCATACCCAGAACAGCCATTTGTGGATCACAGAAAGAGTTGTCCTTTGTGGTATTCGAACCCACAGCACTCGAGTTCTTATCTGTGTGGTTATCAAATTATTATATTTGGATAATAATTAAAGCAATCTAAAAGTACTCTGATATTAACCAGAAAATGCACAACATCAGCATCAACATAAAACAGATAAGATGCATTACGCAGATAAACGTTTTTCGTGATTGAATATAGTCATAATAATAACGAACGATCCATAAAAATTAATGGTTATAAAAACAACTGTATTTAGGCATTTAATCATAACATGAGGGATATAATATTATTATAAGATAAACGAAAATATTTGAATCTAAAACATGGTTTAAAATTCATTGTTATTTGTATTTTTTATATTAAATACTAGCTGCTACCCGCAACTTTTCCAATCTGAAAAAAGCAGTTATTTCGTTATACTGTAAACTCAGTTATCGATCGATCAGCTACTGTACTAGAATAAATGAAAAATATTAACTGCAAGTAGGGAACGAATCCTCCTACCCACCCTGAGTGAATCTAAACTCTGGACCACAAAGCTATTGCAGATACAACTCCCAATCTCTACTTTCTAACAACTTTTTAAAATTAGTAAATCTCCCTTTTTCTATAGTGTCCCTTTTTATATAATGTATTCTAATATTAAAGTAATATTATAAGTTATGTAGCAAGCCAAAGTCTCAAAAATACTCTTTATCCAAGACAGTCAGGCTGAATTCAAGACATTGAAAATATGTGATTTAAAAAATGCATGATGATGAAGGCTTTGGCTCACAATCTCGTTCTTTCCAACCTTTTTCTAGTCCCGTTTTTTACACATCTACATAATTCATGTCAAACCTTTTGTTTACTTCGTGTTTTTAACGTATATGAATTTTAATAACTCGCCCTTTGTTTTCGTTTGATATGGAAACAAATTTGAGAAATTCGTTGACCTCAAAATATGGAAATTATTTTGCATAAGTTATTTAACTTTGGACACTTCATAAATATATAATTGCGCTATATTGTACGCCATCTTTTCTTCTACGTTGTTTTAAATGAAAAACACTGTTTTGTACTATTTTAGAACTCAGTTTAATTTCAGTTTCATTAGCAGAACACAAAAAGTAGGTACCAAAATATGAAATTTTGTATTTGAACCTAGGTCTCCCTAATAACCGTGCCAGATCGTGTGACATTTTTTCGGGACTATCACTTTCAATCAATAACATATTCCTTCTTAAGTTATGCCTATGACATCTGTCGGATGTATTTGTATACCTACATTGTTGCGTCCAGGTAAGCTTAATTATAACAATTAAGAATCTTACCAAATAATGATGCAGCCCTATAAATATTTAGACAAAACTATTACCAATATTTAAAGATTATAAAGTACAAAAATGTTACATTGAAGATGATAGTCATGAGTATAAGCTTAGGCAAAGCATTTAGAACGTCATCCAGGAGACGCAGACAAATCCATACTTGTGATTTCATATTTTCGCACTTTGTGTTCTAATATATGGCTGAGCATGTCAAGTGCTTTCCATCCATCCATCCATCCATCAGCCTTTCATCGTCCACTGCTGGGCATAGGCCTCCCCAAGAGAATGCCACAACGAGCGGTCCCGTCATGGGGGATAATGCCGTAATCGCCACGCTTGGCAGGCGGGTTGGCGATCGCAGTGGATGTTGTTAATACTCGAGGGAGTGCTGCTGCCCACTCTCCCGATATTCCCTCAGTCGGCTCTTACGACTCCCGTGGGTAGAGAGGTGTGGGACAATTCTAAAGCCGGCCCCACACGGCCAGTGCTTTAATATGTATAAAAATAACAGCTTTTTAAAGAAAACTTCAAATAAAAAAAACCGTTTTGTGCCAGTGTCTCCCACAATACGAATATTTTTATTATAATACTAGCCTTTGAGTGCGCTTCGCCGCAGCCAAAAGCTAGTTTTTCGTTATATCTCGTGTCCCTAATATAGTAGCGAAAAAAGTTGCATAAAAATTTGTTCAATAGTTTTTGCGTGATGCGCGAACGAATAAACAGACAAAAAATCCTAAAAAAAATGCTTTTGTGTTTAGACACGTCTATATATAGTCTAATAAAGTCATTTTTTCTAAAATATCTTAAATGCACAGACACAGCTCTGTTACAGCTTTCTAATAGTATAGATTATTTAAACAATGATGCTATGTTATATTTCATGTTAATACCTACTTATTTTTCAATTAATTGACTTGTTAACTCATGAGATCTAATTACGAAATGTAAGTAGGTACTTGTTATTATTTAAATCTCGGATGAATTAACCAGAGTCTCAACAGAAGTTTCGAGAAATAACAAGACCCTAAACAAAATGTATATTCTAACTTTGAGATCGTTCAATACGAAAAGTTATAAACAACAACGGAAGAGCCAAACAACATTTTATACTGAAAGTAATTCTATAATAAGCTATTTTGGTTTAAGCAATGCCTATTTAACTCTGGTATAGAATTTAGGTTATCTGATATTCGCTCAGTAGAGGGTACCCGAAAGGGTAAGCCGCCGAGGGACCACCAAAGTAATGTAGCATAGTTCCAGTGGGTCGTCAATACGGGCGAAGAGACGGCACACGGTGGGTATATTTAGTGGTTGAGGGCTCCATACTACCCTGTTCGTTGCTCCAAATGACAGGATGTGCGGTTAGGAATATTTTTCCGGCCTTAACAAAAAATACTATTCTGGTAAGTATTTAAGTACCTACTCTAGGTCTGACGAAGAGAGCACCGCGAGTGGTCTTGTGTCAACTGCATCCAAGAGCTACGTGCAGCTTTGACCAGATCATTGGTCCACCTGATGAGAGGCCGTTCTACACTGTGCCGTACGATACTCGGTTGCCACTCACGTTCTTCCACAACAGTTGCCGATTCATCGAGGGATGTGGTCAACGGGCCCTGACGGTCACTCTACTTCTCCTACGAATTTTATGTGTAGAGAAATACCGAGCATAGCTCGCTCCAAGGAGCACTAAAAATATTTAGTCCTGGAATATTTCCATTAACAAAGACTATTATATCCAACGCACCTAATCCATCCATCCATCAGCCTTTCAACGTCCACTGCTGGACATAGGCCTCCCCAAGAGAACGCCACAACGAGCGGTCCCGTCATGGGGGATAATACCGTAATCGCCACGCTTGGCACACGGGTTGGCGATCGCAGTGGATGTTGTTAATACTCGAGGGAGTGCTGCTGCCTACTCCCCCGGTATTGCCTCAGTCGGCTCTTACGACTCCTGTGGGTAGAGAGGGGTGGGACAATTCTAAAGCCGGCACGCACTTAATACGAGTAACTAAATACAGCAATATGGACAGACACAGCTCAGCACATAAAAGGACTCTGCCCACAGATTTTGTCTGCGTGCAGTTCATGCGGTAAATAGCTACTTTACCTAGGAGATCTATTCATTTTTTTTTATTTATCCTATAAGTTAATCTCGTCTATCTACCTACCAGATTTCTTCCAAACTCATTCAATCATTTAGCCGTGATTGATACATAATATGCAAACATCCAAGCATTTACACAAACTAGGTTTCAAAAATGATAGATGAACAATAGGGCCAACAATAATATGACAACCTCTTACTAATATTATATGTAAGCTAATGACTTTGCAAACTATAGTTTAATAATTAGTTTGTATGAGCTAACCACTGACCTTTAATTTCTCTGTCAACCCACCTTAATGACACGCCGTCTATTAGTGACAGGCAACCACAAACATTGTTGGAAAATCAACTCTATTTGAGAATGTTATATTTTGCTATGGTAGAACTCGACGTTGGGGGAATGAACTTGGTTCAATTTTATATATACTAAATCTATGATTTAACCTAATAATGACACAAGTTTGCGCATTCACTCAAAGAAAGAACTTGTCGTGGCATCTTAGGCATCAACATCTCTAGTAGATCCAGTTCATGACGCTTTTGGAGAGCATAGCTAAATTGGTGAACAAGAAACTGCGCGTCCTGAAAAGAGTCAAGTGGTAATTCACACTGAGGCAACACTTGACAATGAGGTGCAAATATAACCCAAAACCTTAAAGAAAGTGAGTTTGTTTATTTATTTTTTATGTTACGCTTTCACAAACTAAGTACTAAACCAATCATCACAAAATTTTGTACACATAATAATCTGGAGCTCAGAAAAGGACAAAAGCTACTCTTCATCCCGGAAAAATTAATGGTTCCCATGGTGTAGTTATTTTTATATAGAGGTAATTAATATGCCACAAAATAATGTACCTATTTACGGCATGTTACATAATTTTAAAATATTCGCATATCATGCAAAAGCTATTGAACGGATTTTCTTGAGACTTTAGCTTAACGGTCGTTGAGTAATTTTGATGTGAAGCGCGAACAAACATTCAAATATTTAAAAAAAATGAGTTTAGAGACGTCTAAATAGCTCAATACAGTTATATTTTTTCTCATACAAGATCATGACTATTAACATTTGTAATAGTATAGATAGTCTGAATAAACGGAATCAAAGCCATTATGATAAAAATTTACCTTAAATGAAACTGGCAAGTATTCTCGCTAATACACAATATGATTTCTGTATACATTATGATATAGATAACAGAAAGTTATAATCTGTATAGGTACGTTCACTCAAAGCTCCGTAAATCCATGTATAAACCTCGTGCATGAACAAATTTACAAGTCAATGTGTGTTCAAAAGGTTAATCTATCTCTGTTTTTGCTAATAAACAAAATCATGTTAAGTCAATATCGATTGCTGACAATGTTTGTTAACATATAAACGAGATTTGTCATCATACATCATAGCACAAACAAGCCAAGTGTAAACTTAAAGCTGTGACAGACAAAATAATATCAATCATTTTTTATATTAATATTTATATTATTTTTTATATTAATATTTATATTATTTTTTATATTAATATTTATATTATTTTTTATATTAATATTTATATTATTTTTTATATTAATATTTATATTATTTTTTCTAATGGTAGTGCCTTGCTTATCCCAGCACGAATGGGATCGATCGGGAAAGTACCACCCTCTTACAAAAGATTAGCGTGAAGTTACGGTAGTTACGCCTACCGTTGTGTTCCGTATAGTGAGAGAGAGCGCCGAAGGCCCAAACCCCCACATTATCCTCTCCTTATTATCCTTCCTATTCACCTCCTGTCCTTTTCCTTGGAGATGCCGATGCCTCTGGTGTTAATAGCGTCTATAGGCAACGGTAATCGCTTACCATCAGCTTGTTCGCCACGCATGTAGTATAAAAAAAGAATAACTGACTGACTGACTGACATTATCAACGCACAGCTCAAACTTCTGGGGATAGAACGTGAAAATTTACATATGGCCTTCTTTTATATAGTAGGTAAGCCCTAATAAAGGACTTCACGTAAATCCAATCCAAAACGAATTTATCTACGCAAGTTCGAAATATCATTTCTTCTTCTTATAACTTAGAATAATATATTGAAGCCTAAGTCTGACATAGATTTAAAGTAAGATTTAATTCAGAAAAGAGTTTTAGTTAGATTTTTTTTTCATGGTTACTATTCATGTGTTATCGTAAGCTTGTAGCTTTAAAACGTAATCGTAGATCTAATGACCTACGTCGTAGCGCACCAACTCACGACGCGTAACGTTGGTTTTCCAGATATCACGTAATATACTTGTCATAGTTCACCATAGAATCTACAGTTTGAGTATATTTTCTAATATATCCTTTCTTGCAAACGTTAATTACGTTACCCGATTCATAGTTATATATATATATATATATATATATATATATATATATATATACATAAATAAGTTATATTTCATATTGGGGGTCATTTTATTTCATTCACCGACTGTAAAATCACAATTTATACTCGTAACCTTTCATGCGTTTTGAACACATTTACCTTTATTCAGTCTTTATTTTCTTGTTTATATTTCAATATCAATGTAATGTGTTTAAGTCACATGATCCGTAAATATCTCGTAAGGATCTCCTTTGTACCATCATTCCGAGATACTTATTTTTGATATACTCGAAATATCAAATTATACTAATATAATTTTATTAAAGTACTAGCCTTTGCCCGCGGGTCCGCCGCCGCCAAAAGCTAGTTTTTCGGTTATATCTCAGGTTCCCATAGTAGCGGGTTAAAATTTATACCAGTTTTTAAGTCTAATCAATAGCTATCAAATAAAAAAGTTGCATCAAAATCCGTTCTATAGTTTTTGCGTGATGCGCGAACGAACAAACAGACAAACAGGTAAAGAAACAGGCAAAAATCCTAAAAAAAAATTTTTGTGTTTAGACACGCCTATATTGCCTATTACAGTAATTTTTTCTCAAATATCTTAAATGTACAGACACAGCTCTGTTACAGCTTTATAATAGTATAGATAGATAATATGTAAGTATATAACGGAATGTAATTATAAGTTATACGCTTAGCATCGACCTGTGTCATGTTACTTTAGATAAGTTATTAAAAAATTCCCTCCAGATAGATTATCCTCAGCCTTACAAGTAAGTTCATACGAATAATTTTATTGTGACCTAGCTGAAATGACGCCTTGAATAATTTTGTATTCATTGTAGTTTTTGTGCCGTGTGGGGCTGGCTTTAGAATTGTCCCACCCCTCTCTACACACGGGAGTCGTAAGAGCCGACTGAGAGAATACCGCGGGAGTGGGCAGCAGCATTCATCGAGTATTAACAACATCCACTGCGATCGCCAATCCTCCTGCCAAGCGTGGCGATTACTAACAATAAAAAAAAATTAAATTAACTAATAAATTCTAGTTCTTTGTCTAGTTTGAGACCAGAAGAAAAATGGTTATGTATATTTAAGTCCCACGTAATAGGGGGCGAGCCTATTGCCGTCTACCAGGTACATTTCTAAACTCCCGGCTGCTACTGAGAATTTTTCTTTTTACGAAACACCGCCTGACCTGGGGATCAAACCCGAGACCTCATGATCAGGAATCGCTTACACTACCGCTGCACCACAGAGGCAGTTATTTATGAATATTAATATAATACAAGCTGATAACATTACGTATTCCTAAATAATCAGTTTAACATCTAAAACAATAGTGGTAAACTGTCAGGGTCAGCATAATCCTATAAAATCTGCGCATACATAATGCTAGTAAACGTTTCGCAAATAATAAAGAGCTATGTCAAGCAATAAACGAAAAGTAAAAAAAAAATATACGAAACTTATAAAATCCTTTATTTCCTCAATCTCAGGTGAATAGATAATGACATGAAAAAAAACTGAAACGTGTATTTAGCGATATTTAATATGCATATCCTTACCTATATCTTTACATACATAAAATCGAGCAAAATTAACTCGATACTAGTAAAAAAACAATAACAATATAGATATTCTAAACAGAAAAAATATTACTTAACTTTAAGTAAACTCACCCGGCGAACTTCGTACCGCCATATTTTTTTTTCGTGAACATTTTGCAATGAAAATTATTAAAGTACTATTATCGCTATTAAAAAATTGGGGTTGGCAGTAGAAGAGTGAAAATTTAGGATTGTAGGTATTTTTAATGCCGAATCATAAAAAAGTAAAAATTTAAAAAAATACAAAAAATAAAAAAACGGCGTCTTGGGTCGTCTACCAGATGTGAAAACGACTACATTGTTTTGTAGAAATAAAATGATAATAACTTGATAAAGTACTCCTCAAGACAAATCAAACGAATATAAACTCGATGGGGTTGAGACAAAGTACTCGTTAAGACGAATGAAACGATTCCAAACTCGATGGGGTTACGTCGTTTCATTATAGAGTTACTGTGGCCACCTTCCAGCTCTATCATCAGACCCTGGAGATCATCTAGGACTGGAGTACTAGTCAAGACATTTCAAACGAGCTCTAACGCGATGTAGTTGCGCCATTAAATTACAGAATTTCAAATAGCCAGCTTTCAGCTCCATCATCAGATCCTGAATACCATCTAAAGACAAAGTACTCATCAAGACGAATCAAACAAGTCCAAACTCGATGCGTTGCGTCGTTTCATTATAGAGTTACTGTGGCCACTTTCCAGCTTCATCACCAGACCCTGGATACCACATAGAGACAAAGTACTCGTCAAGACGAGTCATACGAGCCCAAACTCGATGGAGTTGCGCCGTTTCATTATAGAGTTCCTATGTCCAGCTTCCAGCTCCATCATCAGATCAGCTCCATGTCATTATAATATTGCAATGTCACGCAATACACATATGCGTGTAAAATTTCAGGTCAATTGGAAACCAGGAAATGTGTCAAATTTAACTTGCATTATTTGAACGGGATAAGTTGATTTGATTTGAAAAGCGTCGCCACGCTAACAGCCGATTTTCCCTCCCTCCGCATTTGATGTTTCACATCAAAAAATGGGTTGGACCACCCTTATCACTTAGGGGTATGAAAAATAGTTTACATCTATTCTCACACCAACTGAATATACACACAAAATTTCATAAGAATCGATCAAGCCGTTTCGGAGGAGAATGGCAACAAACACTGTGACACAAGAATTTTATATATTAGAATATTTCTTATCATTCTGTGTCGTGTCAATAACATAACACAAAATGTGTCAATGTTGATATTTTTATGTTTATTTTCCTGCTTGTGACTAAATATTTTTGTTTTCAGAATTTCGCACTTTGTGTTCTCGTGTGTCAATGTTGTTTTTATTTAAGTACTTTTACATGCTCGCTTGTTTACTTGAACAATTTCGTAAATTAGATAAATTCTTCCATAACTAACTTATCATCACGCCATTCCCCTTGCGGGATAGGCAGAGAGAACAGAGTACCAAGAGGCTCTATTCTTGAATACATCTCGCGCTTCCTCAACATTCATAACTCTCTTCATACACAATAAATTCAGTACATGACCGATTTGGTCTAGGTAGGTGAGTCTCGGTCTCCCCATGTACCTAAATTCTTCCATGTGTTCAGTAAATATTTGTTGACACATTTTTTACTTATTTCAGTAGATTTTTAGTAATCAATTATTATTCAATATTTTTTAATAGATAATAGTTAAACATGCTTCACTTTTCTATCTTTCGTAGTCAATTTGTGTTCTCCACTGTAGAGATTTAGGAGTAACAACTACTATTGGTAACTAAAAGCTACGAACTCTCAAACTACAATAATCGCAAACAAGACCGTACACAGCACGTCTTTTTTTTTGTTAAGACGGGAAAAAATTTTCCTATCCGCACACCCCGTTGTTCGGGGCAACAAACAGGGTAGTGTAGGGCCCTCACCCACTAAAGAAACCCGCCGTGTGCCGTCTTTCCGCCTTTACCGGCGGGCCATTGGAACCATATTACATTCCTTCAATGGGTACACAGCACGCCTAGTTAAATTTAATTTGTTGACTAGCTCCATATTCAAAATGCACGTCTCGACGACGTGTACCATATCAGATATTTTAGCTATTATATATTCAAACACAGATACAAAAACATTTTAATAATATTTATAGCTAAAACGTTTTACTAAAATATTATACAAGCCTAATAGAGATTGATGATGTAATAGTTTTGAGTGATGCTGCGTCATAAAGCTTTTACTATAGCATGGTAGGATTTAGAAGGAACTGGGAAATAAAGAAGGAAAGTTTATGTCTATGTGTGTAGATACAAGCACAAAGTGAAAAAAAATTAAACAAACAAAGTGTATGTGTGCATTGCCAGTCCATCAAAAAAACTATCATAAATAAAATCAACCAAAAAGAATTCACAAACAACACATATCATAAACTAAATTCGTGTTTGTATACATATAATGATATTGTTATTCTTGTTACGTCTATTGTTTGCTGTGAGTATATCAAAGCGAATATTCAATGACGTCACTCATCTTTTTGGCTCCATGTGTCAAGGTTTATAGACTGTTCGTAAATATTTGTGTAAGCCTGAAACACGGAAATATTGTGGCTTGGTGGCAAAACAAATGTGAAACTGTGGTAAGAAGTTTGTTGTGTTCACTTACGTGGAAACAGTTACGAGTACTACGTATAATATGAACAAAGTTTTATTATATATATTATGTATGAGTAATAAAACACACATGTAATATATTATATGAGTATAATATCCACATATTATTTGCTATATATTCCTACATCATGAAATAAAAATAGTTTTACGGACTCTAATAGTTTATTTAACTTTCTACTATTCCGACCATTCGAATAATACACATGCAATTTGCATTTTAAATCGAAAATAACAACACTAAAAACTCATTTATTTCTTTACTGAAGAAATTTTGAGAGGGAGAGTCAAAGTCAAATCCCAAACCCCCTTCTTATACTCTCCTTAGTTGCCTATCTATCTTCTCCGTAATATCATTCCTATCCACCTTCTATCGCTTTCCTTGAAGATGATTATGAGCGAGTGATGCCTCTTGTATTACTACCGTCTATGGGCTACGCTTACTGTCAAGTGGACCGTATCCTAGTTTGCCACCCACGTAGTATAAAAAAGGGACAATATTGCCATATCTGAACAGTTTTTTTTTTTCTTAACAAAAAAGTGTCCAAATTCCGGCAAAAGTTGTAATCTCTTGCAGCAAGATCCAGGGAGTATGCTCGATGGAAATCCATCAATCCATCCATCAGCCTTTTAAAGTCCACTGCTGGACATAGGCCTCCCCAAGAATGGGGGATAGTGCCGTAATCACCACGCTTGGCAGGCGGGTTGGCGATAGCAGTAGATGTTGCTAATACTCGAAGAAGAGCTGCTCGATGGAAATAATTCCAATCAAAGATAAATAATTTAATTTAATTGCTCAGCATATGGTCTAACGCTCTCCTGATTTAATTATTAGGTGTATTAGAGTGGGTACCAGGATGGATGATTCACTGTTAGACTCCAGGCTGCAATCCTCTTTTTAACTGACTTCAAAAAAGGTGGACTGACTTCTAACACATTAGTAGGTGTCTAGCACGGAAATCGTATGTAAATACCATTTATTTTTTGCTTTTCCTCCTGGGTGTCTATTAAAGGCGTTTTTTTTTATTTAAAAATAATTAGTTAATTATATGGCTGTAATTCAACCTTGTATAATTCTTAAAAAAATATATAACAATATCAAAATATAGACATTATTTATTTAGATAAAAGAAATAAGTAAGATCTAGCTTTTATAACAAAGTTTGGCGAAGGCAAGTTATAATTAGATACAGAATATTTTCAATTGAAACATGTCTTTAGATTTTATTCCAAGAAGTGGAGATTTATTTTATTGCTATTTTTCATTATGGTTCACATTTGACGGCATTTTTTAAAGAATAGACAGGACTTTGTGTCACCAAATACGATCAAAATATTGTTTTAACATGATATTTTCCATTAACCTTTGACAACTTCAGAATATAAATACATTATTTTACAGCACCTTAAATTATCTCTAAATAAAAATAGCTGGCTCATGGGAACCGTTCGTTATTCTGGTATCAAAAGTACTCGTATCTGGTATAAAAAATAGTTTACAGCATTCATAATCTATCGAGCGTCGTTAATATTTTCTTGTTTAGTAAAACTATCTATTCTAAATATGAGTCGTACGAAGCTTAACTGACAGTTTTGTAAAAACATTATGATATATGTAGTTTTATTATATAGATAACAAGCTACAAAATGTTCTAATCTGATGTGATTTTTAAACAGTACTGATATATATATATATATATCCCATCTCTTCCTATGGGAGTCGTAAAAGCAGACTAAGGGATTACCGGGGGACCGGGCAGCAGCGTTCCCTTGTGTACTAAAAACATCCACTGCGATCGCCAGCCCGCCTGCCAAGTGTGGCGATTATGGTAAAACCCCCATTTTGGGGAGGCCAATGTCCAGCAGTGGACGATGAAAGACTGATGGATGGATGGATGGATATATATACATAATATATACTTTAGCTATTGGAAAAACATTACCCGTAATATTTGATACATATTTTGTCAAATAGTAAGGCACATAAAGCAAAATAATTCAGAGGTACTCAGAGGTAGGTACATTCTGGGTGTATTTTTAAGGTGATTTTCTTTTCTTTTTTTATAATTTATTTTTATTTTATATGATTTTTACACAAGAACATACCACTGTTTGGTTTGTACTCGTATTTTGGATTTATGCACAAAATTGGTACACAGTTTGGTTTTATTGTAAACCAGTTGATCCAGCAGACGTTGTGTCTCTATCAAACTTGCGATGTTAAAATAATCGTTAAATTTTCTGAAATTTTCCAACTATCTGTGTTTTTTTTTTATATTTCTTTCCGTAAGAATTTTTTGCAGAGTATTAAAAAACTTAAAAAAGAAAGATGGATGAAATCGGTAAGGTCGTCCTCAAGTTATGGCGTGTCCAAGGGATACAGGGTTTCATTTTTATGTTATATAGATTCTAATAACGGAAAAATCTTGCTGCAAGCGCGAACAAGCCAACATTTTGGTCAGGACAACCTTAAAATTAGGATAATAACATTTATTCTAACTCAAAGGAACACACTCCATAAATATATTGATCTGTATTTTAGCACTTGACATGCTCAGCTACTTTAAAAGAACAAATTACTTGTGAATGTGAAAAAACTTCTCGCTCGCACTAAACTTCTCCTTTTTCCATATTTACAAACAATTACGTCTCACTCCACTAATTTTTTTCATCGCTTTGCAACATTATACTTTTTATTGTAGTATAATTTTGTTATTTTTATATAAAATACTAGCTGACCCGGTAAACGTTGTTTTGCCATGTATATTATTTCTAGGAAACATTTTTTTAGTTTAATAAAAATAACTATAAGTGTGCGGGGATTTACTTAATATAATCGAAAGCGTTGTAGACAATGAAAATATGCTTTATAAAGGATGTACTTTATTCCCAAATAATTTTTTATTGAATGTAAAAAAATATTTATTAAAATTGTCTTCAAATAAATTAAATTATTAATAATTAATAAATCCTTCTATCAGTGCATTGGTGAAAAACAGTGAATTAATATTGTATTCATTTGCTTATTATTTGACTTACTTTTCACAATAATAAAACAGGTATATTATTAAACACGTACACGTTTTCGTTTTGGTTTAAAACTATTTCCAAAAAATACAATATATACAGGTACGGTAATGCCTCGGTGGTGTAGCGGTAGTGTATGCGATTGCTAATCATGAGGTCTCGGGTTCGATCCCCGGGTCGGGCAATGTTATTGAGCTTTTTCCTAAAAATAAAAATTCTCAGTAGCAGCCCGGAGTTTGGAAATGTGCCCGGTAGACATCAATAGGCTCGCCCCTATTACGTGGGACTTAAACATAGCTGGCGAGTCGTGGGTGTGTAATACACCTCTGCCTACACTTTCGTGGAATACAGGCGTGATGCTATGTAATGGCCGTTGTTGGCGGGAGCTCACAAAACTTGTTTATTTACATGAGATCACTTAATTAACTAATAGTTAAAACTGTCTTTATCAGTTATTAATAAATTGCGAATAAATAATTATTGCACTGGAAATTAATAATAAATTTACGATGAGTGTAAAATTAACTTGAGAGTTGCACAGAAAAATTAAAATAATACGTATAACAGACTGCTACGATTGTTACACAAATAAAACCAAAAAAGAGTAAGACAGGAGACCGGCTTCGTTCTCATCCTTACTCCGTGATGTTTGCTGGATGAGAGGTGACAACGGTAGACATCTAGCGGGGATAACTGATCGATTGATAGTTGATCAGTTATCGACAGATGAAGGTGGAAGATCAAATTGATTTGAGAAAAAAATCATAATCAAAGGAAATTATTAAAAATAAAAAAAAATAAAAATCGCGATGTAAAAATAGGGGTTGATCGTAGGGGGGTGGAAATCGAGAGTTATATAAAAAAAAATATTTTAAGTCATGACAAAATAAGAATAAAAATCTTGCCAAAAAAATTAAAGTTTATAATTAATAAATAAAAAATAGGGGTTGATCGTAGAGGGGTGAAAAATTTAGAGTAATACAAAATTTATTATAATATTTTTTATTCTAAGTCATGACAAAATAAAAATAAATATCTTGCCAAAAAATTAAAGTTTATAATAAACGAATAAAAAATAGGGGTTGATCGTAGAGGGTTGAAAATTTAGTGTTGTATGTATTTTTTAATGCTGTATCATAAAAAAATAAAAAATAAAAAATATCTAAAAATTAAAAAAAAATATTTAGGGATGGACTACCCTTAACATTTAGAGGGATGAAAAATAGATATTGTCCGATTATCAGACCTACCCAATATGCACACAAAATTTCATAAGAATCGGTTAAGCCGTTTCGGAGGAGTTCAACCACAAACACCGCGACACTATAATTTTGTATATTAGATTAAATTTACGCTTATTGATATCGAATGCAGTGTTATTTTGTTTTCCAACCTGTTTGTGACAGCCAGACCAGTAGATATTTTCATGCACGTTTTGCCTTTCTGACAGGTCGGATTATTGACTGACTCAAGTACAGTTAGTGAAGCATCAATTTGCGTCAGTGAACTAAAATTCTGTAACACAGATAGTATTCTATGGATATATTCTGTGAAAATATCTCTTTACTCTTTTCATTACTATATATTAAGACTCAAAGTGAAAAATGTGAATTCGAAAATAACAGACAGGAGCAGGATTTGAACCTGCATCTTCTGGATACCGTCCAGATGCTTTACCAATTCAGCCATCCTGACAATTGCTCCTGACTGCTAATTTCGATAACACATCATACTTAACGTCTTTGGGTGACGCCTGCGCCATTTGTCGATAGTATTTTCATACATTATACCGACCAGGTAAACTTAATTTTACAATTAAGATTTTTACCTAAGAATGACGCAAACCCTTTATATATTTAGATATTTTTATATATATTTTTAGCATTTGAGATGCTTAGCACTATACATTAAGCACAAAGTGAAAAATGTGAATTCGAAAATCGAACTTTGTGTTTAATGTATAGTGCTAAAATACTATCGACAAATGGCGCAGGCGTCACCCAAAGACGTTAAGTATGATGTGTTATCGAAATTAGCAGTCAGGAGCAATTGTCAGGATGGCTGAATTGGTAAAGCATCTGGACGGTATCCAGAAGATGCAGGTTCAAATCCTGCTCCTGGCTGTTATTTTCGAATTCACATTTTTCACTTTGTGTTTAATTTATAGTGCTAAGCATCTCAAATGCTAAAAATATATATAAAAATATCTAAATATATATTAAGACGTTAGTTATTACTAAAGATGGTTGGAACAAGTTATAGTTGGCTGCCGTTGTTACCAAACTCCATTACCTACATCGTATACAGTATACACAATTATTTTCGGTCATAAGGTTAAGTACCTTTCCTTTGGCCGGAAACTAACGGGTGACCAATTTGAGAACCTTTAACCATAAAAATTTAACCGTTTCGGAATGTACGTTATTTTTTTCTTAAAAACTAGACGTCGCGGGACGTCTAGCAGATGTGAAAACATCGAAATTATTTTGTAGAAATAAAATGATCATAACTTGACAAAGTACTCCTCAAGACGAATCAAACGAGTATAAACTCGATAGGGTTGCCTAGTTTCATTACAGAGTTACTGTGGCTCTTCCAGCTCCATCTTCAGACCCTGGATACCATCTAGAGACAAAGTACTCGTCAAGACAAATCATACGAGCCCAAGCTCAATGGAGTTATGTCGTTTTATAACGGAGTTCCTATGGCCACCTTCTAGCTCCATCATAAGACCCTAGATACCATCTAAAGACTAAGTACTCTTCAAGGCGAATCAAATGATTCCAAACTCGATGGGGTTGCGTCGTTTCATTACAGAGTTACTGTGGTCACCTTTCAGCTCCATCATCAGACCCTGGATATCATCTATGACTGAAGTTCTAGTCAGGACATTTCAAGCGAGCCCTTACTCGACGGGGTTGCGTCATTTCATTATAGACTGTGGCCGCCTTCCAGCTTCATCATCAGGTCAGCTCCATGTCTTCGTAATATGGCATTGTCACGTGATATACACATGCGTGTAAAATTTCAGCTCAATCGGAAACCGGGAAGTGTGTCAAATTTAACTTGCAAGATTTGAACGGGACAAGTAGGTATAATAAAAGCGTCGCCACGCTAACAGCCGATTTTACCCTCCCTCCGCATTAGATGTTTCACATCAAAAGATAACACCCTGCACTAAGAAATAATCCTTATATCGCGGGGGACTTTATGAACATACAATTTCACAGAAACTCCGTTATCACTGCTCGGTGAAGGAATGCATCGTGAGCAAAACGCATGCGATTTTCTCGTCAGCTTGTGAAGTCTCCCATCTGCAAAGCATGGTCGACTACTGCCTAAGTCCCTCTCACTCTGACAAGAGTACCATGACAAATACTGAAACAATAATGGTCGAGCAGTGTTATTGAGCTTTTTCGTAAAAAGAAAAATTCTCAGTAGCAGCTCAGAGTTTGGAAATGTGCCTGGTAGACGGCAATAGGCTCGCCCCCTATTGCATCCATCCATCCATCAGCCTTTCAACGTCCACTGCTGGACATAGGCCTCCCCAAGAGAACGCCACAACGAGCGGTCCCGTCATGGGGGATAATGCCGTAATCGCCACGCTTGGCAGGCGGGTTGGCGATCGCAGTGGATGTTGTTAATACTTGAGGGAGTGCTGCTGCCCACTCCCCCGGTATACTCAATTGGTTCTTACGACTCCCGTGGGTAGAGAGGGGTGGGACAATTCTAAAGCCAGCCGCACACGGCCTCTCCCCATTACGTGGGACTTAAACATAGCTGGCGAATCGTGGGTGTGTAATACACTTCTACCTATTCCTTCGGGAAATACAGGCGTGATGCTGTGTATGTATGTATGTATAATGGGTAGAGAATATATATCTTATTTCATCAGATTCAATATTCCAATGCATGTTTTCATTAAAACGAAATTAATAAGAGATTACTTTAGTAGCCCCCAGCTATTGCAAATTATTTTATTATTAACATCAACATTTTAATGAAATTATAGCAGTTTGTTCATATGAAAATGATATAACATTGTATAAAGATATTTTAATACACACTTTATTTCAATAGACTTTCGGACTCATTATCATAAAAATAAACGGTATTAAATATAGCTATAGTTGGCAAATATACTAGTTTGACAATATTCTGCTAACTATAGTCCAGAAAATTTTAAATTGAATACAATATTAGAATGTGGAACGGCGTGATCATTTGCTATTAATCCTAATATATAGAAACGAATTATCTCGTGAAGTGTTAAATAAAAAAATTTGAAAGCGTAGAAAAAAATATTGAAAAATGCTTGTTTTGATAATTATTAATTATGGCTGATTTTCAACCACAGAGTGACAGACGGTCGTGACACTTAAACCTACGAAATACTAAGGTGAGAAGCAGGCAATAGATCAGATAATCCTCACCATAAAATAACTTCAGCGTGCATAATAAAATATTTTTTACTGGTGGTAGGGATGGGTACCAAGTGGTAGTACTCACTTGCAATTAAGCTCGAGCGGGTTGCTACCACCATCTCCCGTGTGACCTGCCATGAAGCACATCGGTGTGTTTTGGTTGTAGCAGAAGACAGCCGTTAATTCTTTCATTTCATATCTGTGAAATGATATGGTGAACAGCGTCTTGACTCTACGCTAGATATAGTTGAGTTCATGAGCGACATTTACCACTTACCATCAGGTGGGACTTGGCTCGTCTGCCACTAAACGCAATAAAAAAAATCTGTAGCGCTTAATATTTTTGCTTAAAATATTTCACTCAGCACCAAATCCTCGAAAGTATTTAGTTGCGTAATTTTCCTTTTATTGTAAGGTTCTTCTCTTAATCCCCTGTTATGACACCCGGAGGAAGAAAAAAGCTGATTATCTTTGTATTATTCTATTCGGTACCACTTGGAATAAAACCAAAGGAAAAATTAATTACTGTTTTTGTATTCATAGTAGTAAAAAGATCTTTTGTGTTATGAAAGATATTAAAGGCTCAATAGAAACGCCCAGTTAGTTCGGCCCAGTAACATTTATGTATCTTTAATACAACAAATTATTTGTGAAAGTGTTAAATGAGAGACTTACAGCGGGCAGGATTCGAACCTGAGTCCCTTCCAATCCGGGGAAGTGCTTTAGACTTTTTATTACAATTAAGAATCACACCAAGCGAGGCGTGATTATTTATAATATATCTTTGTTATTTGTATTTTAGCAATTGACATGCTCTGCTGATATAATATAACAAAAAGCTTACTATGTCGGAATAAAAATGTATGCAAATACATCCGATAGGCTGTGTGGGTGTTAAAGACATATAAAAACAAATGTGAAATGGAGCTTGGGTGTCATCAATAGGTGAATATGATAACTTAGCGCTCCAGATTGAAGCGACGCAGGTTCGAATCCCGCTCGCAATAAATCTCGCTTTTTCCACTTTTACATAATTTGTTCTATTAAAGTAACTGAGCATATCACGTGATTTACATAAATCACAAAGGTTTATGTAAGTTTTCTGAAATCACAAAAGGATCACTGCTGCACAGAGACTAGTCAACCACGATAGATATTCTGTGCTTTTTAGAAATTATACTCCTGTGAAAATAAACTTACGTCTGAAGAAATCGTTGCGCTACTTTAATTCGTATACCAAAATGACAAAACCAGTGTCATATTGATGCCTTTAACGACCATTATAAACGCCTCATTTCTTAGTACAACAGCAAATCTTACCCGCAGCGGACGTTTACGACTGTGTAGGCTCGTATGAATAGCTCAAATGTTTTCTTTTTTAATGCTCGCAAAGTTATTTTTAGAATGGATTTACTCTAAATTATTATGTTCGAATATAGCAGCCGATTCATAGAGTAACACATATGTATCTGGCAAATTAAAGTGAAGTGTTAGGTACCATTGTTGTTGTTGATCCACTATTGATCTTCAACAGTGGATATAATCAGGTGGTCATAGCACATGTGGTACCACCACTATAAAAAACTTTTCACGCGATATTTTGCACCACTTATAATATTACATAATATAATATTCATCTTTGTCTCTGAAAAAACAATAGGCCCTGTGGTATATAATGATATTAAAGCTAAAGTTTTATAATCCTCCTTGAAAAAGACTTTTCTCGCAAAAAGTAAAGTTCTTCAAAAACTTTTGATTTATATTTCTGCCATTAGCTCACTAAACTGTTTATTTTCAAAGTACTTATCTGAACCTACAAAACTACACACGCAATAGTGGTACTAAAGTACTGAAAAATCTAATGTTACTTAAATCATGATATTTACCCTCTCGAGAGCAACAGAATACTCGACCTAATTAAGTTACAAATAAATCCTGCAGTGTACCAGAAGTTCTGGTCCAGAACTGCCAGTCTCTTGTGTTTTCGAAATCAAACGTTTTGGCAAAAAATAATATAACTATGTAATAAAATATTTTTGTGGTAATATAATAAGGAAAGTTACGTTTTTTCGGGTCGGGCAGTGTTATTGAACTTTTTTCGTAAAAATAAAAATTCTCAGTAGCAGCCCGGAGTTTGGAAATGTGCCCGGTAGACGGCAATAGGCTCGCCCCCTATTACATGGGACTTAAACATAGTTGGCGAATCGTGGGCTTATAATACACCTCTGCCTACCCCGTCGGGTATACAAGCGTGACATTTTTATATTTTAAAAAAAAAAAAATAGAATATGGGTTATTGCAACAAATGGACACGCTTAGAACGACTTGTGGAGTGAATTCGACTCTTGAAACACCTTACTTTCAAGCAATCGAGATGTAAATAATTCGATGTTAAAATTCGTTGCTCTATTATACCGGATTATACTGAACAGATATTGATGAAACTTTTTTGTTTGATAGATGTTGATCAGACTTAAGAATTGGTATATATTTTATCGTTACTTTATCAGGAACCTGAGATATAGGTAACCTAAAAAGTAGCATTTGCTTGCCACGGGCAAAGGCTAGTATATAAGTGAAAATAATTTACCTATAGTTGAGGGTTTCTATGGACTTAAGACATTCATTTTTGGCATCGTTGAGCATAACATATAAATGTTATTCAGATTCCAACTAAATCCATTTAATAATTTGGTGGTAAAATACCGATAAATCTTTTAAGCAAACCGAATTACTCCTTGAAGCGACCTCGTCTTACTTGAAAGCCTAGCCACGGACCATTAGAGCTGTGAAGATTGTGCGTGCATTCTGTTTGTAAGCAATAAAGCCAACATTACATTACTCACGAAAAATAAATTTAATCATAGATTGCTTAATTTTTTTTAAATATAGCGCATGTCAATTGGCATCTTAAGTTTCATCGACAAAGCATTTAATTTATAGAAGAGTTGTCATCGAACGAAGAAAATAGATATTGATAATTATTATATACTATACATGTATATATGTATGTAGTGATAGCCTAGCGGTAAAAACCAAACCAAACTCAGCTTCAGAGCTCATACGGCCGCCACCGCCGAATTTCCGAGATTTTTCCTAATTGGTAACAATTTATCACTGCTCGGTGAAGGAAAACAATGTGAGGAAAACTGCATGCTTGAGAAATTTACTCGACGGCTTGTAAAGTCTGCCAACCTGCATTGGGCCAGCGTGGTGAACTATGGCCTAATCCCTCTCACCATGAGAAGAGACCATCTATCCATCCATCCATCCATCAGCCTTTCAACGTCCACTGCTGGACATAGGCCTCCCCAAGAGAACGCCACAACGAGCGGTCCCGTCATGGGGGATAATGCCGTAATCGTCACGCTTGGCAGGCGGGTTGGGGATCGCAGTGGATGTTGTTAATACTCGAGGGAGTGCTGCTGCCCACTCCCCCGATATTTCCTCAGTCGGCTCTTACGACTCCCGTGGGTAGAGAGGGGTGGGACAATTCTAAAGCCGGCCCCACACGGCCAGAGAAGAGCCCAGTGTCAAAAATATTTATTTTTACTATTTATGGCGACAGACGGGCCCAAGTTCACCCTATAATAAGAGGAAACCACTGCTTATGGACTCGGTGATAAACACAACAACATATACGTAAATTTTTATATAATTATCTAATTTTATTATTTATGTATTATTATGGTAGCAAACGAGCTCAGGTTCAGAAGAAACCACTGCTCATGGACTCAGTAATACCAGGATACAGCCAAGCTAAACAGGTCGATATGTTTCACAGCCGAAAGAAGGCATATAGGTTCTCTAAATCTGCCAAAATCTTTGCTGGAATCCAGATATAAGAGAATCAATAAATCCGAGTTGAAAACCCCTGAAGTAAGTAAAATGAAATTTGTGTTTCATGAATCAGAATTGAAAATAAATAACGGTACCTGCATACAGTAATATCGAAGGAGTCCTAAATCTCTAGGGAATATTGGTGTGGATCGTTGTACGGACCTAGCTTACTGAGTCTAGCTTATTAAACATTCATTTATTTCGTGTTATATTTCTGTACTTCTGACAGAAATGATAACTTTGTATAGCAGTGAATATTTGCCTACTTACAAATTCCATTTGTTCTGTTGATAACTGAAATATTCTTTGATAAAGCGTAGTAAATATTTCATATAACAATCACTGTCATTATTTTTGTTTCGTAAAAAGTAAGTACCTATCTATATCTACGAAATAAAATTCATCATTTATATTATCTTTTGATGCTACAACATTATAGTAATGATTACATATCGTTAAATATAAACAATAGCTGTATTTACCTGTATACTTTTATACATATTTTTCGTATATAATAAAATATTACATAATTTATCGTCTTAAAAAAATGCGATCAGATGAATTCTAAAATAATTACACATAGGTATTTTTATACAATGGGACTCGTGCGGACTCTACTGGACGCCAGTTTAGGTTGATACCCTGACGGCTAGCAATGCTGCAATCCTGTGGAAAGAGTGATGGCCGTCAGGGTCAGGGAGTACCGTACGATTTCCTACGAGGCGGCAACGCCCCTTTCCGGGACTCTGGACATGGGATCTGGTCGCGAAGTCCATAGCGTCAGTACAGATACCGCTAGCGTGGGGAAGCGCTAGAGCTGGGGGTTGGGCCGGTTCCAAGAGAAATTAGGGCTTACCGGTCTGAGCTCCGTCGGAACCTACTGGCGGAATGGAAGGAACTACTTGTGCGACCTAGTGCAATGATGTTTTAGGAAGAATCGTCAAATAGCCTGGGAAGTGTCCGCCCACCGACGTTATTATTGCAGGAATTTTCTTGAGGACAAGGTACTGCACACGGTGTTAGTTTGCCCAGTTCAGACAGAGTGGTGCCGTAAACTCGTCGCAGCAATCAGGGTGGATAATCCTACGCTCCTGGCTGATATTCGTAAAGGCAGCGGCAAAGCGTGAGGGGAAAAACGCACTGGGTGCCAAAGGGCGTTTAATGATCTCCGGCCCCCATGAGCCCCCATACTGACCTGGGGGTGATAGGCCCAGAGCAGCCTGTCACTCTAGCGGAAACGGCGCACGTGTTCCGCGAGCGCCTATCGCTAAGGATGGCTAGGCCCTCCAAATCAGAAGGGTCTACCCCATATGACGGTCAAGATCTGCCAGGGGTCGAGGAGATCATGCAAAGAGCGTATACCTCGCCTCTGGCTAAAGGTCGTCTGAAAGAACACCGTGGGGTTTTAGCAGGTATATCGGTCATACATACATACATATATGTATGTATGTCAATAAATCGGGATTCTGGCATAACCTTGGCTAGTCCAGGCGTATCCATATAAGATTTCGTCGCTTAAGAAAAAAATTGTATACAACAGGTGACATTATACTAGCGCATTTCATCCATCCATCCATCAGCCTTACAACGTCCACTGCTGGACATAGGCCTCCCCAAGAGAAAGCCACAATGAGCGGTCCCGTCATGGGGGATAATGCCGTAATCGCCACGCTTGGCAGGCGGGTTGGCGATCGCAGTGGATGTTGTTAATACTCGAGGGAGTGCTGCTGCCCACTCCTCCGGTATTTCCTCAGTCGGCTCTTACGACTCCCGTGGGTAGAGAGGGGTGGGACAATTCGAAAGCCGGCCCCACACGGCCAGCGCATTCGACTTCATAAACACCTTATTATTATAGTTATAAACCATCACTAAGTATTTTACTATAATTTGAATAATCTACCAATTGTGTTCGTGATTTAGGATCACAATTATTTGTTTCTATCGAAAGATATAAAATAGATATTTCACCTACTTGTTATTGTAGATCACACACAAAATAACGCACCATTTTTGGTAAGTCAATGACAACATATTACATATCTTATATTCAGGTAGGTATTTAAAATTCATGAGACTATCACTGCCTGTGTATTTTTACGAGTATGCGAAGCGAATTGACTAATTAGGTGTCGAGCTGTCCACACAGGATCAATATCCAATTTGGGCTCGCCTAAAAACCATCAATTGCTCTTAATAGCCTTGAACATCGTTCGCTAATATACTTTTGTTTGAAGTGCAAATATCGATTTTATTATTTGGTCGACAGTTTAGTAGCTTAAAAATGATAGATCATACTACTTTAGTGACGGACTAAGAATACAAGTGTCACCACCCCATTCATTCCCACGGGTGTCGTATGAGGCGACTAAGGGAAGGAAGCAATTATCATCCATTGCATGACTGGTGGTAGGGCTGGGTACCAAGTGGGAGTACTCACTTGGTATCGGGCCCGAGCGGGTTGGTACCACCATCTTCCGTGTGATCGGTCATGAAGCACGTCGTTGCGTTTTGGCTATAGCAGGAGATAGCCGTTTATTCTTTCATTTCATATCGGTGAAATAAAATGGTGAGCAGCGGCTTGACAATACTCTCGGTATAGTTGAGTCCATGAGCGACGATTACCATTTAGCATCAGATGGGCCGTTGCTAGTGTGCCACTAGATGCATTAAAAAAAATTAAAAAAATACTCTATCCCCAAATGGTTAAATCGAGATGCAGGACAGTTAGGAATTGTGAAAGGAATTAATACAACATAGGTACTAACTACTAAATACATGAATTGAAATTTAATCTTTAAAATATTTACGATAGATTATATAAATATATAAAATATTATAGTTTTTGAACTCCAACCCTGTTCTAATATGTCAAAAACTAAATGATCGTGGAAATGTTACATAAAACTATTAGATTAAATCAGAGGTAGATCGCATGTCAGCACAGCTGGGAAATGAATAGGTAAAACCTATTATAAATGGAATGTTATCACATTTTATGTATATATATATATATATATATATATATATATATATATATATATATATATATATATATATATATATATACATATACTACTCTGTCAAGAAAGTACCGGGAAAAGATCAATAATACACAAAAATTTTGTTATTCATCCAAATTTATTTTATCACCTTCAGAAACCATAGACTTACGCCAACGAATAATTCAATCATCAAAACATTTTTTAAACGCTGTTTCCGGAATTGAGTTCAGTTCTCGCCGCGAATTCTTCTTTATGTCTTCTACCGATTGAAAATGGGTGCCACAAAGTAGTAATTTGAGTTTAGGAAAAAGAAAAAAGTCGGTTGGAGCCATATCTGGTGAATATAGTAGTTGCTCGATGGTATTTGTTGAGTGTTTGGACAAAAATTCATTCACAATGATGGCCTTGTGCGAAGGCGCATTATCGTGGTGCAAAATCCTAGAATTTTCTTTCCACAAATCTGGGCTTTTTCGTCGAATTTGCTCTCTTAAACGCCGCATAACGCTCAAATAATATTCTTTATTTACCGTTTGACCTTCTGGCAAGAATTCCGAGTGCACAACACCGCGATAGTCAAAGAAAACAGTCAACATGACTTTGACTTTTGATCGACTTTAGCATGGTTTTTTCGGTTTCGGTTCAGTTGGAAGTAGCCACTCCGAAGCTTGTTGACTAGTTTGCATGTCAAACTCGAAAACCCATGTCTCGTCACCATTAACAATGCGTTTCATGAATGTTGAGTCGGAATTGACTCGTTCTAGCATGTCCTCTGCGACTCTCATGCGATTGAGGTTTTGGAGAAAATTCAGGTCTTTTGGGACTAGCCGAGTGGAAACATGTTTCATACCCAAGTGATTATTTAAAATGGTACGGACGACTTGTGAGACACAGAAAGTTTGGCGGCTATCTCTCTCAAAGTTGAATGAGGATTTTCAGTCACTATTTCCTTCACTTTTGCAATGTTAACTTCAGTTGCAGACGTTGATGGCCTACCAGAGCGAGGCAAATCTTCCAACACATCTCGACCGCTTTTAAACACTTTGTACCCCACTCATAAGCACGTGTTTTTGATAAAGTCGATTCACCGTAAGCCTTCTGTAACATTTTCAGTGACTCCGAACACGAAATTCCATTGGTGATGCAAAATTTAAGACAAACTCATGGTTCGATGTTTTTGTCCATTAGGAATTCGCAATACACACTAGATATGATATAACTAAAAACAGCACTGTATTTAATATAAATAACAGATGCAAATCAAACTCCGCGCCAAAATGGATAACAGTTGTGCCAATCTAACAACAACAAAAAAAAACAAAATTTGAATTTGGAACCATAAACAAATCAGCCATTCCCAATATTTTCTTGACTGAATGTATACGAGTATATCTATAATATATTATAAGGAATAAAAAAGACATCAGTCGAAAAACAGCCGCAAAACCGCCATACATATATAGCTACAAAATCGGTTTAGTACTTAGGCATTATTATCAGGGACTAGTAACACAGTTTTGTATCTTTCTTTAAAATTAAGATTGATGAATTAATTAATTAATCAATAATATACATACGTACTATAATATAGAATGTTTAGCATTGTATATTGAAGTAGATCCTGCAACTGAATACGCAGAGATCCGTTGCCCTTTTCATTTGGTGATGTCATATTTGCGAAAGCAGAGTTTGACAAATAAGAGGCAATTAGTAAAGAGGACTTTTGTAAACTATTATTAAATCCTATGCACATTGACAAAGACAGAAGTTTTAAATGCAACCTATAAAAGAATAATAAAAATTATAATTCAATATTGTTTTTACATTATTTTCTTATTCCCCTAAATATTTTTTTTATAAATAATAACAAAATATATAACAGTATAAAAAGTGTAGCAGGTATAAGGGCCAAACTGCTAGTGGATAGGGTTCCAGAGAAAGGAAACTCCTCACGATGCGTGCCGTGTCCAGAAGTACCACTTTCTGTATCAGATTCTTAAACTAACCACCTAACGCGAGTCTCTTTAGATGTTGATCGCGGCTCTTGACTATCAGTCCGTATATAAATACTATCGGTCAAATGATAACCGAATCCACATTCCACATGTCAACAATCTCGTGAGCCAACATCATCTGTTTATCTTTTTGGACCTTCAGGATCCTCTCGTCATGTAGGATGTGGTGATATCAACAATCACTGCCCGGTGCTCAGATCGATCAACCACCACAATACTGTATCTTGTGTGATTTCTGTCATGATTGTTCGGTCCCAGTACAGCGTGATACGACCGATTTCGAAAACTGGCCCAGCTGCAATACCTGTAAGGCACCTCGACGTCTACAAGTTTGTATTTCAGAGCAAACTTTTTGTGATCCTGTCTGTGAAAGTACTCACTGTTTGTAAGACGAGAACAACCCGAGACAATATGCCCAAGAGACTCGCTCAACCCGCATGTCTCACAAGGATTTACTTGTGGTGCTTAGAGTTACTAACTTTTACGGTCGAAGATTAAGACGCTGGCTTATTCTAGCATTGTATAATCAACTAAATTGTGCCAATGTTAATTTGTTTTCTCTTAGTTCAAAAAGTCAATTAAAAAAGCAATTTAACAAAGGACAAGTTGTAATCTGGGTTCACCCGTGGACAGCTTTATAACAAAGAAAGAAATTTACCAATATTTCTCTAAAGTAAATATTTATCTCTATACGGTAGTGTCAAAATAACTAAATTAATTAAGAATATTGTAATTTATTTTTAAGGAACGTTTCCGCAACTGGCTACCTAGTGTGCCCTGATAAATAAATAAATACATATTGTTGAGAAAACTATTGTTGTGTTGGTAATTATGGTAAATACTACTGTTTAAATAATTAATTTATAAAATATGAAAAATCCACGCAACAACTGCCTCTGTAGTGTAGCGGTAGTGTGAGCGACTGCTGAATTATGAGGTCTCGGGTTCAAACCCCGGGAAGGGCAGCGTCATTGAAATATTTCTAAAAAAAAAATAATAGCAGCTCGTAGTTTGGAAATGTGCTCGTTAGACGGCAGCCTATCGCCCTTCGGGGACTATGAGCGTGATGCTATGTTTAATTTATGTAAGTAATTGGAAGGTCCAGATAAATAATAAAAACTTGGAAGGTGGCAGACACGGCAGACGTCGGCAGTACTGTCTCTCAGGATATGTCTTCAGTACTTGCTCTTCATAATAACTTCATCAGCAATCGCACAGACCTTCGGTGCCCCCAAAGAGGTTAGCAAAACATATCCAGACCACGGAAGACCCATATAAAGCCCAGTTAGAATCTTCCCTGCTCGTGTTCCTTACTCTGCCTTACACCCCTGCGATCGTCGGTATTTAATTCCACCGGTCTGCTTCAGTTCTCCTTAGCCAAGATGAGTGAAGTGTAGTATATAGTATGTATCTACGTCGCAAGGGTGATGGCGCGATAATAAGTAAGTAAGTATGCAGAAAATATTTCCTAAGGTTTGTACACCTCTTTCCGGTGGCCCGCCAATATAGGCGGAGAGACGGCACACAGCGGGTTTCTTTAGTGGGTGAGGGCCCCACACTAACCTGTTCGTTGCCCCATACGACGGGGTGTACGGTAAGGTACATGTAACATAAAAAAAACCAAAAGTGCACGCCTCATAATCTTTATGTTTCACAATAAAATTGATTATTTTATAACTAATAATTTATTGGTCTTACTAAGTAGTTTTCAATAAATCACATAGATAGCGCTAATTTAAAAAAGTACTAATGTGGTTGTCATATCTTATACGCCATCTAGCGCTAATTTTAAGAAGTACTTCTATATTGATCTATAGAAGTAGATCTCACGAAATAAGGTATAGCGCTGGTTTTAGTGTACCACTGTACCATCGAGTCGAGCGTAAATATACACAATTTTTTGTTTATTTAATAACAATTAAACCACATCGAATCAGACCGTTAAAAGTGCTAGGGCTCTATTCGTAATAATACTGAAGCGTAAAAAAAAAATAGACTCGATTAGTAAAGTATTTCGGTCGTTATCGTGTTAACATTCATTACCTACAACACACGGACGTCCAAGACGGAACTTTTTAAAACAGTTTTTTAACTAGTTTAAATAACAAAAATGACATCAAAAATATCATGAGTATTTATATATATTTTTAGCATTTGATATGCTTAGCACTTTTCACTTTGTGTTTAATATCATGAGTGTTAAAAATAGTGTTTTTTCTTGATATGTGTGTGTATATATTATTTAACAAGTGCAATATATGATAAATAGAGACATTTTAAGTTTGAAAAATCAGTTGTTCTGCGTGAAGCGAGACAGCTCAATGCTTCGCTTATCAGGCGTGCAAAAGGTTTGTACACCTCACGATATATGCAATTTCTTAATATTTAAGAAACCTCGACCTCCACACTTTGGTGGAATATACGACCCTATAACTGATGAACGATGATGATGCATACGATACGCAGTCAAGAGACTGCGGACTCTTCTATCCAATTCGCAAATTCAGTCTGAGTACACTTGAGTGAGCCAAAAGATGTACATAAGAAGTGTCATAACCCCACTATAACAGGCGTACATCTTATTGCCACTAGATAGACTATTCAATACTTTCGTCAAATGGCCAAAGAAGTGCTCCTGCAATAGTTGTTTCGTGTCCAACTCACTTATACCCAAAGCTTGCGACACACCAGATAAGTATTTATAAGTGTCAGTTACAAGAAGTGATCGTAAATAAGTAAAGAATCCGAGAGTTGAATCCCCTCGGCTCTCTTCCACTTTATTTGTTGATAGAAACATGTATATTTGAAATACAGTTACTTGAAAAGACGACGCACTCTAGTTTTTTTTTTGCATATTCACATATTTAGTGGGGGAAATGGGGGGGGTCAAATGGTGCATGGGAAGATTATTAGGTAGGGACATGAAAATTGGAATTCTATCTACTTATCACAAATAAATAATGACGTAATTCTGGGTTTTTCGATTTTCACATTTTAACGGAAGGAAATGGATAATGTGAAAGTAGAAGGTAAGTACAGAGGGAGACCGAGACTAACTTACTGGCCACTATACTGGCCTCCCTCTAGTGTTGTGGGTTCGATTCCCATAGAGGAAAACTCTTTGTGTGATCCACAAATGGTTGTTCTGAGTCTGGGTGTACTTAGTGTACGTGAAATTGTATATTTGTAAAGTCCCCCGCGATGCAAGGATTAGTCCTTAGTGCAGGATGTTGTCTTTAAAAAAAACTATCTAGACCAAATCGGTCATGTAATGAAGGAAGGTGGAATCAGGAGTCTCCGAAACCGGTGAGCGTGTATGAAGAGAATTACGAATGTTGAAGAAGCGAGAGATGTATTCAAAAATAGAGCCTCTTCGCACTTTGTTCTCTCTGCCTACCCTGCAAGAGAGGTGGCGTGATGATGAGTAAGTAAGTAAGTGAAATGGATAAAAAAACGATAAACTTGAAAATTTTAATTATGTAAACACGTGGTTAGTAGTAGTAACCCTAGTTACTGGATTTTCTATTTTCAAGGGATAAAAAATTTATAATTTATTGTAAAGTTCACACACAGCATAAATATAAAACCAAACTAAGAAATCTCATAAGATTTCTTCTCATGCAACTTTATTTAACACGCTTGAATATTCAGTACCAAACTGAAGTATTTTTCAAGGTTTTAAAAGCGATTTGATCCCTAGCTAATGGGAAGCGATCGGAACCGGAAGAGCGGCACGGAAACGTCATTATAATGCTGCCGTGAGTGTTTTGTAATATTTCTCTGGAGAAGACCAGTCATCCTTGTTGAAGCTATTGTTCGACTCAAACTACTTACTGGCTTAGGTTTTAACACTTGTCTTAAGTATAATCTCTCGTTTCTCTTGTCTTGTTCCTAAGTATATTTTTTCAATCTGTTTACATGATTATTAATATTCGAATGGAGCTATTCATATAATAACGATTGAGTTTCACTTGTGAAGTTCCTTTAATCATATTTTTTATACTCTATAAAAATCTCGTTATTGAGCAACATGCGATCTCAACTAAGACAGGTATTTTGCGTATGAAGCTGCCTCATGTGACTTATTATAAATACTTAAATCAATAAATAAATATTCACGGACATTTCACACAATGTCCTCTGGTCCCAAACTAAGCTTAACGCTTGTGCTATGGGTACCAGATTACAGATATAATACATATGTAGGTATGTGTGTATGTTCTGTCCGTGTGGTGACGGACTAAGAATACAAGTGTCACCACCTCATCCTTTCCCGCGGGTGTCGTACAAGGCGACTAAGAGAAGTAAGCAATTATCACCCATTGCATTACTGGTGGTAGGGCTACCAAGTGAGAGTACTCACTTGCTATTGGGCTTGAACTGGTCGGTACCTCCGTCTTCTGTGTGACCGGTCATGACGCACGTTGGTGTGTTTTGGCTGTAGTAGAAGATAGCCGTTTATTATTTCATTTCATATCTGATAAATGAAATGGTGCGCAGAGGCTTGAGAATACTCTCGGTATAGTTGAGTCCATGAGCGACGGTTACCACTTACCATCAGGTGGGCCGTGGCTCTTCTGCCATCATTAGCAATAAAACAAAATAGGTATATTACTTTTTTTTGTAAATACATACATAATAATATATAGAAAACACCCAGACGCAGTACAAATATCTGTGTTCATCACATAAATAATTGTCCTGAGCGGGAATCGAACCCACGATCTCGTGCACAGAAGTCGGTTACAGTACCGACTATGCCACGAGGCCCGTTTTAATAGTTTGATGGCACTGCATTAGGAAGATAATCAAGGGATCGAAGTATTGAAGCTCTGTCTCCATCTCCGTAGGTATATGTGTGTATTACTGTATTTGTATAGTATGTTAATCTATAACTAATGGTATGTTTAAAATAATATGTCATAGCTGACCTATAGATTAATGATCATTTAATACTAGACCAACTAGGACTACGTATTTACGCCCCAGGGAACACGAATTCCTGGTACTCGGTCTGTGTAAATAATTCTGACGCTAATTGAGTTTAAACCGTATATCTACGAGGCTGTGATTTTGATGGGACGGCTGAGTTATAAAGCTACGGGTGCATATTTATACCACGAATAAGATTGCTTGATTTTATATGATCAAATCACTTTACTGTAATCTCACTATTAATCGACTTTTATAAAATTATATCCTTCTTCTAACTACTAATTTGACTTTAATTGTCAGTTGATATAAGTATATCTACATTTATACATTTATCCCCTTACTAATAAATATTTTTTAAGCTCCGAATAGTACCTAATTCAGTGTTTAAATTTAATTTTAAATATACACGGACCTTTTCACAATTTTTCAACTAAGTTTAATTCTTGTCATATGGGTACCAGATTACGGATATAATACATATATTACTTTTTTTTTTGTAAATATAATACATATAATAGATAGAAAACACCCAGACGCAGTACAAAAATCTGTATTCATCACACAACTATTTTTCCTGAGTTGGAATCGAACCCAAGACCTCGTGCACGGAAGACGGTTACACTACTGACTACGCCGCGAGGCCCGTCCGTTTTGTTCCTTTCTTTCAATATCAAATTTTCGTAGTAGAGACAAAGACAAAATACTGAATAATTAATCAGAGGTTACCAACGTTTATTAGTAAGGCCCTTAGAAAATATTATTGTTGATTACATGTCATGTAGGTAATCAAGTTTTCTTCTAGACAACCCACTTTTCATAGAACCTCGAAAACGTTCTCTTCAGTAATTACCAAGATTATTATATATCAGTTTAATCTATGAGTGACCCGTAATTTTGTGAAAATCGGCATATATTTCATCAGTTCGGATGCCCGTCGTACTTGTAACGACCATATAATAATCTTTTCTTCGAGCGAAGTATACACATAAATTGTGCCGTACCGTTAAATAATACACTTGTTTTATTTTCAAGTAGGGTACCTACTCAAAATGTCCTTATAACTAAGAGGTGACTAACCTGTAAAGAAAAAATATAAGTATTGATTTGATCGTATAAATATTTCTAGATTTTACCGCAGCATGTAAGTAAGTATGTACCTACCCTTAATGTAAATGCCTATAGGTACTTACATAATATTGTTATAGAACCTACATTACATGCTTAGAGCCTAAAGGAGAATGCCAAAAAAACGCCTGAAAGGAACAGTAACTATTAATAGCCCTTAATTGTATTTAGAATAAAATATTTATAATAAAATAATTCTCAAGTTTCCATCCATCCATCAGCCTTTTAAAGTCCACTGCTGGACATAGGCCTCCCCATGAATGGGGGATAGTGCTGTAAATTCCCTCAGTCGGCTCTTACGACTCCCATGGATAGAGAGGGGTGGGACAATTCTAAAGCCTGCCCACACGGCCTTTCCTCAAATTTACTAGGACAAAAATATAACGATCATTAAAATATTAAACTTGATATCCGCTTAATACATTCCTATTGTTTATTGGAGTACGATAGAATTAGTCCACAGTTATCATTATTTTTTATATATCGACCGATATGTACCGTCAGGTGGTGATACCCTTTTTATTTTTGTTAAGGCAGGAAAAAATGTTCCTAACCACACACCACGTCGTCCGGGGCAACGAACAGGGTAGTGTGGAGCCCTAACCCACAAAATAAACCCACCGTATACCGTCTTTCCACCTGTACTGGCAGACCACTGAAACTGTGTGACATTACGGTACGGCGCAGACGACGTACTATCCGTGGCGCACTTTTTAGTCGGTAAAAATAGAACCTATGTAATTATATGCAGTAACGCATACGACGCACAAAAAGGCCGGCGGATAAAAAATTCGCGTAATTCTTGCAGACCGCGCTACGCCGTGCCGCACAAAAAGAGCGCGAATAAAATAGAACGTTTGCTTCAACGAGCGTTAACGCAGACGGCGCACACATTAATCTGCAATCTGCACTCGTTAAGTGGTGGGTGTAAAGTATGGCGCCAGAGATCGATGTATCGATGTTAATACAAGAAGTACAAAACAGCCCAGCAATTTATTTATGATAAATACTTCTAAGCCAGAATATCATGATAGACATTTAAAGAGAAAAATGTGGGAAGAAGTGTGCTGTAATATTTATTCCGCTCCTGTTTGGACTGACACTATAATTTATGGGAATACCATCAGGATGTTAATCGTCGTCAAGTACCCATGACTCGAATGTTACACGATACCTTGCTCAATGATTACAACATTTTGTAACAACCACACAATCAGAGTATACAATTCTGCCTAATCGCACGATAATTATATAAATTCACAACAATATCTTTTATAAAATGGTAAACACTGTTGAACACAACAACACAAACTGATAGAGAGATTACTTTTGTACCGGACCAGAGGGGTCCTTTATACTTTATAATCATGGAACATCAATGAATAATATATATCAATCGATTCACGACAGTAAATATATCCATGTGAGGAGATTGAATGGAAAATACTATTATCCCCACAACTTCAAGTATAAAATAATACATCGCGATCTCATTTCCACGTCGTATACGTCCCTACAGTTCTGCCGACAGAATGATCGTAGAAGTGCGTCGTGTGCTTTAAGTCTGCGAAAAATCCGCGATGGACTTTTCGCGCGCCATGCAGACTTTTTGTGCGCCGCAGATCGCACACAAAATGTGTCGTCTGCGCTGCACCTACTTCAGTTGTTTAATAGCCTACCTTTTTTTTTATTGCTTATAATGGCAGACGAGCCACGGCCCATCTGATGGTAAATGGTAACCGTCGCTCATGGACTCAACTATACTAAGAGTATTGTCAAGCCGCTGCTCACCATTTCATTTCACCAATATGAAATGAAAGAATATACGGCTATCTCTTGCTACAGCCAAAACGCAACGATGTGGTTCATGGCCGGTCACACTGGAGATGGTGGTACTACCCACTCGGGCCCGATACTAAGTGAGTACTCCCACTCGGTACCCAGCCCTACCACTAGGCAATGGATGATAATTGCTTACTTCCCTTAGTCGCCTCTTACGACACCCGTGGGAAAGAATGGGGTGGTAACACTTGTATTCTTAATCCGTCACCACACGGAAGATTATTTCTCTAGCCTGTTTTTCTGTCGGTCTGCGAGATATTCCTTATTCATTTATCAAATTCCATGATTTACCCCTCATTTTAAAGATTAACGTGCCGGCTAATGACGAAAAACAGCTTCTCTTAAATTTGAGATTTAAAATCATCAAAAAGGTCCTTTAATGGATGCGCAATTCCGCACGAGTCGACTTTAAATACAACAAATCAAATCTAGTTCGAGACTATTTCATTACAAGATACCGTTAATATACATGCCTGTAACAATCAATAGAGTTGTATGTGTAAAATATTCTAAATGTGGGTTATTATAGATAAGTAGTCATTAAGTAATTAGCTCAAAACAATAAAAACGTGTTTTCTACTGTTAATTATTCACGTTAATTCCGAATTGGAAAATTTATTCGAACATACTCGTAGTGTTTTACTGTCTAATAGAAGTAGACACGATATTTTCAATTCTTGGCTGACTGTGTCTGAGCATAATTTTATCGGTGTGTATTTGTTTCGTTATTATATTTCATATTAAAAGCAACATAAGTAGTAACGAATGGATTTTTACTATATTTTCGATATCCTTTGCAATTATATGGATCACCCACGTATCTGTTAATATATTATAGAATAGAAGATTTGTTTTTATGACAGGAAAGAGAGCTTTAACTATGCTCACAAAGGTGAAGTAATAATCTCAACTCGCCGCCTCACAAGGTTTAATTGAAAAACTCCTAGATAAACAATTGGAAATACTGCTCTGTACTCTGACTCGGTATAGGTACCTGCTAAAATTCTACTCCATCTAATTTTTGCCAGAGGTGGGGCATTCGCTTTTCGCATGAGTTCCTCCATCTTTGGCAGATCTATCTGATTTAGAAGGCATAGCCCTCCCACATCGATAGGCACTCGCGGAACACGTGCGCCACCATCTCGAGCCCGCCTTCAAGAGAAAGCACAGTGTCCTCTCCAGGCACTTATCCATAACAGGACAATCGTGGGGATTATCGCCACAATAGTAGCATGCGCGGCGCTTGGTCGCAAGCCGATCTTTCCATTCCATCAGGATCCAGTGAATGTCAAATCGGTACACTTTAATCTGTCGGTGCTTCGACTTCATTCCTCGACCTTGTGCTGGCGCATTGCCGGGCGCTCAGTTATTGGCGATCTCACACACTATCGAAAATCATATAATTTGAAATGTATTTATGATCTCGTATAGTTTAGCATAATAATAGATATTAATTTTACGATAATATGAAGATAAATAGTTAATGTCAAGTGCATGATATCAATAAGGTCAGCGCGTGGATAAACTCTGACATTGTTTGGTAATTTGAAAATATACCTACTTGTTTTCTTGTTTTATACAGGAAATCTTCAATTTTAATTAAATAGATCTCTTTATCGTCATTTGCATTAAGAATTATTTAAGTTAAGAATTGTTTTAGTTTTTTTATTTATTATAAAAGTTTTGTGGAGAAGACTGGTTTAAAATCCCAAAGCTAGCCACAACCCGGCTAGAACATTTCTCGAGGGGTTGCGGGCCAGTGTGGTGAAGTAAGGCAAGGGTGTTTAATTTTCTATGCCCAAGTATGTTGATTAAATAAAAAAATAAAATACAAAGAGAATACTAGCTAGCGTCTATGGAGTTTCTTTTAAGAGTTTTTGATTACTTACTCCTCGAGGCCTTCGGCGTAAACCATAATAATACAAATATGTACAATGTACAAAATGTGTCTGTTCTAAATACGAATATAAGAAACAGCGTATTTTATACAACCAGTATAATTGTTATCAATCTCACTTCAGGAAGCATAATATCATAATATGTACGAGTAAGTATATACAGCGTACCAAAATGATTTATGTCAAAAAATCTTTTTTTTAAATCAACGAATCATTTATTACAATAGTCAATGAAGAGGTCACACGACTAATGGAACAGCTGATTTGGAAGACAATTACACTATCCATCCATCAGTCTCTTGTCATTCACTACTATGCCCCCCAAGAGGATCTGTGCAGACTGCCCGTGAATTTGAACAGATCGAACCATTTATCACACACATTCTTTATATTTTTGGTGGTTACGAGAAAAGTAAAGATGTATAATACACAAGTATATATATTATGTTTATTCTAGTAGATATTTTTATATTACTCCATATAAATTAACACAAAGTGCGACGATGTGAAATCGAAAATAACAGTTACGAGCAGGATTTGAACCTGCACCTCATCACCACCATCTCACCGTCCCCATCCCATGATATTAAGAAGAAATGTGTTATCAAAATTCACAACCCCGAGCAATTATCATGATTGCTGAATTGGTAAAACATCTGGGACGGCATTCTAGGAGATGCAGGTTCAAATCCTGCTCGTGACTGTTATTTTCGATTTCACATTTTACGTGCGCATACTTTGTGTTTATTTTCTGGTTTAAGTTTCTCCACATTTTTACTGGGAATAAAATTGGGTACCAAGTGGGAGTACTTGGTTGTTATTGAGTTCGAGCGGGTTGGTACCACAGTCATCCATGTGACCGACCATGACGCACCTCGGTGCGTTTTGGCTGTAGCGGGAAATAGCTGTCCATTTCACTACCCATATGCAAAATGAAATGGTAATCAGCGACTTGACAATATAGCTGAGTGCATGAGCTACTGTTACCACTAACTTAAAAATACTTGTTAGAATTATATATCAATTTTAGACATTTCAGTTTACGTATAGCCTGACTGATGGTAAGCGGTGATTGTAGCCTATAAACGCTAGCAACAGCAGATTATCACTAGTGCGTTTCCAAACTCATGGACAGGGATCAGAGGCGGATAAGAAGGACGATAAAGAGGAAACGATAATGAACCTCCAGCGCTTTCATTCACTGAATAAAATAGAACAATAAAATAACCCACCTTTGCTTCACGTCAATATACTGTAAGAGTGTGGTAGGTACTTCCTTGGTGAAAGTGACCCATTAGTGCTGGGATTAGAAAGGAGCTCCCACCAAATAGCACATTCGATAGATAGTTTGAGATATAAAAAATAATAAATAAATAAATATTTACGGACATTTTCACACAACGTCCTCTGGTCCCAAACTAAGCTTAACACTTGTGCTATGGGTAACAGATTACGGATATAATACATATACTACTTTTTTTTTTGTAAATACATACATATAATAGATAGAAAACACCCAAACGCAGTACAAACTGAAGTGGGAATCGAACCCACGACCTCGTGCACAGAAGTCGGTTACACTACCGACGCCACGAAGCCCGTCAAAATATGATCATTACAAATGATGATTGCAGTATGAGTCGCTTAATTGTAAAAGCGGTTGTGCATCGGAATCTCAGATGATCTCAACAGAGTAGGTATACTACGTACTATAGCACTTTTTTTTTGTTTAGGCGAGATAAAATGTAGCTAACCTCACACCCCGTCGTTCGGGGCAACAAAAAGTGTAGTGTCAAAAATAAACCCGCCGTGTGCCGTCTCTCCGCCTGTACTGGCGGACTACTGGAACTGTTTGACGTTACCTAAGTGGTCCGCAGCCTACCTAGTACCTTTTTATTTCTTTTTTTTTGTTAATGTGGAAAAAATATTCCTAACCGCATACCCTGTCGTTCGGAGCAACGAACAGGGTAGTGTGGGACCCTCACCCACTAAATAAACCCGCCGTGTTGTACCTGCCTATATTAAAAATCAAAGTTATTCAAAAATTATTCTTAAATAACTTTTGAGTATTATATTCAGTCTTTTGTAAGTTCTTGTATCAAATCTCCAAGTATCTCAGAACTACAAAGGTTTTAAAAAGTGTACAATAATATTTTGTTTAAAAAAAACATAATATTCAAAACAACTAAAAGAATATGTTATTCAAATAAAATCAGGTGAAAATTGCGGTTCTCACCCACCACTTTTTCACGCACACTTTTCAAACGACATATATTTCTAGTTTCATACGTGAAACTTTAGTGTTTTACACCTCTGCTGATCCCTTTGCGGATAGAGGTGTGGGACTATACAAACAATTTGCAGATGTAGAAACAAATTGTGAAAGAGGAAAAAGATAAATTTTCTACAAGAGGGATTCGAGCTTGTGTCTTCCTCTATACGAGAGGATGCCTAAGCTATCGTAGAAGCCTGCTAAACTCCCAATTTCCACCTTCACATTGTAGCCTTATAACACCCGCGCCATCTACCGGATGTATTTTCATATATTTTTGTTCCGATATAGTAAGCTTAAATTATTAAAAAAAAAGATTCTAAATTATTACAATTAAGAATCATACTAAATAATCCCCGGGGCGGCCGATGCTATAGAGTTTTTTTCGTAAAAAGAATAAATCTCAGTAGGAGCCCGGTGTTTGGAAAATGTGCCCGGTAGACGGCAATAGGCTCCCCCCTATTACGTGGGACTTAAACATAGATGGCGAACCGTGGGACATAGACCTCTCGCCTACCCCTGCGGGAACACAGGTGTGATAATATGTTTTTAATGGCGCGAATCACGAAATATTTTTACTGTGATTTTTTCAAAAGCTAAAAGAATCACAACAAAAATATAGCAGATGTGATATCACAAATAGATCACGTTCATTTTCTTTGAGTGCACAATACTAAAGGAGTCCATATAAGCTAATTTTCAAACCACTCCTGTAACAGCGGTCAGCTGAGTACCTAATAAAGAATGACGTCCACAAAGTGTAGCAGTATAAAGTAAGGTGTGGTTATTTCAATAAGTAACTTTATTGTATCGGCCACGGGAAGTGCTTGGCTTAACGAGCTCCGAGGCACTTTTACGAGCATTTTTACGGTCTGATGTGACTAGGTTATGTAGTTCATCTTTAGTGAAACACATCACAGTTTAATAGAATGATAGAGATTGATAAAATATTTTTGATAAATTAAGTGGACAGTCAATATCAATTATTAAGTGGAATACGTTAATTCTGATAACGATAGGTATATTGATTTTTAGGTGATACAAAGTTATTTATTAATATAAAGCTGACGTGACTGCCAATTCGCATTGCATCGGCGTGGTAACGTCATGATAGTAGTATTACACCAGACGATGCAGCGCAGGGTAGCCTCCCTCCAATTGGGCTTGGTGAAAGCACTCTAAAGCTAGATATCCGCCCTCTTTAGGGAGCCTTTATCCAGTAGCGGGCGTGATGATCAAAACATACTCGTTGATGAATGGCAAAAAGTAGAATAATCTAAAAAAAAAACTAGACGTCACGGGACGTCTAGCAGATGTGAAAACATCGAAATTATTTTGTAGAAATAAAATGATGATAACTTGAGTACATTTTCAAGACCAATCAAACGAGTATAAACTCTATAAGGTTGCGTCGTTTCATTACAGAGTTCCTATGGCCACCTTCTAGCTCCATCATCAGACCCTGGATACCATCTATAGACAAAGTACTCGTCAAGACGAATCAAATGATTCCAAATTCAATGGGGTTACGTCGCTTCATTACAGAGTTACTGTGGTCACCTTCCAACTCCATCATCAGATCCTGGATATCATCTAGGACTGAAGTTCTAGTCAAGATATTTCAAATGAGCCCTAACTCTACGGAGTTGCGTGTGCCATTTAATTACAGAGTTCCGCATTACCACCTTCCTGCTCCACCTGGATACCATCTAAAGACAAAGTACTCATCAAGACGAATCAAACGTGTCCACACTCGACGGGTTGCGTCGTTTCATTATAGAGTTCCTATGTCCACCTTCCTGCTCCATGATCAGATCAGCTCCATGTCATCATAATATTACATTGTCACACGATATTACACATTGCACGTAAAATTTCAGCTCAATCGGAAACCGGGAAGTGTTGTGTCAAATTTAACTTGCAAGATTTGAACGGGACAAGTAAAATAAAAGCGTCGCCACGTTAACAACCGATTTTACCCTCCCTCCGCATTAGATGTTTCACATCAAAAAAGAATGAATGGTTATTGTTTGTAAATTCAGGCAGCTAATACTCTGTATACTGAAATAATATTTTTTTTGTTTGTTTAAGGCATTGGCAGAACCATCAGCCTAACAGAAACTTATAAACATCGTTATTCTCTGATCACAGGTAAGTTTAATTCATCAAACAAGTCGTAGTTGAAGTCAGTCATATAAAATTAGTCAGTCATGACTTGACTTTTTTGCCCCGCTCCAGTAAAACGATGGCGACCTTACTGAAGCTTCTATGGTGTTTTGGAAGCAACAGGAAAAAACAGGTTATGTCGCATTACATCACTTGCCAACACTCATACACATACACAAATAGTTAATAAGCAAAAGGTCACCACTTTTACACATTAATACTTGAAATAACACTAGTTTAGGAAAATAATGCAGAGCGACAACATGATCTTCTCCGTGTTCCCCCCAAAACTCCCATTCTGAAATAAGACCAGTGCCCAAGAGTAGCACAGTAAGAGTCATAAAAATTATAGACAGCTAGAAAACTTTATGATTACTTTTTAATCATTAGCGTACTGAGATGAATGTGAAAACAATTATGATTCGTACGGTACTCGATCAATCGTAATAGATTGATCGTTTCTTCAATAGACTCCTTTGTAAACAAAAATCCATTGACAAAATTAAAGTGCCTGCGGGCACCCTTTATCTTCGGGTAAGATGTTAATTGTGTGGAGCTAAAGCTACGTATCTTGAATAGACATTTGTCCAAAAGCAATGTTATTTAGATCTAACGCCTCATTAAGCCCTAAACCAATATATATATATAATTATATATATATATTTACAAGCTTTTATTTACCATGCTATGTTTGTTATTAATTTCGTCTAGGTCAAATGGAACAAGCTGAAATAGAACTACTTCTCTGAATCGAAAATTGAAAATTTTTAATTCTAACGACAGGTAATAGTTAAATGAGTACTCCCACTTGGTACTCAACCTTACCACAAGTACTGCAAAGGGTGAATAATTGCTTAATTCCCTTAGTCACCTCGTACGATACCCACAAGAAAAAACTGGGTGGAGACACTTGAATTATTAGTCGTATTGTTAACATAACAGAATCTACAATCAGAAAATACAATCTATAAATAAAAGAAGCGGCGCCGCTTATTTGTTAATACGCGTGAAGATAAAGTATAGTCACATCTCTTAATTGGACTAAATAATTGACACGATGATCTCTAAAATTATATTATTGTAATTGGCGATGATATTATCTTTATTCAATCTGCTGTATTTTAGTTTTCAAGCATAATATACTCGAAAATCTTTGCTTCACTCTCTCGCTAGTGATACCCACAAACTAAAGCTTTTATCGGTGAGCATCATATAACCTATAAACGACGTAAGTGAGACTGTCAAAAAGCAGGACACGGATTAATTGTAAAATTATGGTTTAAGTTTTAGATCAGAATAGTCTATCATGTGTTACATTCGAGAAAATCTTTTATAATAACTGTTAGCTCAAAACGAAAATCAAAAATATTTTATAATAACTGATAGCTCAAAACAAAAAAACAAAAATCTTTTATACCTAATAACCGTTAGCTCAAAACGAAAATCAAAAATCTTTTATAATAACTGTTAGCTCAAAACGAGCCTCTAATAAGTATTGATGGATCTTTGAAACAATTATCGTAAGTTTCTCACCATATTTGTTGGTTATGGTTGATATGGTATCAATTTATTTGTATCCATCACAACTTTCTTTCAATTATATATCTTCGTAGCCGTCTCAAAAGTAGAGTAAAGTTTATTTTATTACCAAAGTGGCCCTTCGGCTATTGATAATTAGGAAGCACCGCTCATAGATTTTCGTTACACCAGGGGCAACACAAAGCCGCCTTCTATCGTGAGTATAATACTCTTCTCAAACCTCGTTTAAAGAAGGATATGTGTAGCGCTGGGGTTGTGAAGAAAGCAGCGCTATTAACTGAAGAAAGCAGTACTGATCTAATAAATCCCCCATTGATTTCATGACGAAATTCACTTATGTCATATCCAGACGGATCAGTGGCATAGTAGATATGTATTTCATATATTATTTACTATAGCTATCACTATCATACTAAAAAACACAAAAACACGGTATTATTTCTATAAAAGCAAGGTATAATTGTATATTTTTATTTAGATATTTTTATATATATTTTTAGCATTTGACATGCTTAGCACTATATATTAAACACAAATATATTTTTAACTATATTTATAAAGTGTTTGTAAATCCACAGCTTGAACAAAAAATACGTATATCGGTTAATAAATTGGTTAGATTATGATGAATTCTTTAAGTAATTAGAGCTCCTTAGTGATGTACTCAGCTACGATAGTTTCAATGATTCTCGCACGTCCTTAAAAAGCGATACGACTATAGATCGTAGCATTAACAAATTGAACTAACATCGCCTCAATGTCGGGGTCATTCGATAACAAGGCGTTTCGATACATGAATGCTACACATAAGATTAAATTATAAATTTAATAGTTACCTCTACGCGGAAAATCTCGTAGCAGCACTGCAATAAAATTCACGGCTATACTTCATGACACGCACAATTTCACGATCCACATTACTGTCTTCTATCACTTCAATATTAGTTAATAAGTTTGCGATGAGCGAGGGAGTTGTTCGGGCGAAGTGCGCGCGCCCGCGTCTCGCAACTGTTCAAATTGCACTGAGCTGAGACAACACGCTCCTCTATGGGGAAATATAGTGGTTGTTCGCCCTTTTACTTTAAAATTTTCCTTTGTTTTCGTTTAATTATACATGACCATGTTTAATAATAAATGGAAAAAGGCTCCCGGCGTACCTTTTCAACCATATACCTAGTATGTGCACGTACGAGTGACTACCCGTACCTATATATTAGAATTTTGTAAGGTGACAAATAATTAATTTGCGACATAAATATAATGCAGTTGTTGACTTCAGGTTTGTTTGTACCTTACCTTGAGGTGACAACATATATGTTCGGGGTTCTCACGAGGGTATTACACCGCCAACTTACTTCACCCCAAAGTACTAATAGGGACAGAAAATCCAATAGCAAGTATTATCAGATATAGATATTAAAACCCGGAGTCTCATAGTTAAAAATAAAAAAATATTTATATACATAATTCCAAAAAGGGGTATGTGCCTTTGCCTTATGTAGTCACAGACTTGATTTATCTACTACTGAGAATTTTTCTTTTTACGAAAAAAACTCAATAATACTGCCCAACCTGAGGGTCGAACTTTTTTTTAGTTAAGGCGTGAAAAATTGCTCCTAACCGCACACCCCGTCGTTCGGGGCAACAAGCAGGGTAGTGTGGGGCCCTTACCCACTAAATAAACCCACCGTGTGCCGTCTCTCCGCCTGAGACCTCATGATCAGCAATCGCTCACATTTCCGCTGCACCACAGAGACAAGAAAAAAATAAGGTTATAGTTACAATAGGTTATCCCATAGATAAAACCACCCTTTGGCTGCGGTGGAGCCTGTTTTTAGATTATATCTTAGGTATCCGATAAAGTAGGGGAATAAAATGTATATATTTTTAAGTATGTTATATGTTTTCAGACTAATAAAGAGCTTTTTCTCAAAAAAATATGTTTCAAAAATGTGCATGTGGTAATGTGCACCCGGTAGACGTCAATAGGCTCGCCCCCTATTACGTGGGACTTAAACATAGCTGGCGAATAGTGGGTGTGCAATACACCTCTGCCTACCCCTTCGGGGAATACAGGCGTGATGCTATGATTTTTTTTTTTTTTCTCAAGTATCTTAATTACAGACAAAGTTCTGTTACAGCTTCATAATAGTAAAGATAGATATATCTTTCTAGTTAAGTATCACATTTTATTGTGGCATTCCATTTCATTTAGTTGTACTTTAGCTTAATATACACTATATGGCTGTTTTTTGTGAGTAGTAAAGGCAGATCTTACCTTCGCTTCCTTTTTATTCGACTATGATGAACGCAATATAAAATTTATAACACAAGTAACTAAAACCAGCGAATGTCGGTTATCCGATCTTTTTTAAACGTGCTTGTTATAAACGAGATAAATAAGTCAAAATCTGAAACATAATACATTATTTTTCTAATGTGTAAGTACCTATATTACAGATCTCCCCAGATTTATTGTAATTGTTTACTCCTCCATTTATTGCACAGATGGTATATCTACTGATTTCGCGTGTTGGTTGTGAGTTCGATTTCCACATAGGACAATTCTTAGTGAAATCCATATAATATGGTTGTTTTAAGTCAGAGTGTACTTATTGATAATAAAATTGTACAGTGATAATAAAATTGTGTATAAAACATAATTGTTATGGTGACTCAATAAATTGAATCTATTTATGATAGGTATATTATAAAATTTATAAATATGTAACTGAGCTGACTGGACATATAAGATATTTAAAAAAAAATATACTGTATTTAGGCTAATTTAGGCGCCTGTGAACATTATATTTATTCTTAAATTTTTGTCTATTTGTTTGTTAGCACACTACACAAAAACTGCTAGACGTATTTCAATACAGTTATAAATAATGTCATAATTGAAACTGATAATTTTAGCTTACGCAAATATCTTTAAAAGTATCGTGGTTGGAACGCCATATTGTCTTACGTTCTCCTTGTCAAATAAAAAACATGAAAACAAGTTCAAAAGATCTAGGAGGCTAATATAACCGTAATATACATTATTACGGTTAATAAATATTTAAATTTGACAAACTAGCGAGAAATTTCTTTACATGTTTAGCGCAGTCGTTTAGCCATGTCCTTCTATTTTTTGTAACGGCCGGACCGATCATAATGAAAATCAGCATGTAGAAGGAACACGTCATCGGACACATGACAGGCTATACCTATGTAACTCTTATAGTCCTAATATCCTAGTCAAACCTTACTACTTTAGCTGAGTAATTTTTTTTTTGTTTAATTTAGCTTTAACCTAGGGCAATAGTCCATTACTGAAGTGAATTTACGCGGTACCAGTGGTCCACCGAGTACGGGCGTGTGAGGGCGCACGGTGGGCTTTTAGTGGGTGAGAGCCCCAGACTACCCCGCTGTCTCCCCGGATAGAGGGGTGTGCGGTAGGTACATTTTTGGCCACCTTAAAAAAATGTTCATTTCCAGGTATTGTGTAAAAATTACGTAAAAACATTAATTACTTTTCTTAAAATGCTTACTAACTAAAAAAGCTATAATAGTTTATTTCAGTTACTTTCATAGTATTGCGTCCTGTGGCATACTGCTATGGGGATGCTCCGCTGATTTAAACTCTATATTTGTGTCAAGCCAAGGGTCGGTTCGTGCAATCTATAATCTGGGCCCGAGAGTTTTCCTTAAACAGAAATTCTAAGAGATAAATATTCTAACTGTTGTGTCTCAATTTATATATGAAAATTTATTATACGTCAAGAAAAAAAAAGTTCATAAGCTTTGATAAGTATAGCAACGTTCATCACATTTATACTAGGAACTAAAGCTCAAGTACTCATATCCACAGAATTAGTAATATCTTGCATGGGGATATAATATTAAAGAAACAATAATTAATATAATAATTATCTCTAAATTATATCTAGAGATAATCTATCTATATTCTTTGTATATAAAATCGATTGCTGTGCATTTATCTCACAAGAACTCAAAAACGAGTGGAGCGATTTTGATGATTTTTTTGTGTGTGTTTGAGTTAAACCCTGGTTTGTTTAGACTTACAAAAAAAGTTATAAATAAAAGATTCAAATAATTTCTTTTTGTTGTTATTACCATGGTTATCTGTGGTTTATAAATAAATTATAGAAAAAATTGTTTCATTAAAAAAATATAGTATACATTTTTCGCTTACTCTTGGTTACACCAAGAACCTCTAATCAATGATCGTGCGTGCGTGGTCTCTAATATTATGTTTCTGACAGTTCTTTTTTTATCCATTCCACAGATTAGGGAGTAAGATATACTAGATATCATGCAAATACGTCCCATGACGACATACGGCATTCGTGGTTACGTGATAATGTCAATTATTTACAACATTTTAAAATTATTTTATTTTGTTAATTATTAACTTAAAAACAAACATATATATATATATATATATATATATATATATTTTTTTTTTATTGCATGTAGTGGCATACGAGCCACGGTCCATCTGATGGTAAATGCTAACCGCCGCCCATGGACTCGACTATACCGAGAGTATTGTCAAGCCGCTGCTCACCAATTCATTTCACAGATATGAAATGAAATATAAACGGCTATCACCTTCTACAGCCAAAACGCAACTATGTGTTTCATGGCCGATTACACGGGAGATGTGGTACCAACCCGCTCGGGCCTGATACCAAGTGAGTACCTACTCCCACTTGGTACTCAGCCCTACCACCAGTCATACAATGGATGATAATTGCTCACTTCCCTTAGTCGCCTCATACGACACCCGTGGGAAGTGATGGAGTGGTGACACTTGTATTCTTAGTCCGTCACCACGCGGACAAAATTTTATTACTATTGATAGGTTTTAACACAAGTAAATTATAAAACTTAAAAACAAACATATTTTGCATATTCTGTTACTATTGATAGACTTCGGTAAACATACGAGTAGGTCCTATTTACAATATCCATATTGGAATCGTTCGATAGCGCTGCGATTGTTTACCAGGATTTATATCAGTTATCAATTTTCTATGGAATCTTTTTTATTCTAATTTGATTGCTGGCATGATTTACCACAAAATTTAACCCCCAAATCGCTTCATCAACAGCCCTTCATTAAAATTAAAACATCCAAAATTATCTGCTAATTAGCAGGGATAACCAATCTTCGGGCAGGATAATGTCTATTGCGTTGACCTAGTAATATTAATAGCTGAGTAATTAGGTAGGTAAGCCTAATAGCATTTTTAAATAGCTTTTAATATTCTTACTAATTTCAATTTGCCGGTAGATAATGTTTGACAGAGTAGACAGAGACAACGTATTTACACTTGCTCACTCTTTTGCCTCATTCACTCTCATCATATTTACGGGTACTCCTGACCTAACCTTTCTCGAGAACCGCTCCAATTTGGTCATAGAACGTTTGACGAGGTCCTCCTATACTAACTGCTCACATACTAAGTCCAACCGTCGAAATACGCACCAACAACGCAAGCCCCAGAAAACTGGTTATTGGCGGAATCAACGGGAGCCATAATGAAGAATTGATTGAACTCCGAAACTATTAAACCGATTTTCATGTTTTTTTAAATGTGTTGTTGCTGGCGTGCCTAAGATAGGATAGTTTATATCACGTATTTTTTATTAATTAATTGCAAAATATTCACGAAAAAAAATACGGCGGTACGAAGTTCGCCGGGTCAGCTAGGATTTATATATGGCGAGCGTGAATGATGTAGGTAGGAGGACCTCCTTCTACATTGTTTCTTAAACTAACTATATAAAAATCTAACACCATACAATTCAATAAGTACTCATACTTCATATCTGACACAAAAGCGAACATCGTTATTTGCGAAATTTTGCAAACAGCTGAGTGGGCTGCCTCTTATTTCGACAGCGTTATTATTGACACCGAAAGTGATACTCGAGGGATCAAGGTGAACGTAAGGATCTCTTCTTAACCCGAAGCACAAGGAATGTTTTGAAGTATTTCTCCAGTAACTAGAGCTTTATATAGATAAAAACTTTGACATCATTACGACACGAACAACTGATAATTATTTACCTAAATAATACTACAATTTCTTCAATACGTTTTTACAACGAAAACAATTCCATATTTATGAAAATATCGATTTTAGGTATATAAATAGGTTTTCTTTTACTTCTAATCTAGCTTCTGCCAGACACATCGGTACTAAATTTCTAATATATAGGGAATGTGGCATATTTTGATAATCATTACATTTTCTCGGGATAAAAAACCTATGTGTTAATGCAAGGAATATACTATCTATGTGTCAAATACCATCCTTTGCTCATCTGTTATTTCGTTATAAATAACAAACATCCAAACTTTTACGTTTATAAAACAAATCCGTGTTGTCGACTGTTTCTCCTTACTTCTAAAGTACTCAAAGGATTTAGATAACTTTTACGCTGTACTCTTAGATACTATTTCAGGAAGAGTTTCCATATCAAAGTATAACAAGTACATGCTGAGTAAACTTTTTTATAAGTAGAAAAATCATAATATTTACAAGCCAAGTCATGAAAATATATCCTTAGTTGATTTCGCGGTTAAAAGTTTGTATGAGAGAGTTTTTTTATACACGATAGTGTGGCAAACAAACATACTGCCCACCTGATAGTAAGTGGTTACTGTAGCCTATAGGAGCAACACCAGAGGCATCACTGACGCGACGCGATCTCCAATGAAAGGGATAGGAGGTGGATAGGTAGGATACTAAGGCGAGGATAGGAAGGATGATAAGGAGTGGATAGGGAGGGGGGTTTGAGCCTGCAGCGCTCTCTCTCGAAATACTAAATGCAATGGTAGATATCTCTTAGCGTATGTCACGCTCATTTCTGACAGGGTGGTACTTCTCCGATTAGAGCCTAGTTATTCATGCTGGGATAAGCAAAGTTTCTACTACTAGAAGAGAGTGGTAGGAAAAATCCTTGAGAGCTTTCAGCTAGAACTACAAAATCGCTTCTTGACTAGTGCATCTCTGTGAAAGTTATGAATAAAAACAGTGTAGTTTGGCTGATTGGTGCAATCTAATATAAGCAAAACACTGAAATCTCCAATTCCGTGAGATAGAACTGTTAGAATGGAAAAGGCCGGAGTCTTTTTAAAAAAGAATTATTTATTTCCACTAAAAACAATAGGATACAAAATTAGAATAAATGGGGAGAATGCGGTAAGCGTCCCACTTTCTCGATTGTCTGACCCGAACTGAGGAGCCTAGCCTCTGAATACAATATGGTAAAGGAGCTTGTGCTGATTAGGCTGCTTAATAATCATTTCTATATACATGCCAGGGATGTAACAACCCCCCCGATAAGATGAAACTTATATTTTTTATAAGTTTCAGGGTGCTATACGAAGCCTCGGGGCTGGAATTTCTTCAATTTCATGAGATTCTTCTGGTAAAGTATTAGGTTCAAATTTCTTTTTATAAATAGGACATTTACCGAATCTTTTATAAAACATATAAAATATAAAAATTAAAATTAATACAAGTAAACAATAAGTAATAATAGGATAATGAGATTCATATTCTAATAAAGGACGAGGTTCATTAATGATTTTATCTATATCTGACAATACATAATTATTTGAAATGGTTACAAGTTTTTCTAAATGCATATCGTATAATTTTACAGGTTTTAATTTTGATTTAATGGATATAAACTTATTTTTATCACAACAAGGATCACTAATAAGGTTAAAATCTGAAATTACAGGTGTAGTCGTTATATTGTAAGTTCTATATTTTGATACAAATTCTCTATTTCTACAATAAGCTTTACAATTAGGTTTTAGATGAATAATACCAGTTCCTAATAGTTTATATTCTGAAATCTGAGAGTCACACTCAAGGGTAAGTTTAGTTGGCTCTGACTGTACAAATAGCTATTTATTACTTTTTAATTCTTGCCAGGTATCAATACGCCCATGGTAATCCATTAGGTAATAACCTAGTTTCACATTGGCGTGATAATTTATTGATAATTTTACATAGCATCTCAGTTTCACAAGTGGGCACATTCTGAATTGAGTGTGTTTCAACGCTATTACATATTATGACCTGGTTAATTATCTTAGAGCATTTGCTTATATCGTTAAGACATACATACATTAACTTATCTCTACTTATAGCTATACGCTTACAATGGGGTATAATCATAGCATATGAATTAGGCTGTTCCTTATCGTGTGGAATCGGAACCGGTATAGACTTATATACTAAATATTCTGACTTATGTACTAAAGGAATATTAATAATAAACACAATTTTATCATTTATAAAACACCAAGACAGTTGGGCTATGTCGCTCAAAGTATGAATGTTATCTAAACTTAGACTAATAGGTAATTCATTATTATTACTTAAATCCTTAACACTACGTAGTAATTCATTATAGTTTTGTTTAGAAGTTAAAACAGAAGGATGTATAGAATGACTCTTTGTAAACATTATAGCGTTAATAATATCTTCGAGTCTGAATGATAGTGTTAACAAACTAGAGGAAAGCTCATTATAAATTTCGTTCATCTTACATTCTACATATAGTTCATGGTGAATATTAGAAATATTATTTAATACAGCGGATAGGTTTTCTATGGCATTACCCATTCGGGTTTCGTTAATTCTAATTACGTTTAAAGTATCGTTATAATTTTTGAAGTTATACTTCTTTAGGCGCGTTATGAAAAAATGATGAGAGTGAAATTTTAAGATGCGCGCGCATCTGTGACACAAAATTAACAGTATGAAGTTGTCTACAGTATGAAGTTGTCTGCTTAACCGCTCATTAAGTCTCGAAAAAAAGCTATTAGTATATGTACTGCCTAAGCAAGTACATTTGAAGTACAATTATATTTGTATATATACTTTATTTACAAAAAAAAATTATTGTGCGATTCAGGTTATAGTACATTTTGTATAGAATAGCACTGATATTTATTACAGCGCCATCTGTTATTCAATTTTATCATCTAAATATTTTCTTCTAACAACATTCGAGTCCCACTAATAATTATTAGTGTCTCTTCCGCCCACTAGAGAGCACGATTTTAAATAAAAACAAGCTCTTAGGGAGTGACATGGCCCTGGTAGGCACTTACAGAACTTTTTAAAATCACCCAAATAACTACAGTGATCTTTGATGTTACAAATATTATATTCTCACTACAACAACAATCACTAATAAATAATAACTATTGCTACTATAACAGATAACAGCTGACTAATTATTATCTACTTTATGTATAGGTTATAAGAATTAGTAATCTTATCAACATGAAAACGATATCTACAGGAAATAATTAGTACTACGAATAATCGTGTAGCCACTATTGTGTGGTAGTTCTAAGCAATACGGTAAGATGGCGCTGTTATACATTTTTTATTAATTCTAAGTTATAATAATCTATATTCTACAAGATATTTGAGAAAAAATGACTGTAATAGGCTATAAACACAAAACAATATTTTTTAGAATTTTTGTCTGTTTGTCTGTTTGTTTGTTCGCGCATCAAACAAAAACCACTGAACTAATTTTGATGCAACTTTTTGATAAAAATGAAAAGTGAATATTAAATTAAGAAATCAATAAAAATATTTAAAAAATTACCAACCTTAAATTCAATTTTTGAATTTATTATTAAATTTATTTTTAAAATATTAAATAATCAATAATAAACATTTAAAATTAAGAATCTTATAATATTTAGTACAAATTATGTCTTATATATTTATTATTCTCTAAATTTGGTTTTTAATAATTATATATATTATATATATATATTAATTATATATTATATAAATTTATATTAAATATATTATTATATGAATATATTAATTTTCAATTATTAATATTAATTATTTAATGATGCCAAAGAAGTATAACTTCTCACGCGCGTACATAAGTACACGTACCCATTTTTTTTTAACACTGTATCAGTCATTAATATATTATCTTTAAGGAGGGATGACAGTTTCTTGTCATTATTTTCTAGGTATTGTATAGCGGAATTATATTTAATGGAGTCGTCTTCATCCATTGTTCCAATTAATTGTTTAAACACTGAACCAATGCCAGCAAACCACGCAGATCTCTTATCTCTATCGGGAATAAGATGTGAAATAGCACTATAATCTCTTAAAATAGTAGTCAAAATGCTAAAGGCTGTAAGAAGTTATGACATTTAAACACTCAGTTCATTTTGATTGCAGAGAAATCTAGCACTGCTTAAGACCGCTTTCATATCATCTAAGTGAGGCTGTATATATGCAATATCAATAGGTATAGGGACGTGAAGGTAATTATTAGAAATTCTTAGAGATCCTTTTTTTTAGGCGGGAAAAAATGTTCCTAACCGCACACCCCGTCGTTCGGGGCAACGAACAGGGTAGTGTGGGGCCCTCACCCACTAAAGAAACCCGCCGTGTGCCATCTCTCCGCCTTTATTGGCGGGCCACCGGAACTATATTACATTCCTTCAGTGGTCCGCCGGCGGCTTACCTTTTCGGGTACCCTCAACTTAGCGACGCATGGAGCGTCGCACCTTCGCGGGGAGGCCTTGCGGGTGGCGGACGTTCTCCGGTCCCTCCACCCGCAGCCCCAGCTAGGGCGGCATTAGGCGCAAATACTCGCACCTGCGCCGCCCCAGTCGCTGGCGGCGGTTTGGGTCTGCGGAAGGATCAGCCTCCCTGGCCCTCTCCGCCGCTTCCTTCCGCGAGATAACCTCCTCGCAGAAGGCAGCGACTGCGGCCCAATTCCTGTCGCTGCCAAGCATCGCTCTGACGACGCTCGGCAGCGAGAGGTCCCCCCCTATTGCCGCGACGAGTTCACGGCGCTGCTCGGCCCAAGTCGGGCACGACTCGAGCGTGTGCTGCGCCGTGTCCTCGTCGCAGCCGCAATGGTGACAGCCCGGAGTCGCTTCCCTCCTTGCGACTATGTGCAGATATCTGCCGAAGCAGCCGTGCCCCGACAGCACCTGCACCAGTCGGAAGGTAAGGACTCCGTGCCGTCGCCCTGCCCACTCTTCCAGCACCGGCAGGAGCGCCCCTACGGTCCGAAGACCGGCCCGGGGCGCCTCCAGCCGCGCCCTCCAGCTGGCCATGGCAGCTCGGCGAACGTCACCTTGCCATCTGGCCACCACGCTTGGTGGGGGACGTGCACCCCCCTCCCGCTCTTGCGACGCCCGCCGATACACCTCGGCAAGCACCTCCGCCTCCAAGTCCCACGGAGGGGTTCCGGCCAACGCGCAGGCCGCCTCTGTCGACACCGTGCGGTACCCACGTATGACCCTGGACGCGACGACTCTCTGTGGCCTCCACAGAAGAGCCCCGTTCAGTGCGTCCAGGGACTCCGCCCATACGGGTGCGCCGTACAGCGCCATCGACCGGACATTCTTAGAGATCCTGCGGGATCAAAATAAATGCCTGTACTTTCTTTCACAGGCTCTACGACATCGGTTGTTGCAACGGAGACACATGTTGCTGCGATTCTGGAATATATATAGTATTCTAAGTATTTTAACTAATTCTAATAACTAATAATAAGGATCATATGATATTTACATCTTGAAAGGAATTTAAGCAGCTAGTTTTACTTCATCGTAATGATATTTAATGTCTTCTATTTATTAATAGGGTAAGTGTGTTATTGCCATTTATCCGTATAACTTTATAAGGCCCTTTGCAAATAGGTGATAAGGCCTTGCGGAGTCACAAGTGATTTTTGACGTAAACCATATCACCTGCCTTGTATTTAACTTGTCTAGTAAAAATGTACTATGATAGGCATATCATAGTACATTTTTGATAATGTTTTGGATTTGATAATGTTCTCTATTGCTTTCTCGGGAAAATCTTAAACGTTGTTGCAAGATTCTGACATAATTATTATAAGTTGATTCTAGTAAGGAATCGTAAATAGATAAAGGTATGATAGCTTTGTGGCCGAATACTAACTCATATGGAGTAAAATTTGTTGTGGAGTGAACAGTTGTATTATAGGGAAGCATAGCTGTGAAAACATAGCGCGGCCAATTAGTTTGGTTTTCATCAACAAACGACTTCAGGTACTCTTTCAGAGTCGAGTGACTTCTCACAAGGGCCCCTTGTGTCTGCAGATGGTATGGGGTTGACCAAAGCTGTTTGATTTTAAGAAAACTGCATGTTTGTTTAAATAATTCGGCTGTGAAGTTTGTACCTTGGTCTGTTATTATAGTTCTTGGAATGCCGAACTGAGCTATAAAATGGATAAGACATTCTGAAGTTTCTTCTGCTGTAGCATTTGGAATTGGGTAAGCCGCTGAGTATTTTGTCAGGTCATCTTGCAATGTTAATATAAATTTTAATTTCCTGATTCCGACTTCAGGGAGTGGACCTATGATGTCTAGAGCGACTCGCTCAAATGGTTGAGTTGACGTCGAGGTGATCTGCATCGGTGCTCGGTTGGTCTGGCGTAAAGCTTTATTTGCCTGACAGGAAGCACAATTACGAACATAGCTTTCTATGTCTCCTCGCATGTTACGCCAATAGTATTTTTCTTGTATCCTTTTTAACATCCTATTAGCACCTAGGTGACCTGCTATCGGGATATCATGATTCTCTCTTAATATTTTCGTAATCTCACTCATAGAGGGGTACATTATAATATTTTTATAAATATGAACACTTATATTAGTACTATGGAATAAATACGTTAATATATTATAAATCTTAATAAAAGCATGACTATCAAATGGATTGCTGAAATCTGTAATACTAAACTCTGATATATCTATTGTAACGAAGTAATTCTTCAAGTTTTTCAGACTCTTGAAGACATCTTCATAGGTGGTTCTATCATAGTGGTAGAATTTAACAAATAAGAAGAAGTACTTAATATTATCTCTTTCAAACGTGAGAAACGTATGAAAGCTTCTTTCTTGTGCAAGAAATTCTTTGGAATCGGACATATTAGCTATTATTTCAGGAACGTAACGGTTTGACTCATCTAGATCAATCGAGGTAGGTATCACGATATGTTTTAATTTTGTCTTTAAGAGATTTTCATTGTATTCATGTATTCTAGTGTCAAGTGTGATTGATTTATTGTTTACTGTTTTCAGGTATTTGGAGTAAGAGTCTTCAATATTGTCGACTTCGACAGATGGCGGAGTAGGTATATTAAAATCTTCAGGTAAGTCCAGGTCTTCAGGGAGGATCAAATCATCTGGTAATTCTAATTGAGGTTGACATACCTCAATATGTCAATATTTTCAGGGTTTGACTGCTGTGTGTGCTGAGGAGGATGCGTTTCGTCGGTAAGTATTTCGTTAGGATTAACAGCAGCATTTTCAGGAGCAGTTGCAGGATGACTTGCAGGTAACGTATTTTGTGGATCATTTTCAGGTTCGCCCTGTAACGGGTTTACAGGATACCACGAAAGGGCATCTGCATTGGTATTAATTTTTCCTTTTCTGTACTGGATTTCGTAATCATATTTTTCTAACTTAAGACGCCAACGAATTAATCGGGATCCGGAATCTTTACAATTGAAAAGCCAGTTAAGGGGTTTATGGTCTGTAAGAATAATAAATCGACAGCCGAAAATATAAGGGCGGAATGTTTTAGTTCCAAAAACGATAGCCAGGCATTCCTTTTCTGTGACGCTGTAGTTACATTCCTCTTTATTAAGGGTTCTGGATGCGAAAGCTATAGGTTGGCCTTTCCAATAACACCTTGTAATAATATGGCTGAAATAGCGTAGTTTGAAGCATCGCAAGTTAAAATAAAAGGTTTTGTGAAGTCAGGATAGGCGAGAACTGGTGCGGTTACTAGTTTGTCTTTGAGCTGCTCAAATGATAGATATGAATCTTCGGTAATATGATGCTAAATCTAGGAATGATTTTATGTCCTTCGCACACTTCGGTACCGGGAACTGTACAACGGCTTTTATTTTGTCTGGATTCGGCTTGACACCTTCACTGCTGATGACGTGGCCCAAATATGCGACTTCTTTCCTTAAAAACTCACATTTGTCCGGCTGGAGCTTAAATTGGAATTTTCTGAGCTTATTGGAGTTTACGGAGTTTTTTTATGTGTGATGGTAGATCGTGGGAGTACACAACAACGTCATCCAAATAAACAAAGCAATGTACGCCCTGTAGCCCAGATAGAACTGTATTCATTGTTCGTTGGAAGGTAGCCGGTGCATTTTTTAAGCCAAAAGGCATGCGATTAAATTGAAAATGCCCTTGGGGAACACTAAATGGTGCATCTTCCGGTTTCATTTGAATCTGGTGAAAACCGGAAGCTAAATCTAGGGATTTAAAATATTTACTTTGGCCTAACTGATCTAAAATTTCATTAATTTGGGGAATTGGGTAATTTTCACCTATGGTTATGTCATTTAACTTTCTGTAGTCTATAACTATTCTCCACTTCTTCTTACCAGTGGAGTCATCCTTTTTAGGTACTATCCAGATGGGAGATGACCATGGAGATCTTGAAGGAGTGATGATTTTCTGGTCTAACATTTTATTTATTTGTGATCTGACTTCTTTTTTGTGTATTTCAGGAAATCGATATGAGTTTACGTTGATCGGAGCAGAAGAGTTTGTTCTTATTTCGTGTTGAGTTATATCTATGCACGTTAGTTGATCGCCCGGTAAATGGAATATATCAGAATATTGATGACAAATTTCGTTAAGGTATTGCAATTCTTCATTATTTAAATGAGATGTCCGTAGGAGGTTGGATAATTGCTGAGCCCGCTCAAGACTGTTATAAGAGTTATTGTGTTGTATGATGTTCTCTTGAGTGACATCAATGGGACTTAAGGTAAGCATTAAATTAGCATTCAAATGAACTGGCTCATCGGATACGTTTAGAATAGTTAAGTTTATTCTGTTGTTGTCTTTAACTTTGACGAGACAGTTTGATACAAGAAGAGAATCGGAGATGTGTTGATTTAAAATGAGTCCTTTCAATTCTGGATTTCTTACTGAGCACTCTATTATAGTTTAGTGCGAGGTTGAAGTATATAGGATGGCTCGTCTAAGCACAGTTTAACATTATAATTATTTATTCCTAGGAAGCCGGAATAATAATTAAATTTACACTGGTGTTGCATAAACAAGTCGTTACCTACTATACCATCATAAGGTAATTCCAAAACATCGAATACACGGAAGGTATGTGGTACTTCTAGTTGATTATTGAACCGTAATTGTAATTCTAAACAGCCTATGCTCTTTAAAGTATCCTTTTTAGCATCTATACCTTTAACTTTAATTGTTTTATCTTTCAACTGTAGTGAGGAATTATTTATGCATTTATTTTTCAGGACACAAATCGACGCTCCGGAGTCTATCAGTAAAGTAAGTGGATCTTGATTCACAGAGGTATGTATTTTAACGTAAGGTAAGTATCTTTTTAGAATATTTTTTTCATAATATGTCATTTTCTGTTTCAGATTTACAGCGAGTTTGATGATCTTGACCTTCCATATGGGGCTGGTTACTCTGCGGAGTGGTACTACTTTTATTCGGGATCCGACCTTCCTTGTGGGGCTGATACCCTGCGGCGTGGTCCTACGATTGATAAGGTTCAGACCTTCCTTGTGGGGCTGGTTACCCTATGGCGTGGTCCTACTTTTGATGGAGCTGAGGCCTTCCTTGTAGGGCTATTTACCCTGCGGCTTGGCCTTAATGGTAGTTAAAATGGTATCGTCTTAAGCGGTAGAAACCTGCCCCGTGCGATACCTATACGGGACAGCTAATAGTTTAAATCATTATTATCATTGTTATCAGTTTCATCCCTGCTTTCGTCTTCACAATTGTTAGTGAGGTTGACACAAGGATTATACTTGAAATTAGGTTGTTTAAAATTAGACGTAGATGGTTGCATCGGAGTTAAAGGTTGAGGTCCATGTGAGAATCTTTTATTATTATATTCGCGAAGCCTACAATTTTCGAGAGTATGTCCCGGTTTTTAACAATATCTACAGAACGGAGGGTTCGTATATGGAGTACCAGGTTGATGATTAAAATAGTTGTTATTATTATTAAAGTACGGTTTATGCTGGAATCTATTATAATTGGGTTCGGTTCTTCTATGAAATGGTTCAACGGGTTTCGATTTAATTATATTATTGCGTAAGGAAAACTGTTGAATTTTCTCTTCTGATATAGCTGCATTTATATCTTCATTGAAAGTTTTGTAGTCTCTACATCTAACAATATTAGCTATCCTAGGATGTAAGCTTAATGTGAATGTATGGAGGGCGAGGTCCTCCATAGCCGCTAACCGGCCGGCGGGTTCGGTATTAAGTTGCTAAGAAATACTGAGAAATGCGTGGGCCGCGCTGCAGCGCGCACATGTTTGGTCTTGGTACAACTGATAAGAACGGCTGAGATTGAAGCTTATGCCTCTTATTAAATTATTATAAATGAAATGTTATAATTAAGTATACTATTAAAATCTAGATATTAAAGTCACTACACGGAATACACTTTATAGAATAGTACACAGGATAATACACGGGATTAACGCACAACACTGAATGATTTCACTGGATAGAATATTTATAGTACTTACAGGATTAGTTTGCAGGAATAGCTCATCGCGTTCACTGGATCGTCTGGACAACGTATACGTTAGACGTATATATGGTGATGGTCACCGTCAGGTCGGCGCTGGATACAGGGCAGGTTGGGTGTGATTGGTGACACCCAACTTTTCGGTAACACTTACTACGTAATGGACCCAAGGCGGTAACACACTCACAGACACACACTGGATATATAAATGCGACTTGGATTAACACGAATATTTTTATTTTGGATGGAATGAGTTCGGGTCCTTGGATTTAATTTGTTATCACACTTTTATACACTTTGGCCTTGTACTATAAATCCTGATATGCACTGGGGATATATCCGATCCCACCGCTGCCACCAAATGTTAGAATGGAAAAGGCCGGAGTCTTTTTAAAAAATAATTATTTATTTCCACTAAAAACAATAGGATACAAAATTAGAATAAATGGGGAGAATTCGGTAAGCGTCCCACTTTCTTGATTGTCTGACCCAAACTGAGGAGCCTAGCCTCTGAATACAATATGGTAAAGGAGCTTCTGCTGATTAGTCTGCTTAATAATCATTTCTATATACATGCCAGGGATGTAACAGAACGAAACCACAAAAAATAAATATGTTAGATAAATACCGGCACGATACCTCGGGCCTCCGAGGTCAATTTCAGACGTCATCGGCAACATCAAGGGTCTGCTAGGCTTCTTGGTAGAGTTGAGTTGTCGAGACTAGCGCCACAACCCGTCACGCAAAATAGGTGCATTGAAAGACGTCTATTTGCGAAAATCAGGCCCGCGTATCACTTACTATGTGAGTGGCAAAGAAACATTCGTCCCACCTAATGTTAAGTGGTTACCATAACCTACAACAGAGTCATCTCCCGCGCGTCGCCAACTCTATGAACGAGAAGATGGACAATATGAATGGGGCTTGGGCCTCCGGTGCTCTCACTCACCATACGAATCACAACTGTAGGAATACCTACCGTTGCTGGTCTTCTATTATAGGATGGTACTTACACGATCGAGCCGGCTCCTTAATGCGGAGAAAAGCAAGGTTCTACCACCATTGATATATAAAACCCAGCTACACAATCAGGCACCAAAAGTGTCGACTATTAATGAGTGCAGATTACGATTTCCTGCACTTCTTTCGTTTAGTATTGTTTCGACTTTTCGACGCGCGATAAGACGAAGCGTATCAAAATGACTCGATGTTCGATGAATAAATGCCGAAATAGTGCATTAAAAGACAAAAGAAGGATGGCGTTTCTTATTTTCGGTAAGTAATATTAGACAGTATTTCTATTTCATATATTTTTTGTTGCTTTAAAGTCACATTTTTTAATTTTTCAATATATTTTGTTTCAAATTATCGACGATGGCCATAACAACATAAACCAGTCAAATAGAGTATGTATTAAAACAAAGGCAGCCTCGGACTATGCTCATACTTCAATATTTGATCGCATAATATGACGTTCTCGGTTCTAAAAACGAATGGAGTCATCTTGTTGAATGTATTTTTTTTATTTATTAAGTAATTAGTTGACATTGTTTTATTTACAAAGTTTTAATATCAGTAACATTGTCATTTATATGATGATTTTTATTTTAGTTTTCCTAGGGGCCCAATCAGATGATAAAGCTTGCTCTAAATTATTTATAAACTAGCTGATACGACTTCGTCAGCGTTAAAGTTTTACTTTCTAAATTCGACCCCTATTTTACCCGCGGTTTTATAAAACCATTGAAATGTATGTCTATCCCATCTATTATATATAATACCAGTGTCACAATGTTTGTCCGGGAGAACTACGTATAGATCTATGTATTTTTAAAATCTAAAAAGCGCTTATTCCGAGAAGAGTCAATAAGAACCACGTCCGTTCGCTTTAAGAGTGACAATGTGAGTGAAGTCGACGGGCTTTTTTTTTTGCTTTTGTGTGTGACGTTTGTTGTTAACCTCAGATGGCTATGACAACCTTACCCGGACAATTGGTGAGCGCAGAGGGCTCTCAAACCAACATTTAGGCAACGCTACCTGAGGGCACCCCCTGTGGGGTAAGGACCTCGGCTCGGGCTGTTGCTGGCAAAGTGGGATTTCCCACGTTTATGATTTGAAGTCGGCGCGTGAGCGCCCTAGCCTTTTTATAGATGCAGCGGATGGACGTTTCGCGCGTTAATCAAAAATCAACCGTATAGCCGTACTCATACTGGCGCAGTGAGATTTGGAAGTTTTATTTCATCTATATCTTGTGTGTTTATAAACCGATTTCTATATTTTTTTTATAAAATAGATATTAAAGTGTGATTTTTGAATATAGGAGTTTGATAAAAATATATCTATGTGAAATACAATATATTTATGTATTTAATAATAATACACTTTGAAGAAATGTCTAACGATTAAACACGTTATTGTGGCTAATTTATAAATGATAGATATATACTATTGAGGATTTTTTTGTAGATCTTTTGAAGACCATCATCTTTATAATACATACTTTTGATGTATGATCAACGTATGCGAGGATAAGAGCTCAAAAGCGCATTTTCATCCGACTTGCTTCAAATTTATCGTCACTGCTCAGCTCCTATGTGTCTTAGCGTTATGTTATATAGCCTGCCCAGGAGTATGGACAATCGTACCAAGTTTGGTTAAAATCCCTTCAGTAGTTTTTGACCCATGCGTGCATATACAGACAGACAGACAGACAAAAAAATTACTGATTACATTTTTGGCATCAGTATCGATCACCATTCATCCTCCAATATTAATTTTGAATATATATTCAATGTACAGAATTGACCACTCTACAGTTTTATTATAAGTATAGATATGTTTTCTTTTTTTTATTAAACGGCGAGTGAATTCGAACGGTACAACTAGTATTTTATAAGATGATTATTTAAATTGTTGAATTTATGGCTTTTATGCTTCAATAATGAATGTTGAAATGTTGTATTATGTATAAATTATGGTTTCACAAACTAATAGATTTAAAAGATTTTGGTGGTCTATGTTTATAGTGAATATGAATATACTGTATGTAATAAAACCGAGGAGATAATAAGACAAGAACAGCGCATATGTGGTCAAAAAATCACAACCAAGGCATTTTTGTGTTCCTTAGTTTTAAAATGTACATTAAATTTAAATAACTGCCTAAACTGCCTCGGTAGTGTAGCGGTAGTGTAAGCGACTGCTAATCATGAGGTTTCGGGTTCGATCCCCGGGTCGGGCAAAGATATTGAGCTTTTTCCTAAAAAGAAAAATTCTCAGTAGCAGCACGGAATTTGGAAATGTGCCCGGTAGATGTCAATAGGCTCGCCCCCTATTACGTGGGACTTAAACATAGCTGGCGAGTCGTGGGTGTGTAATACACCTCTGCCTACCCCTTCGGGGAATACAGGCGTGATGCTATATGTTAAATTTAAATATATTTTCTGGTATTGATACATATTCCCTTTAACAACCTGCTCTTTTTAATCATAAAATTAGTCTTACAAAAGCTATTATAGAAAAAATTATAGATGTTCGTTTACAGAAAAAAATCAACAGAAAAGCTGAAATCTAATTCAAAAAGACAACTCTACAATAAGCTTAACGTATTTTAAGAAAATTGATGGTCTTACTACTGTATTGTCAATGTTTATTATTACGCCATTCATCTAGACTAGAGTAGATCTCAGTACTGCTAATACATAGTATTAGAATTACTATATTGGGAATAAAAACTAAAATTTATATTTACGACTTTTATTTTATTTATATATAAATAAATATTCTACCTAAAAGCATAATAATACGATCAGATAAATGTATAAATATGAGCTTGTAACACATTTATAAATTATACAAATTTAATAAACTAAGTAAATATTCATACATGAAAATTATAAAAAAATATTCGTCTCCACCCTTTCCTTGTCCTGCCGACAAATTTTGGTCGTAAAATTTTATTGCTTTTTGCATAATGCTTTGTAAATACAACTTTAAACCATACGTGTAAGGTTGACTTTTGGAAAAAATATCATAACTATAACTACTTACGTACAATTGGCGACAGTTTTGGCATAGTAGAAAGAGTGGGGAAGTAGGCTATCTCCGGCACAATTCGCGATATAATTACCTACCATACTTGCCTGTCTCAGGGTTGTCACTTTTGGGGTGTGGGTCGGGATACCTCCGCGTTGGTGCATCCCGGGCAACGTCGGCACTCTGGTGCCGGCGACTGAATCCCGGCAGGGGCGGGTCTCCGCGTGTCCCTCTGGCTAGCAGAGGGCACAACGGATAGGCCAGACGTCCGCCGTGGAGGGTCAGCGGGGCCATAGTGGCCCCCCCGACTCTGGGAGGGGGACAGCGGGGTCACAGTGACCCCCCCGTCCCCAGAGACGGGGCTTTTAGCTCGAGTGGCGACGGGCTCACTGGTAGCAGTAGGCCGAACGTCTGCCGTGGAGGGCCAGTGGAGCCATAGTGGCCCTCCCGGCCCTGGCAGACGGAGACGGGGCTTTTCAGCGGGTGCAGCACACCCGTGGGTAGTCCCGTGGACGTCGGGCCAGACTTGTCGGACGCCCAGTTCGGTTTTCGAGCTGGTCGTTCGACAGTCAGCGCGATCATGCGTCTGAGGGCTGCGTCCGCGGCGGTCGTCACTGGCGGGGACCCGAACCACCGCCAGCAACCGGGGTGGCGCAGGCGTATTTACTTGCTCCTCATGCCGCCCTAGCTGAGGCTGCGGGTGGATGGACCGGGGAACGTCCACCACCCGCAAGGCCTCCCGAGAAGGTGCGACGCTCCGTGCGTGGATGCGTCGCTCAGTAGAGGGTACCCGAAAGGGTAAGCCGCTGGTGGACCACAGAAGGAATGTAACATAGTTCCAGTGGCCCGCCAATAAAGGTGGAGAGTTGGCACACGGCAGGTTTCTTTAGTTGGTGCAGGCCCCACACTACCCTGTTCGTTGCCCCGAGTGATGGGGTGTGCGGTTAGGAAAATTTTTTCCCGCCTAAACAAAAAAAAAGGGTTGTCACTTTTGCCTCCCGCGAAGGTGCGATGCTCCGTGTGCGGGTGCGTCGCTCAGTAGAGGGTACCCGAAAGGGTAAGCCACCGGCGGACCAACGAAGGAATGTAACATAGTTCCAGTGGCCCACCAATAAAGGTGGAGAGACGGCACACGGCGGGTTTCTTTAGTAGGTGAGGGCCCCACACTACCCTGTTGGTTGCCCCGAACGACGGGGTGTGCGGTTAGGTACATTTTTTCCCACCTAAACAAAAAAAAGGGTTGTCACTTATAGCTAAATTTTAATTCAGTGCCTAGAAATAGGCAAGGGCCGGGAAGTTGTATATTTTACTTGTAATCGTTTAGCTAAAACCGACCTCACTAACCCTGAACCCAGACGTTCAGGGTTAGTGAGTGTTTAACTTACGATTTTTACTTACGATTATTACTTAGTCACTGTACCTACAATACTGAGAAAACGACATGACTAAACGCAAACAAATTTAGACAGCCAAACACACAGCAATAAGTTCTCCTGCGATTATCACACATTTTATGGTTTTGGGTGTTACTTTTGTTCGAAACTGTGCATCTAAAAAAAGGGGGGGGGGGATATAATTAGAGTAATTGCGCAAAATATGTAAGATCCTTGCAAGTGAAAGTCTGCTGACTCTGCCTACCCCGCTGAAGAACAGGCGTGTATATACACTATACTATACAACATTTCAAATAAGAAAACATTATGTTTTTATTTATGAATGTAGTGGTCAAAAAGCTTAAAGTTTGCACACAACGCAGATCCTTATGTCAACAATACCATCATAGAGCCTCAGTCCACGTCCTTTGAACAAACTTGTAGAATAAATTCCGGACTCCTTTACGGGTGAGCTCGGGGTTGTTTAAGCTTTTAATTTCCATTTCCTACACAATTACTACAAAGGAAATGAGGTTTGATGTGAAGCAGTTTATAGTTTATTTCAAGCTTTTGCCTGAGGGAACAAAACAAGTAGGTTTCAGTGCCTGTTTATTTCCCTTGGGCTCTTCTGCAGTAATCACATTGGGCCGTTGGCTTACTACAGTACTAGGCGCCATAGGAGCGAATTGCTGGTCCGCATGTTTTAACCAGATAGGCCAGATTATACCTGCAGATTTCAATTACAATATCACATTGTTTCTATTGTATTATTGGATGACCCTACACTTCGTAGTCATTTAGGTACATACATTGTTTCCGTCAAATATGCCTAATTATTAGGTATTCATGATTTACCGTTAATTCAAATCAAATCAAATCAAATACTCTTTATTGCACATTAGATATACCAAACAATAAAAAAGGACAAATATATCTATATATATAATATAAATAAATATATGTATGTACAATTTGGCGGTCTTACCGCCAAATTGTACATATTGCATGCTGCTGGCATGGGCAGGTAAAAGTAAAATAATTATAAAATGGCACTTGTGGTGTACATTTCAAAAACAGAATAATGAATTTTATAGTATAATTGTGATGACAATTTTATTACATCTATAATATTATAATAAATATAAACATAAATTAAATACATACAAATATACATACACATATAGGTACATATAATATAATTACATATATATGTAAATCTGTTGTCTGTTTTAGATGAATCACATTGAGTTGTGCTGCAAGAATAAAATAACCCCTGATCTTATATATATATATATATATATATACCTACGTAAACAACTAGAATATATAAACTCTAGAACAGCGTTGATCTCATAGTGACAGATAATAATTTTTGAGAAGATTTTTAAAAGTGAAATTACATTAAACACAAAGTGGAAAATGTGAAATCTAAAATAATAGTCACGAGCGGGATTTGAACCTGCATCTCCTGAATACCGTCCAGATATACAAATGACTTAAGCTACATTAATTACTAGATGGATATTTATTCCTATATAGATATTTATTACTATAAATAGTAATTTTAAAAAAAACTACTTATATCCTGCATAAAGATACATTTATTTACTCTACGTTTATCCCAAAATGTTTAATAAATAAATGTCCACCCGTGCGAAGCCTGGACGGTTCGCTATATCTTAATAAAGAGGCATCTGAACTTCTTTGGTTGTTACCAGTGGCCCTATTTCTTTGTTTAGAAAGATGTGTAGATGTAGTCCTATACTATAACAAGTATTTTAAACATTTAGACGTATAAAATGACAAAATTGGGACTTGGTTTGAAGATGTTCATGCTTACAATAGCTACTAGTAGCATAAACGTACCTATATTATACGCGAACGATACCAATTACAATGCGAAAGCTCCAAGAGCAATTTCTTCAAAACTAATATTAGCGTACTTTACTTACAATATAACGCTCTATGCCTAATCTAGCATACTATACACTAAGTTTCAATGGGTTATACTGACTGATTCATTACCCCTTCACAAGCAGAGAGACTTTAAGAGCAAAGTTTAGGCCTATGATTGGTTGAAGCGTCAATTATTCAAACGTTAAAATAGCTAATATAGTTTTAACATGTAGGTGTCTCCACAATCTATTGAAAATGTGTTTCTCAATTGGTATTTTAAATGTTTTCCCGATCCAAAAAGACATAGGTAAATGTAAAGAAAGAAACACAAGTATCACAAGTTCACAACACAAAGTGCGAAAGTGTGTAATAGAAAATAAAAGCTACGGGCGCGGTTAGCTCCCGCGTCTTCTGGATAACTTCTCTCCAATATGTGAATGCTCTACCTGACCAGTTAAACTTAATTATTACCACATATTACGTTTTTTTTTTTTTTGAAATAAAACTACGTTTGCGGTATCTATCGCGTTTACTTGATTTTTATACTATCCCGACGTTTTGAATACTTTACAGCATTCATGATCACGGGTGGACTTAGATGGTAGATGTCCAAAGCTGATTTTTTTTTTTTGGTAGTCGTATGAGCCGTCTGAGGATATACCCGGGGGAGTGGGTAGCAGCACTCTCTCGAGTATTAACAACATCCACTGCGATCGCCAACCCGCCTGCCAAGCGTGGCGATTACGGCTTTATGCCCCATGACGGGACCGCTCGTTGTGGCGTTCACTTGGAGAGGCCTATGTCATCGTATGGCCAGCAGTGGACGATGAAAGGCTGATGGATGGATGGATGGATTATGAATTTGTTGAAATTATTTATTATTTTTGTGTATTTTAGAACTTGACATGCTTCTGCATTTAACAGAACACGAAACGTGCGAAAGTGTGAAATAGAAAAACTAGCGGAGCTTAAGCCCGCGTTTTTGCGAATTACCGTTCCAGACGCTTTACCAACTGAGCTTCCGACCCTCCTTTTCTCTACTCTATTATCAGACCATCACCAGTCTATCTATAACATATTAAATTAAGCCATTGCAAGGACTCCAAACACCTCTGCTGGATCATGGGGAGTTTGGATTTTGTGGTAGCGTGAAGCATGGTTGTTTAAGCGTTATCAGCGTTGCAGTGCATCTTAATAATATTGCTGCACTGTGACATCATTGCTGAATGCGGGCCTTATTGTCACCTTTGAAATTCTGTTGTTTATATTTTATTGTGTTTTTCTAGGTTAAGAATGTTTCTTTGGTGTCAATAAAATAATTTTGTTTGTTTGTTTAAGTGAAGTAACAGAATACCAAATTTTGACTCAGAAAGTACTCTCATGTGTTTGTCAACTATATAAAGGTGGTAGTCTCGAAGACTGAATAGATTTCTTTTATTGTAGCTACGAACACTCTCGATCACGTTTTCTTTCAAACAATAAAAATGAAATCGAAATTCGTAACGTTCTTTGAAAGTTATAATGCCCAAGTCATATATATCTACACGTTAAACTGTGTTGTGTTTATTTATTAGATTCACCAACAGTTATGTACAATATTTAAAAGAATATTACGCTTTGGGTTTTACGTTAATAGTACAACTTATTATAGGTGAATACCGCATGCATTATATTATGAATAACAGTGACAATAATACATAAATATTTTTTAATTACTATAAGATATGGTAGGTTCAATACTTAAAAAAAAACAATTAACTATTATTAAGAATATCTGCCACGTCAATTTCTTTACAAAATGATAAAGATTAGAAAAGTTATTTATTATTACAAATAAAATTAAAATTGAAAACAAAATTAAACCAAATTAAAATCTGATTCAAAATCAAATTCAAAATAAAAATCTAAATTAATGAAGTAACATAATAGACATTAATAAAAGTAATATAAATTGTAAAAGAGAAGCTTAATTGAGTAGGTATGTAATATAGGTATACAATACTGCCGTGTGGGGCCGGCTTTAGAATTGTCCCACCCCCCTCTACTCACGGGAGTCGTAAGAGTCGACTGAGGATTTTTGTTTATATTTAGTGCTTAAAAATTCTACCACAAACTACAAATTAACAATTTTTTAAGTAATCAAGAAACTACCAATAAGAAGACAATATTGATTATTAGTTTATATTATTAATTATATTGATTTTAATAGAAGCTAAGACTAAAAAGCTACCAGCTTTTAGTCAAACAGTAAAATTTTAAAACTTAAAGAGGAGTATACTAATACTAATTTTATTTTATTATACTAGCTTAAAATCTCATACATTGTAAGCATAAAACTTAAAGTAGATATTTTTAATTGTGTTCTAAACGAATATTATGTGGGATGAAATAAAAAAAACAAAATTTTGTTAAATCATATTACTGTGGGCAGATGAATCCGTTGAAACAACATATCAGCTTTGGATGTCTACCATCTAAGTCCACCCGTGATCATGAATGCTGTAAAGTATTCGAAACGTCGGGATAGTATAAAAATCAAGTAAACGCGATAGATTCCGTAAACGTAGTTTTATTCCTACTGACAAATTCGAACACCTTGGAAGCTTTCTTAATATTATATCTATATGTGATTGGAAAGAGAGCTTGCTATCCAGAGTAACGCCAAGATCCCTGACTGTGTGTCGGGCATAAAAAAATATAATTCTGTGGCCACGTCTATTTAAACTGCTTATTAAGCTAATTTATAGAACTCCGGAGCACCTACTATATGTTATTATAATTTCTGGTGCTGTTTATAACATGTTGCTGATTACGTAACAAAGTAGCAATGTGCCTGAGGGACGTGCTCTGATAGCGAGGTTACAAACTGTTATTGCAGCAATTACGACGCGGCTGACGCCACAGAAAATCAAACTTGATGAAGTGCTCGACTACCCTTATTTGTCACACTTGACCCAAATGAGTATAGTTCACGATATAATCTTTAAAACTAAATTTCAGGGATGGTTTAGGTATATACATTTTGGATATCAGATTGGGAAATAGTTGTCTCTTGAAAGAACTATTTTTTTGTGAAAATGGAAAGAGAGACTTACTGCGAGCAGCTTTTAATCCATTAAATCTCTCTACTGCTGAAAGTAAATCTGTGTTTTTCCACTTTCAGAAATAATTAAATTTGTTCTTTCAATTTACATGGTCAGTAGTTGAGCATGTAAAGTGCTAACATACAAATAAAAAAGATATTTATAAAAAATCATGGCATCGTTTAGTATGAATCTCGTAAGAGTATGCAAATACATCCAATAGGTAGCGCGGATCTTAAATACATCTAAGAACAATGTGTAGAGGAGATAGTGATGGGTGTCAACAACAGGTAACTGCGATAGCTTAGCGGTCCGGAACACTTCCCCGGATTGGACGCAGGTTTGGATACTGCTCGCAGTAAATCTCTCATTTTCCACTTTCACAAATATTTTTGTTCTTTAAAGCAGCTGAACATGTCAAGTGCTCAAGAACGAGCTAAATATATTTTTAATACAAATTAAAAAGATATTTAACTTATTATTGGATGATAATTTTGCGTGGTGTGAACATGATGTCAGATGCCTTCATCTGACTAACTAATCCATCCATCCATCAACCTTTCGACGTCCACTACTGGACATAGGCCTCCCCAAGAAAACGCCACAACGAGCGGTCCTGTGCCGACCGCAGCAGGCGGGTTGGCGATCGCAGTGGATGTTGTTAATACTCGAGGGAGTGCTGCTGCCCACTCCCCCGGTATTCCCTCAGTCAGCTCTTACGACTCCCGTGGGTAGAGAGGGATGGGACAATTCTAAAGCCGGCCCCACACGGCGTGACTAACTAGTACATGTAACTAACTAAAATGTCGATCCGACACTAGTATATATACATAGTATCTTTAGGAAACACTGCAAACGTCATTTACAAAGAGGTACTATAATAATTAAACCTAAAATTTTAATAAATACTAATAGTTTTAGTAACTTTTAAAGATTCGCGATGTTTACACACATTTAAAGTAAGATAAACGGGTCTTTTTCGCGTATAAATTTGGTGAAATTATTGTCCCGTGACCACGGCTGCTGCAACGCAGTTAAAACGTCGGGCTAAAGGTAGTTTATAATTTCACCTAATTTATACGCGTAAAAAGACCCGTTTATGTTACTTTAAACTAATAGTTTTATTTCATTAAAGTATTTTTTTATATTCATTTATTTGCGCGAGCGAAGCCGCGTGTAACAGCTAGTCCTTTATATAACGCAAAACCATTGTAACACAACCGTACTGTTATTCATCCAGTAAATTTATATCTTCTATTTATATCTACTCCGTCAATTCTGTTTGAGATATCGTTTATTTTCTTAGCCTAACTTGATACGCTTGTAAACCTTCCAAGAATTTCCTACAAAAGCTTTACACTGGATATTAGTTATCTGAAATTGCTCGTTGTTTATATGAACCAAGAATTATTGTTGAAACGATGGCGCAGCAGTTTAGATATTTGTAGTTCTCTTCTTTTGATTTCCACAGAGGACAAATATTTGTGCGACCCCCAAACAATCTGGGTCTGAGTAGACCTTTGTGTCTTGTCAGTAAAAACAACATTGTAAAATCTCACTCTTATTATTTTCACACACTACAAACAAAATAGACCTGAAATAGTGTAGAAACTAAAAACAAATATTTTTCACAACTCCTTGCTTAGTTCCGAGTAAATGTCACGATAGCTTAGTTGGCAAATCGTCTGGAACGGTTATTCACGAGACGCAAGTTCAAATCCTGCTCGTAGCTATCATTTTCGATTTCACACTTTAGCACTTTGTGTTCTAGTAAATGGCGGAGTAGGTCAAATATTTAAATTAGAAAAACATAGCATCACGCCTGTAGTCCCCGAAGGGGTAGGCAGAGGTGTACTACACACCCACGACTCGCCAGCTATGTTTAAGTCAAGTAATAGGGGGCGAGCCTATTGACGTCTACCGGGCACATTTCCAAACTCTGGGCTGCTACTGAGGATTTTTCTTTTTAGGAAAAAGCTCAATAATATTTCCCGACCCGGGGATCGAACCCAAGACCTCATGATTAGCAGTCGCATACACTACCGCTACACCACCGAGGCAGTTATTAAAAAAATTATAAAATATAAATAAAAATAACAAAAATTGTTTTACTTTCAAATTATTATAGCACTTTACTAACGCTATCTCCCTAGCGGGGTAGGCAGAGAGAAACGAGTGCCAAATGGCTCTATTCTTGCATACATCTCTCGCATCTCAACATTCATAATTCTCTTCATACACGCTCACCGGTTTCCGACCCTCCTGACTCCACCTCCTCTTTCCTTCTTTTCTTTCTTTCTTTCTTTCTTTCTAATTATATATCTTTCTTAAGCAATCGCTTGTCCGGGATTCTTTCCACATGTTCAAACCAACGGAGCATTCCCTTTCGCGTCTTTTTCCCTATTCGCTATATTACGTGTTCTTTACGATTATATACCTAATCATATTGTTATGTTACACATGCCCAAGAATATGTTGGTCGAAGAGCAAACAGCACAGTCCCTAAGGTACAGACTGCGTTAGCGAAGTTAATAACTGTAATTGCACTAATAACGTAGCTGCCGCAAAGGATGAGTGGCTCTTGCTCGTGCTATCGACTTTGTCAGTAATTTTAAAGGAAATTTTATACAAAATAATCATAAAGGCTATAAGATGTAACACTATTTCAAAGAGAAATTATTCATAGAATTTTAGAAGATAGGGTTGAGAGTGCCTTTTTGGATCATGAATCTTTAAAACTCGGCAGAAATGCACAAATAATTTTAGCTTATACTATATTCCACCCTCGACGTAATCCACGTTGGCTTAAAGATATAAATATTTGCGGTATCCTAATGATATTATTGAAAAAAATTCTATTCCACAGGAACCATATGTTTTTCCGAAAATTCACGAGGTCTGGACTGTAAGATCGATGACCCACTAAGTCCACACCTTCTATAGACAAATGTTCGATAGTCCGTCTGGTGCAGTAAGCTGGAGCGTTGTCGTGGTGGAGGAGGATCCTGCTTCTTCTTGCTGTCTAACATTTTCCAAGACAACTGGTAAATAATGACTGACATACTAATCTGCAGTAACAGTCCATTTATTATTTAGGATAATTATTTCATGAAGCATTCATCTTTTTCCCTCGACTTCTGCCCTTCTTTACTGTTGTCGGCAAATCTTCGAATGGAAACATCCATTGCACAAATTCTCTTTTGATTTCGGGTTAGTAACAATATATCCAGCTTTTATCGCCTGTGACGATGTCATATACAGCATTTGAGTCATCTCCGTCATACTTTTCAAGCATTGAGTGGTACCAATCCAAACAACGGCGTTTTTAATCTTCCGCCAGAATTTGAGGTATTCATCTAGTACAAAGCTCCCTGACGCCTAAATGTTCATGTAAACCTTTTTGTATTTGACTCCATACCAATTCCTAAAGCTGCCCGTATCTGTTCATATTTATGTCATCTTTCTATCAGCTTCTATCATTAGCCGCACAGCACTCACGTTATCTTGAGTAGTCGCCGTAGAAAGACGTCCCTCTCGCGAATCATCAGTGAGTTAGCTTCGACCACGTTTAAACTCCCTAAAGCAGTTGTAAACAGTGGCACGGGATGGGACTTCATCATGTTATTACATGATGAAGTCCCATCGAAGTCTATTGTAACATTTTTTTTTGAGGTTGTGTGCCCGGTTCCTATATTGATAAAAAGCATCGTTTTGCTTACGGAGTGTAGAATATTCTACCACGCATGAGTTTAAACGTTTCTATAAAATGAGAGTCGTAATTAACTGACAGTTTGCAACTAACGGATGGGAGGATTTTCAGTTACGAACCGTAACAATAATCTATGTAAACTACTATATTATTATCTATGATGGAAACGCAGATTTATGGTGTTTCTATAAAAAAAGCAACCGATACTTATATTGTCAAATATACTAATCGTAAGTTCGTAGGAGACATGTATACCGGCCGATTACGGCTAGTTTTGGGAAGTCGTGTGCTTGTAGTTATTGTGGGTTACAAGGGAAAATATATCGAAATGTCGAATTCAGAGATTAAAATGGCGACTCTGCATTTACTATCAATTCTGATTCAGACGAAATTTGCTTTTGGTGCACCTTTAGAATATACACCGACCACGTTCATTTGCTAGGTTTTGTGACAACCTCGGGCCTTAACTTCGGGCGGTTCATTGAATCCAAAGTAAAAACAGCGGCAAGGAAGCTTCTCGTACTTGCGACAGTATTTAACATCAGGACAGCTTTTAATGTTATATAAAACCCAAGTCCGGTGATGCATGGAGTACTGTTGTAACGTTTGAACCGGCGCTGCTAAATGTCATCTTTTATCATCTTTTGGATTCAATGGAGAAGCATGCGAAAAGGTTAATTGGTGATACCGAACTGGTTGAAACCAATCTTCAGAACCTTAAACAGCCATCCTCACAGTATTCTATAGGATACACTTTGGAGAGTATGCGTAGGAATTGTATGATTTAATACCACCAACCCCTTTTCCCCACCGGACGACCAAACATACGGCAGGCTTCCATCCATATGTTTAAGAAATCCCATGTTTCTTTGCTAAACGATTCATCTTTCATAATACGCACAGCAATGAAATGGAATAAGTTGCCAGCTTCGGTATTCCCATCCCAGGTTCTTACGCTAGTGCGTCTTACCATCCTTTATGCACGCCTCATGAGCGAAGTCGTAGCGTTGAGGTGGGTTCTACTCCCGTTTTGCACAGAACAACTGATTTTTCAAACTTTAAATATCTCTATTTATCATATATTGCACTTGTAATATAATATCTACACACACATATAAAGAACAAACACTATTTTTAACACTCATGATATTTTTGATGCCATTTTTGTTATTAAAACTAGTTAAAAAACTGTTTGAAAAAAATCTGGCTTGGACGTCCGTGAGTTCTAGGTAATGTATGTTAACACGATAATGACCAAAATACTTTACTAATTGAGTCTTTTTTTTATTATGATTAGGAATAGAGCCCTATTACTTTTCACGATCTGATTCGATGTGGTTTAATTGTTACTAAATAAACAAAAAAATTACTGAATATTTACGCTCGGCGCGACATTAAAACCAGCGCCTTTCATGAGAACTGCCTTTTTACGTAGTTACGCATAGCCACCGGTGGTTTTACTATCTTCAACAGAACGCCGTTCGCCCGGCCGGTACATTGTTTTTTGTTAAAAGAAAGTTCTTACCTTTGCTTGACAAACTGATGATATTTGTCAAGTATAATAACTATTTTATCCATAACAATAAGTAAAAACACTAAACACACGTAAATATTAACACACCAACGTTATAAAACACGAAAAAAACATATTTTACGTTCCACAATTTTTACTGAAATGTCAACCTTGACGTAATGACGTTTCGGTTCATTTTGACGGCTGGGCGCAAGCGATTTTTCAACTTGTTTTTACAACGATACAGTTTTATATTGGCTTGAGTAATTTTAACTATAACCTAGAATACAGACAAACTTCTTAAAATTAGCGCTAGATGGCATATAAGACATGAAACCCCACCCCATATTAGTACTTTTTGAAATTAGCGCCATCTATGTGATTTATTGAAAACTACTTAGTAAAACCAATTATTAGTTACTTATCAAATAATCAATTTTATTGTGAAAAATGAAGATTATGAGGCGTGCAGTTTTGGATTTTCCAAAGTATGAGCAGGGTAGTGTGGGGCCTTACCCCACTAAATAAACCCGCCGTGTGCCATCTCTCCGCCTTTATTGGCGGGCCACTGGAACTATGTTACATTCCTTCGGTGGTGCGTCTTACTATCCTAGATTATATTTCCACTTACCATCGCTCGCTTAAAACAAGAAAAAAAAACCTAAATCTGCACATAAAGAATATAACTATTTAACTTTTTATTTTTAATCCTTTTTCTGTCCCACCATTGGGCACGGGTCCAGTCCTCACATGGTGAGAGGGATTAGGCCATAGTCTACTACGCTGCACGAGCACAAAACAATATGTCTGTCGTTTTATACGATTTAATGAATGTTAATCTTGGAAGGTACTTTTTCGTAGCTCTCGGACTATACATATATTATGATAAAATTGTAACAATGTTGGATACATTGCAGATACTGAAGAAAACTAAAATGTAACAATTTTTAAAACTTTAATGTCTCGTCTGTCTCTATGTTTATACACTATGTGAGTCACATAGATACCGATTCTTTACTAGACGAATTAATTTACTCCATCAGTAAATTAAATCACACATATGTCGCTCTAATCCTTCTTTATCTACCAGCTTTCCAGAACCAACAAGCAAGATTTAAAAAATAAAGATAATGTCAAGATAGCGCCTCGATCCCGCTCGTGGCCTGAACTCTCTGAACATAATACAATACAGAGACTTAATTAATTAGCGTTTAAATGTTGTACAAAGTGCAAAGTAAATTAAATTAATTTACCTGATCAAAATTTAATAAAATATTTCTAATAAAGACGATTAATCTCTGCTGAACATTCAGTATTATAATCAACGTGATTCCAACTATATCCTCCAACATATTCTATCGTAAACGCAATTGAACGCCTGTAGTGGATTATGTTAGATTAATATTTAAAATTATTATGCATGTACATCAGCATACAAGCTTTTACTAATTTTATAATGAAATTTTAGTTTCCAATTTAAAATTATTATTCTGTCTATTTCGTGCTGAAGAAGTTTGTTGTTGCAAATTTTCATGAATATAATAACTATTTCATTGTAGTAAACTTTCATATAGGTGTAGGCTATAACAGATATACCACCGAAGGAATGTAACATAGTTCCAGTGGCCCGCCAATAAAGGCGGAGAGACGGCACACGGCGGGTTTCTTTAGTGGGTGAGGGCGCCACAATACCCTGTTCGTTGCCCCGAACGACAGGGTGTGCGGTTAGGTACATTTTTTCCCGCCTAAACAAAAATAAAATATAACATATATGCAACTGTTTTGTTTGATAACCCTTTATTAGAGTTAAATATATGGTATACATTTTACCCCGTTACTATATCGGGAGCCTGAGATATAGCCTAAAAACTAGCTTAAGTAGGTTACCGCTCCAGGTGCTCTGCCAACTGAATTATCGTAACATTTGTTGGATACTAGCATAAAAGGCACAATAAAAAACACAACAACAAATGTGAGGGTTTTATATATGTGTGCGTGTATGTATGTGTATATATTTATATATATATATGTGTGTGTGTATGTATGTATATAATTATGCATATTTATTTATATGAGTGTTGTGTGTGAGTGTTTAAATATTTGTCAAACTAAAACATAACTACTAATTACCGAATAAGAATATCCCAAACTATGTACTCGTATAATTTATTTTTACTAAAAAAATGTAACAGTATCAATAAAAAATAGTTCACCCTCCTAACATTGTCGTCCCCGACAGGGCCCATAGTGATTACATTTGTACAGAGTAATAAGTTCCTATTGAAAAATCTTTGTATCGTTATGGTGTGCAATAAAGTATTGAGTATTGAGTACTATCATTTTCAATAATACATTCCATTTTACCGTCTTCATGAGTGTTCTGACACTGACTGCACAAGTAGTGTAAAAAATAATCTCAATAATAGCATATGTACCTGGAACAATGATCCACAATTTTTTTAAGACCCATTACTTTACCACTTGCGCCTGGTTCTCATCTTCGAGTAAGTGAGATTTAGGACATAGTTCAGCACGCTGGGCCAGTGTGAGTTGACACAAGCTGTCAAGAATACGTTATAAACCATCATCGTTTTTTCCTTTTTAAAATTAATAATACAAATACCGTCACTTCAAGGATTCACTTCCAATACACCATTTGCCCGCAATTCGGACAAAAGCACAACAAATTACTGAAAATAAACAATCATCGAAATATATAACGCAGAGAATCCTACATTTCGCTTACAAACGCTGTGCCACCAAAAGAGCCTATATTTTTCAGATGAGCAATATTTATTTCGCCTTCTAGCTAACACAAATCCTCCTTAAAATAACATCTGTATTTTTTTTTGTCATCATTATAAAACCCCTTTGTTACAAGACAATGAAGGCTGGTTGTTATTATCCTACACATGAACTAGAACATGTACTTGTACATTATATGTTGTACCCGGATGACATCCTAGTACTCGTAGGTACATTAAATTTAGAATTCCTTTGAAGCTACTGACGTGTGGTAACGGACTAATACAATTGTCACTACCTCATTGTTTACTACAGATGTCATGTCTACCGAAGGTGACTATGGGAAGTAAGATTATCATCCATTGCAATACTGGTGGTGGGGTACTTTTAATCGGGTCCGGGCAAGTCGGTAGGTAAGAAATGGAGGCTCAAGTCCCACTCGCACTAAACATCGATTTTTCCACATTCACAAATAATTTGTTCTTTCGCGAAGATACTGCTATAACGGCTACAACAATATAGGTAAAACAACATCAGTCGAAGGAATTTTTATGGAAATTGAACCTGTTCTTCACCTACAATAATATATTTTTAATATAAACTACTAAACTCCCAATAAATGTATTATATGTGGGTGATTCTCTAATTACGTATTGCTGGCTTTTCAAGCCACATTATCAATTTTGATTTTTCAGACTTCATTAAATAAAACTAAGACGGTCATGACGACTACAAACAGAAAAAAAACATTCCTAAGTCATAATAGTTTGTATGTATCTAAATAGATCTTATATGTACTTACTGGATTAATTTTTGTAACATATTATCGTGTTATAGACAGACAGTATTTAGTATGAATTGCTTCGATTGATGGCGTTATATACATGTATTCTGAATAACGGCGTTAAGGGTGTTAAGAAATTCGAGCGCACATTATGTCGGTGGCACGAACTCATAATATCTTACCCGTCTAAAATTCTCCAAACGTGCTTATAGCAGTTTACACTTCAAAAAATAATGGGGTAACGTCATAAGGATATACAACATAAGGATATGCAAAGTATATCATATTCATTTAATTTATTTATACTATATTACGTATTAATTAATTTAGATTAACAGAATTTGGTAATGCAAGAAGCAATTGTGAATAAAGACGTTTTGATCGCGCAGTATCGTTACAATGGGACGTGAAATTATACAACATGAATTAGTATCGATCTGAAGCTTTTATGTAATATAACAATTAGTTCAAAGTCATTCGAATAAAACTATATTAAAATATTTGAAAACCAAATCTTTGAGAAAGAGTTTAAGCCCAAGTGTACGACTGCATATAGGTACGGCAAAGTGCTTTAGATACCGACCGACCATGCCAAGCGTTGTGAGTTTGATTCCCACGCAGTATTTCTTTGTGTAATCCACAAAATAGTTGTTCTGAGTCTTGTTGAACTTTGCATCCCTTAAAATTGTATGTTTGTAAAGTCCCCCGCGATACTATCCAACGTTAAACTACAAACTTTACGAATGGAGCAATTCTTTAAGAATTAACTGCGACGACGGACCAAACTATGCATTCTTGTTTATGTTTTCTACCAGATACTGATAATATAAAATTAGGTGGGGTATTATACGACACAGATAGTGATCAGATAGGTAAATATGTCGGAGAGCGTCATCAGGTGCGTTGAGACAAACAAGCACAGGAGCGTGCAGCTGCAAGAACATCTGCGCACAGGTGCAAATACACGTGTAAGCCATCTTGCCTCCCCACCACTCGACTTATTTTGTTATCGTCTGTAGTAGAGATATAAAGGACGGTCGGTACGGCGAGGAAGCATTAATTCACAGAGTATTTTTTAAAATAGGGAACATTCTTTTTTTAGATTATTCTACTCTTTGCCCTGCATTCATTCGTGAGATACGAGAGCGAACGGTCGTCACCGCATTACGCTTTAAGTCCATCTTGATCTTTGAATACTTTGCTATCTTTGTTAACTGTTTACGTGAGCCAGTAAATACAAAGTAGGTAACTATTGATTAATCCGCGTATTATTTTGATGGGATCATGTTATCCATGTGTGACCATGCTGTTTGATGACCGCTGCAAAAATGCTGCGCAAAACTTACAAGTGATTATAAATATTGTTGCCTTTCCCAAACACTTTTATTGGGCGTGAAAAATTAACCTAACCGTGATTATAAATATTGTTGCCTTTCCCAAACACTTTTATTGGGCGTGAAAAATTAACCTAACCGCATACCCCTTTAGCTGAGGATACTAATATAATTATAAGTTTGTATTGTCCACACAGTAGCGATTATCCACCCGCTTTCGAGGACAAGCAGAAGGCCGAGTGCCTAGCCGAAAGTCTGGAGCGACAATGTACGCCGAGCACATTACACGTAGATTCTACGAACCATCTAGCTATAGACCTATTAGTCTGGTTAAAGGTTTAGGTAAGCTATACGACCGATTAATTTTTATGTAGGCTAAAAGCATATGTCGATGCTAATAATCTCATCCCCAACCACCAATTCCGCTATAGAGCCAAGCACTCTAGTGTGCAACAAGTCCATCGCATCGTAGAGTATTCCTACTCGAAAATGCAACGCCACCATTTCATAGGTGCACTCTTCTTCGATGTAGAAAACTTTCTATAAAGTCTGGCACCATCCATCCATCTAACCATCAGCCTTTTAACTTCCAATGCTGGCTTGACATAGGCCTCCCCAAGAAATGGGGGATAATGCCGTTCGCCACGCTTGGCAGGGGGGTTGGCGATCGCAGTGGATGTTGTTAATACTCGAGGGAGTGCTGCTGCCCACTCCCTTGGTATTCCCTTAGTCAGCTCTTACGACTCCCGTGGGTAGAGAGGGGTGGGACAATTCTAAAACCGGCCCCACACGGCATATAAGTCTGGCACTATGGCCTAATATACAAGCTACTCCACTTAGGAGTACCGCGGTATCTTGTACTAATCGTACGACACTTTCTATCTAACCGCAGTTTTCGCTACAAAGTGGAAGGGACACTATATTTTGGTTGTCATAGCCATCTGACGGAAACAACTAACGTCACACAAAAAAAACAGTAGCGATTATATTGTTTATAAATTAAACGATAAAGTATTTCTGATAACATAAAAACATTCTAATTAAACTGAATATTCAATTTCAAGTCGTCCTAAAATAATTGCTGAACAATTTTATGTAGGTACATAAATCTTATGGGCCATGACGCAGAAAATTGCAGCTACGAATTTTATAGAAGGGCCTCATGTTAATGACGTCAGAGATAAGATAAAACATGCCACCTACATACATAATTTTTCATTTATATTAAAGGGTACCTTTAATACAAATGAATAGAATATTTAGCAACTTCAATAACATGGATTTATAACTTACTTCTTTACCTGTTTTTAAGTACGTTATCTTTAAAATGAACAAATTATGTTATTTAACTATCAAAATATACGTGTGGTGACCGACTAACAATACAAGTGTCACCACCCCATTCTTTCCCACTGGTGTCGTATGAGGCGACTAAGGGAAGTAAGCAATTATCGGCGGGCGTCGACGGCGCGGGCGGGGGGCAGCCGCCCCTCGCCGAGCGTAATGTCATCGTGGCGGGAAGATGCCCGCCGCGCCACCGTCCTAAAGTGGAAGTCTCGGCTGGAGACGCCCCGAGCCGGTCTCTGGACCGTGGGGGCGCTCCGGCCGATCTTGGAAGAATGGGCAGGGCGGCAGCACGGGATCCTCACCTTCCGGTTGGTGCAGGTTTTGTCGGGGCATGGTTGCTTCGGCAAATACCTGCACACGATCGCAAGGAGGGAGACGACCCCAGGCTGTCACCACTGCGACTGCGACGAGGACTCGGCGCAGCACACGCTCGAGTCGTGCCCGGCATGGGATGTGCAGCGCCGGGAACTCGTTGCAGTCATAGGCGTGGACCTGTCGCTGCCGGCCGTTGCGCGAGCGATGGTTGGCAGTGACAGGGCCTGGACCGCGGTCGCCGCCTTCTGCGGGGCTGTCATCTCGCGGAAGGAGGTGGCGGAGAGGGCCCGTGAGGAATCCTCCTTCGCGGACCCGATTCGCCGCCGGCGCGAGGGGCGGCGTGCGCGCGCTTACTTGCGCCTTATGCCGCCCTAGCCGAGGCTGCGGACGGTGGGGTCGGGGAGTACCCTGCCGTCCGCGGAAGCCTACCGCGAAGGTGCGACGCCCAAGTGCGCGAGGCGTCGCTCAAGAGAGGGTGCCCGTAGGGGCTGCCGCCTGCGGATCGCGGTCGTAACGACGCGGTACCCGTGATCCGCCGTAGCAAGGGCGGGTATAGGCGCACGGTGGGTTTTTAGTGGTTCACCCCGTTGTCTCCCCGGGCAGCGGGGTGTGCGGTAGGACATTTTTGCCCACCTAAAATAAAAAAAAAAATAAAAAAGGGAAGTAAGCAATTATCATCCATTGCATAAGTGGTAGTAGGGCTGGGTACCAAGTGGGAGTACATACTTTGAATCGGTCCCGAGTGAAATGTAATGGTGAGCAGCAGCTTGACAATACTCTCGGTATAATCGAGTCCATGAGCGACGCGGGTTACCATCTACCATCAGATGGGCCGTGGCTCGTCTGCCACTACATGCAATAAAAAAAATATAAAAAAGTATTTTTGAACTATATTTTTAGAATTTGACATGCTCCATCTCATAAGTTGTACTTTAAAAAGTGGTTTTTTAAAGTACAACTTATTTGTGCATAAGGAGAAAGATTTTTTTTACTAGCGGGAAACCCTCCCGCTTATTCACAAATAATATGTAAATAAGTAATTAAGATATGCCACACGCGTTTTCCTTTTTTACGGGAAAATTAATTTATGGATACACGTATCGTATTGCAGGCGAAGAGGTTATCCGGCATAACCTCTCCCGTATTGTTTTACTCCCAGTGGGATTGGTTTGCTAAAACACGGTGTTCAGTCCTTCAGCCAGAAGCGAAGAAGACGGTTTGCGCGTCGGTTCACCCATCGTTTCGTTTTTGTTTTTTTTTTTTTGTTAAGGCGGGAAAAATTTTCCTAACGTCGTTTTGGGCAACGAACAGGGTAGTGTGGGGCCCTCACCCACAAAAGAAACCCGCCATGTGGCGTCTCTCCACCTTAACTGGCGGGCCACCGGAACTATATTACATTCCTTCAGAGGTCGGTTCACCCATCCTAGCAGGTCCGAACCTCCATACCTTTTCCTTTCCATCTGATTTAGAGGGCCTAGCCCGCCCTCATCGGGAGGCGCCTTAAGCAGCTCTAGCCAGAGGATTTGCGTTAAAAGAGGCACCTACGGGCATTGTATACCTCTTACTAAACGGTATGGGCGTCCACGGTCATGCTCTAGAGCATCCGTTAACTCCTGGTGGGTCTGAACTTGGCCCACCAAATTGCTGTTCTAAAGATCTTCTTCGCCGCTGTGAACCCCTAGTACAACTCCACCTCCCTGACGGTCACATGCACATCCACGAAGTGTCAATGCATACTACCTAGTGTACTGGGAGCATGCCAACCGGAACATCTGGCGTATAGTCGTCCTGGGACGAACCCAAGGTGATTGATATATTTCGTTGACCGGCGCCGTATATCAGCCATGAGACAATGTAGGCCAACAATATTTGTCAATATTTGTGAACCACTGGGCCATAGTTTGGGGCAGAAGACCCTGCGCACTGGCGCAGTAGTTGGTATTTACACGGATATATGCAGTAATTATTAGCACTTCCACATTTATGATTTAAATCTAGGGCACCATTGGTCCAGACTGTTGAGCCTATATCTTTCCGGTCTTGGTACCAGCTCGGTGTGCCGTAGGTTTACCAGCCGCTACGCATAAGATGCAGTGCGGCGTTAGTTAGAAGACGGTTAAGTAGGATTTTATTTAAGACAAGACAGTTAATTGTAAATTAAAACAACGGTGGCTTGGTAAACATTTATTTCTTATTTAAAGTTGGCAGCTATTTATTTCTTATTTTTATATAACATACAATCAAAATCCTACTCTGACTTGAATACCGATAAACTCCCTGTATAATTTTTTAACACATATTTGAATGATGCACTGTTTATTATAAGGTCCAAATTCAGGATGCAAATATGTATTAAATGTCCTTACGAAATTTTATTGATATCTGCACAGTTACTTAGACTTGTAAAGGTACCAGACAATAACACTTATAATAATAGTTGTTATTATTATTTATTCACATCTCACAAGGATTGTACAATAAACCATTTAGTCACATTTGCATTTTTGTCATTATAACACATTTAACGCGTATAGACGCGCATTAAACTTCTCAAAATATTATAATTTTGACTAACCTCGACGTTTCGGCTGAGATGCCAGCGGTTAAATGTATTATACTCGTAATGAATAATAAAACGCGCAAGTTAAAAGTATTAATACATGATTAATACTTAATATTAGCATAGAATTTAGTACGCCATTCGGCCACTACAGGTACTCACATGAAGCTATGTTGGGTTGCCAATGAGCCAAAATCTTTATCAGTATTACTTTTTACTTGTGACATCAAGAAATCATTGGAATTAGGAGAGAGTAAACAAATACTTCTGTTTATTACCTAAGCCCGCAATAAACGTTAATCTTCTAATCCTGTTTCAGCAGACTTAATGTCTTTGAACACATAGGTATATATTTTATACATTGTAGATTGAACATTATCCGAAGTTAGTTTTATTACCTGACTACCGCGAAGCCAAAAGGAAGGGTTATGATTTTAGCAGTCTATGTATGTATGTATTTGTATTTTGATGAATATGTTACCCATCAATTCGTTATTATGGCCCTGGAAACATAGGCTACATTTCAACACACTTTCGTCAGTCGTTTTTTTCAGTTGTTGAAAACTATTATTTTTTTAGCGCGGGTTTTAAATAACGGTCATTTAGCTAGGAAATGCTGACTCTTTCGGAAAATTCCATCACTATACGAACTCATTACCCGCATAATGCCTTACAAGATATGCATTAACATTGTCATAACGTTAAAACTGAAAAGCATGTGTGTCTTGCCAGCCGCTTGTGGCAATTGCAATCATTACTTTCTTATTGCGGATGACTCGCCTCAGGTGCTCGTGTTAATTATTAGTGTGTTCTTGACTGTTTTAAGTGTTATAGGTATAATAAGCCTATAAAATAAAGAAATTTTTGTTTTTTTTTAATTTGTAATTGAAACACCTACAAAATTATAATGCCATATTTATTTTGAACATACGTCCATGGCTCTACCTGGACCATTTTTGTACCTATGCGTTGCTTGATTTCTCTCTAAATTATTATCTTGTTTCGTACTTTTTAGATAACTTTTTTATATCCGTAGTCGGATTACAGTTTTGAACCTTTTTCTTCTGTGACATGTTCTTTTCTGAAACAATAAATTTATAACCTTTTTTTTTAAGACGGTAAAAATGTACCTAACCGGACACCCAGTCGTTCAGGGCAACGAACAGAGTAATGTGGGGCCCTCACCCACTATGTAAGCCCGCCGTGTATCGTCTCTCAGCATTTATTGACGAACTCCTGGAACTGTGTTACAGTACTTCAGTGGTCCGCCGGCGGAATAAATTAATTACCTACTAGCCTTCGCCCGCGGCTCCGCCATAGCCAAAAGCTAGTTTTTAGGTCATATCTCAAGTTCCTGATATAGTAACGTGATAAAATGTATAACAGTTTTTAAGTCTAATCAAGAAGTATCAAATAAAAAAAATTTCATCAAGATCCGTTCAGTAGTTTTTGCGTGATGCGCGAACGAACAAACAAACAAACAGCCAAAAAATCTAAAAAAAAATTGTTATGTGTTCTGACACGCCTATAGTCCTAGCCTATAGTCTAATACAGTATATTTTTCTCAAATATCTTAAATGTACAGACACAGCTCTGTTACAGCTTTATAATAGTATAGACTAGCTTTTACCTGCGGCTTCGCCGCGGACTTAAGCCATGGTAGCGTCAATAGCCAATCGGCTATTTGTGGTAAAACATATATTATACTACTCGAATACCTATAATACTACTGCTGCTATTACTACCCACAAACTTACCGTCTTGGCAACTGTTGCTTTAGGTAACCGCCATTCTCGCTATACTAGTCGCAAAACCACTAGAAGTTCACCCAACTGAACATTTATTTTTTTTTACTCGTTATAATATCAGCTATACCTAATAGCAAGCCTCGTTCAAATCGATCCAGCTGTTTCAGAGATTATATTAAGTAACAAACAGGCAGCCAATTCTTTAAAAATGGTATGTTGTTTTAGCTAACATAATTATAATTGAAATTCATTAAGTAAAAAGTTGTTTTTAAGACATCACAAACGCGCACTTCAAGTTTATTTATTTGTATTACTGAAATTGTTATAATTACAACCAACCGTATCGCTACACCTTGACCTTGCTAGTGGTAATTCCTTATTAGTTTTACAAAATACATTGCAGTTTATGTATATTACTAATTTACATACAACTATTTATTTTATTTTTCAATTTCGTACAGTGTGGATGATGATCATGTATAATCATTTATTAAAATAAAATAATAGAGGTCTGTTGCTATCCGCGCATCATGAAAAAAACTATTGGATATATTTCAATTAGGTCGAGTTTTATATCATAGACACTTGGTCCTTATCTTAAAAAATAATATTGCCATTTCTTTGTTTAATAGCCTTTGCAGCTGCTGTCGCAGCCGAATGCTAGGTTTTAGGTTATATCTCAGGTTCCCGATATAGTTTTTAAGGCTAATCAAGAGCTTTCAATTAAAAAAAAGAATCAAAATCCGTTCAGTAGTTTTTGCGTGATGTGCGAACGAACAAACAGATAAACAGACAAAAAAATCGGATGGTAACTCTTCGATCGCTCAATACAATTTTCTCGACTTTCGCAACTTTTCTTGGGTGACTGACGTCGATGGACGGCCGCAACGATGTTCGTCTTCTGTGCACGTTCTCCCTACTCGAAATTGAGAAGCCCAGCTTGCAATAGTGGAATACGGCGGAGCAGACTCTCCTAATGTTGCCTCCAAATCGCAATGAATCTCTTGCGTCTTTAACTTTTTTAAACAGAGGTATTTAATAACGGCTCGCGCTTCGTTTTTCTCCATTTTCGAGAACACCTTCTGACACGAAGCAAACAAATGACTACATTCAGAAAAAAATAAAAGAAAGTCGAAGATTTTTTTCTTTATTAATATTACAAATATGTATCTGAGCTATGCCTGCCAGTATTTATTTTTTTTCTTACCAAGGAGTATGTCGTTCTCACTACTTTTTGATCCCTCCTCGTATATGAAGTAATTAGTAGTAATCCATATTAATTTACTTTACTTATCATCACGCCATCTCCGTTTCCGGGTAGGCATAAAAAACAGAGTGCCAAAAGGCTTGCATACATCTCTCGCTTCCTCAATATTCAAAATTCTCTTCATACACGCTCGCCGGTTTCGGAGACTTATGATTCCAGCTGCCTTTAATACAAGACCTATTTGGTCTAGGTAGGTTAGTCTCAATCTCCCCCTGTACCTACATCTTTCCACTTTTAAATTGTATACATATAATTCACATATAAAAAAGATGATGTTCTACCTAAAAATATTACACAGTAATTACGTTGTTAACAATGTTATGTGTATAACAACCTCGGAATATTTTTAATTAACGACTAATTAATTAACTACTATGGAATAAAACTACGTTTACGGAATCCATCGTGTTTACTTGATTTTCTACTATCCTGATGTTTCGAATACTAGCAGTAATTATGCTCACGGGTGTGAATGAGCTTTTAGATGGACCAATTGTGATAACAGTTTTATCTATGCAAAATTATAATGAATTTACAAAAAGTTAGTACCCAGCTAATAATCGTTTAAAGACAAAAATAATATAATATCTAAATTTAAGTTTCTATATTTAAAGTAATATAAATGGGTAAGGTAGTTAAAATTTCAACTACATCATTTATACGTGAAAAAAGACCAGTTTATGGTACTTTTTAATATGTGTACAATTCGGGAATCTTTTACAAGATAAAATTTCTAGACTTACATATAATGTATAAATTTTAAGTCATTTGATATATTATGTAAGAGTTTTTTTTTTCATATTATGTATGAATTTTAAGTCATTAGACATATTAAAGTGAGTACCTATCAATAGTACACCTTAATCTTACTTTATATGAAAATGTTACAACTAGTAAAAAATATGAATTCTAATTACCAGTAAATAAGGATAAATTGTAATTATTAATATTGATATATAATAATGATATATTAAATTGATTTTTAAAATGTATATTAATGGTATTTTTTTAACAGAAACTAAATACTAAAAAAAACCTAGTAGGCAGCAACTGTTAAGATTATTAATTTAAGCAAGAACTACCGAAAACTTTTTTTTTATATAATTAAATATTTTTTGTTTAATTAAAAATCTAATAATAATGACTAATGCAATTTAAAAAACTAATCATTACTGTGTACCGGGTTTATTCTATACAGTAAAGCAAGCGCTATCTGTCTCGTATGTCTTGGTGTACCTTATTGTGTTCTGTTCGATGAAGCTAAAAATTATTTAACTAGCAAACACAAATCTAATTATCTTCATTAGCAGTGTACTTCATGATCTATGACTTACATTATTAATCACAGAACGAGGCTTACAACAATATTATTAATGTTATTACATTATTACATTAATAATATTGTTCAGACGTGTAAAAACAAAAATAAAGAGGAAAAAGAATGCTATTACAAAAATTCCTGTCCTTGTGGTGACAGACTATAAGAATACCCCATTCTCGTACGAGGCGACTAAGAGAAATAAGCAATTATCATTCATTGCATTACTGGTGTTGTGACTCGTTTGCGCAATAAAAAATATATATAACAAAGATCATAACGAACGTGATTTGAACTTTTCCTTCAATCAATTCCTTCAAAGAGCTTCTAAATCGTGAATGTCACTCATAGTCACCAATTTCTGGTTTACTATTATAGTCAAGGAGGTTGGGGTCAACTCACATTTCTAAACGCTGCTTCGCGTGTAGGCATGAACCACACTCTAGTCAGACGAAAGCCGAGTCTAAAAGAAAATACGAGTATATCCGCAGGTTGTCATAATCTATAGATACTAATAAAAAGCGTAATAGAGCTGTGTCTGTACATTTAAGATATTTGAGAAAGAATGACGTAATTAACCTATATAGGCGTGTCTGAACACAAAACAATATTTTTTTGATTTTTGTCTGTTTGTTCATCTGTTTGGACTTTAATACAACTTTTTTTATTTGATAGCTCTTAAGTAGACTTAAAAACTGATATACATTTTATCCCGCTACTATATCGGAAACCTAATATATTATCAAAAAACTTAGGATCAGGCTGCGGCGGAGCCGCGGGCAAAGGCTAGTCCTGAATAAAATCTGTCCCCAATTTTGTCCTGAAGTCATCTGTTACCCTACTAGTTGGATCATGGAGGGCAAATAGGCAATCGTAATGGTGATCAGCTAAAAACGAACAGATCGGGAGCCACCCTAATAATAAGGATCAGCCCCGGCCCATAATAATTAATTAATAGAGACGGCATACGGCGGGTATATTTAGTGGTTGAAGGCACTACCCCGTTTGTTGTCCCCGACTGACGAGGTGTGTGGTTAGGTACATTGTTTTCCGCCTTATAAATAAAGTGGTATATCCATTTTGAAATAATTTTTGTGCTATATCCATCCAAGACCCAAATCATTGTATTTGGTGATACAATCGTTTCATTTGTGATAAAGTAATATAAAGAAAAAACCTACCAATCTTTTGGATATGTTCTTAATAAACACCTTTAGGGAAGCATGCAAGGTGCCTCAAGAGCATTATACATTTGCATAAAAGCATAAAAGACTATTTTTTTGGCATTTTAATTAAATTATAAGTAGTCAAATAATTCTAGTCTTTTATGCTCATATTAATAACATACGTCAAGTCCATGCATGCACTTAAAATATTTAATTACTAATACTATTTACGTAAGATTTAAATATTAATTTAAATCTAATATTTTTATATATTCTTTTAAGAATTTGACATGGTTAGCCATATACCTAAAAGAACAACGTTTATAGGGCTACGTCATCATTTGGTATGAATCCATGGATAAATAACTATACATAGATAAATAACTATACTTGGAATATGAATCTTAAAGCTCAGGTCAGAATAATGTATGAAAATACATCCGATTGATCCGACATGCCAATTAATGAGTAAGCTATAAAAATTATACGTTGTAGTAGTAGATACCTTCGGATCATCTCGGAAATAAAACGAAATGGGCTCGAGCTGCACTTTATTGATTACCTTTGAATGTTAAACTCTGTATACAATTTGATTATACGATATTTTAAATCTACATTTTTTATAGGCATAGATACTGATTACTTCACTGATATTCATGTCATGCTCACTTAATGTTCATTGCGTGGCTCGGGTCACCCTCTTCTGGCTGACCCATTCGTCAAACTCTTGACAGGGCGCTACCAGTGGTGACTGATCGGTCTCGCTATCGTTGGCGTGGGTGTCATATTTTCACGCGTTGTGTACTTTTAAATTTCCAAGCAGATCAAGTGCTTCTAAAATATATAAAAATAATCCATCCATCAGCCTTTTAACGTCCACTGCTGGACATAGGCCTCCCCAACAATGGGGGATAGTGCCGTAATCGCCACGCTTGGCAGGCGGGTTGGCGATCGCAGTGGATGTTGTTAATACTCGAAGGAGTGCTGCTGCCCACTCCCTCAGTATTCCCTCAGTCGGCTCTTACGACTCCCATTTCAATTCTAAAGCCCACACGGCAAAATAATATTTTTCTTTAATTATTTGAGTTTCCTATTCAAGATAAGTACATGTGATAAATTTATGTAAATTTATAATTTCTTTTTTTCTTACGCGAGGATATCTTTTATTGATACAACCCATAAGGAATGCGAGGAGCTTATGCCGGAGTCCCCAGGAACGCTGTAAATGGTATGCCTACTAAAACTCCGCGCCTGATTTGGAGAGCCTCGTCCTTCCTTATCAAAATGCGCTCGCGGAACACATGTGCCGCCGTTTCGGGCCTGCTTATGCTAAGGTCGCTATGTGCTCAGAGCAATCCCCGCAACGTTGGCACCAGACTGACTCTTCCCGCCCTATGCGACACAGTTCCAAAGTTACGGTACTCCCGGATATCTCAGAGCACTAGCCCTATACCCTACGATGTGCCTCCTTACACTAATGGTATTGGAGCACAAGAGCTCTTCCAGGTCCTATCGTCCGTCGGAGATTCAGTGTGAAAGGTCGCCGCTTCATATAAGATCATGCGGTACCCTCTGATGACTGATGGACATCGCTCTATGAGGTGGACGCAGTATGCATTAATACAAATAGTACTACTAGTACTGCGAGTATAGAAATAGTCTACTCTCCGTTCAAAACTGGTGAACCCTGTACCATCCAGTGGGTATAGGATCTAGCCTCTCTGTACGTCCAAATACAATTACGGATTTACTAACATGAACTTCTTTCTCTTCTCTTTCTTACAAGAATGATTTTAATTGAAACAATAATATCTGCAACCCGCGACTTCGTCCGCGTAGAAGTAGCCCAAGTTACTTCTCATAACATCAGCTATCTACTAGTGATAGCCCCATCAAAATCGGACAAGCCGTTTATTTTCGGTTAGTCGGAACAGGTAGGCAGACAGGCTGAAAAACTTGAAATATTGGTATTTTGAATACAAAGTGTGTCAAATTAATGATGCCACAAGAATATGGCTAAGCATGTCAAATGCTAAAAATATTGAAATATATAAAAATTTTGTTATAGGTAGGAACGTACTTATATAAAATTCTCATATACTAAGAAGATGTTATTTCATCTATCCATCCATCCATCCATCAGCCTTTCATCGTCCTCTGCTGGACATAGGCCTCCCCTAAGGGGGTTATTGCCATAATCGCCACGCTTGACAGGCAGGTTGGCGATCGCAGTGGATGTTTTTAGTACACAGGGGAACGCTGCTGCCCGGTCCCCCGGTAATCCCCGAGACCTTATTAGCAGTCGCATATATTACCGCTACACCACCGAGGCAGTTAAATATGATGTTATTTAGACATTAAAATGTGTGCCGTGTGGGGCTGGCTTTAGAAGCCGTGTGTGGCCGGCTTTAGAATTGTCCCACTTCTCTCCACCCATGGGAGTCGTAAGAGCCGACTGAGGGAATACCGGGGGAGTGGGCAGCAGCACTCCTTCGAGTATTAACAACATCCACTGCGATCGCCAACCCGCCTGCCAAGCGTGGCGATTACGGCACTATCCCTCATTCTTGGGGAGGCCTATGTCCAGCAGTGGACGTTAAAAGGCTGATGGATGGATGGATGAAACAGAGCTGTGTCTGTACATTTAAGATATTTGAGAAAAAAATACTGTATTAGGCTATATAGGCGTGTCTGAACGCAACACAATCTTTTTTTAATTTTTTGTCTGTTTATCTGTTTGTCTGTTTATTTGTTCGCGTATGACGCAAAAACTGCTGAACGGATTTTGATGCAACTTTTTATTTAATAGCTCTTGATTAGACTTAAAAACTGGTATACATGTTGTCCCGTTATTATAGCGGGACCCTGAGATATAACCTAGAAACTAGCTTTTTACTGCGGTGGAGCTGCGGCTAAAGTCTAGTGTTATATATTTTCATCAACGCGTGGCCCTTCTATTATATAGTTTACTATATTGATACCTTCATACAACAAAGAACAATTTAGGTACCTTCAAAACACATTGCTTAGTACATAGCATAGCATCACGCCTGTATTCCCCAAAGGGGTAGGCAGAGGTGTATTACACACCCACGACTCGCCAGCTATGTTTAAGTTCCACGTAATAGGGGGCGAACATATTGACGTCTACCGGGCACATTTCCAAACTCCGGACTGTTATTGAGAATTTTTCTTTTGAGGAAAAAGCTCAATAACAATTATTGCTTAGTAGTCACTAGAAAATACTAAAATATTCAAAATATTAACAGGGCATTTTACAATATATGGTAAACATTTACCGAATAATTAAATATCCGTCCAATGCATTGAGTTATAATATGTTAGTACATATTCATCAATGGTCCAATGCGTACGTGACGTGTGTTTTTAATTATAGTGTTGTAGAATTAGATTTTATCTTTGTAACACAAATAGGTACTTATTTATTCGTATAAAATAATATGCATTTATTATTTCTATTTATTTACCAACTAGAAATATATTCAAAAACCTTATCAAATTGTACCTACGTTTATCTATCCTACTAATATTAATAAATACGAAGATGTTTGTTTATATGTTTAGATGTTTTAAATGATTGTCCGTCAATCACATCTAAAGGACTAGGCAGATTTTGTTAAAATTTGGCAGAGACATAGATGAGACACTGGATTATGCCAAAAACAATAATAGTTAATGTGCTATAGCTATTTTTCACAAATGATGAAAATTAATGAGTGAAAGATGAATATTTTGACCCCGATAAAGAGATCTTGTGGGATACGCCTAAACACTTCAATGGACCAAATAATACAGTCGACACAGATAAAGTCCCGGGCAGAAACTAGTGAATTTATCGTCAAAGTATTCTAGCTCTAATATAGATAACTAGACTAGTATTGATGTCTCCAGAGTGTTGAGATAGACCCGAAATTAGCCAGACTCCGATGGGAATAAGTACATACCTTACAGCATAACTCCCCTAACTAACGAGCTATCCCGTGCTCTTGTCTCTGATCGGAAAGGACGGTAAACAAATCATCCTGGAGCCATCATGGTTGCCCGCCCAAATTGGGAGGTCAGTGACGCAATAACGCTCGCAGCTATGGCTTCGCTTCACCATGGATTCCAAGAGGAGATCCTGAGCACCGCTGGAGTATTTAAGATTAGATTGTAAGAGGACAGTATCACAGTAGACCACCGCAATAGGCCAAATAACTAACTTTCGCTTGCAGCAGAGTCGCGGGTGGAAGCTAGTTCTTTTTAAACCTAATAATTATTATTAACTTAAAGTATGGATAGCCTCATTAGCATCTTGGACCAGAGCTAAAATAATGATGTTCATAATCTTATTTATTTTATCATACATATATGTTTTACTTGGGTGAGTCCGTTGACGCAAAAGCTTTTTAGAAAATATAAAAATAAATTTATAAGAAACAAAGACCGACATGCTTTAAAATTATGATAGATAATTATCTTCTCTGGTAGAGTCTTGCTTATTCCAGCATGAATGAGCCAGCTCGATCGGGGAAGTACGACCCTCTCACAAAAGATCAGCGTAAAACAACGGTAGTTACGCCTACCGTTGTATTTCGTATGGTGAGTGAGAGCGCTGGAGGCCTAAACCCCCTCCCTATGCTCTCCTTATTATCCTTCCTATCCTTTCTTTAGCACTCTACTACTACCTATGCTCTTCTTATTATCTTTCCTATCCACCGTCCTATACCTCAAAAATATCCGAAACATACCTTTAAATAAGTTTAAGAAAACAGTAAAAGTCAGACTAATTAGTAAAGGTTATTATACATTTTCGGATTATATGGAAGATAAAACAAAATGGTGTTGAAGTGTTCCTCATTTTAATATAAATAAGCACATGCCCCTTTTTTATTTTATATATTGTTTTTTCCACAATATTGTATGTTCTGGTGAGCACCTCATTAGTTAAGTATTAATTTAAATATTGCAAGAAATTTAAGATTTATTAAAGTGGCTCATGAGTTTGCCGTGTTCTTCTCATGAAAAGCCTTACTATGGAATCTGGCCGCTTGTGGCGATTGCAATCGCTACATTGCGGATGCACTTGCCTCAAGCGCTCGTGTTAGTTATTAGTAATTAACTTTGACGATTTTAAGTCGTATTATAATAAGCCTAAGTTGAGATGGCGACACGCGAGTGATACTTCTGGTGTTGCTAGCGTCTATAGGTTACCATCAGGTGGTCCGTATGCTTGTTTGCCACTCAAGTAGTATAAAAAAAAACAGGTATGGCTGGCTTTGGCACGATTAAGTCTATACAATGGCTCTACCTAAACTCCTACCTACCTAGTGAAAGCGCTGGAGGCTCAAACCTCCTTCCTATCCACCTCCTATCCTTTTCCTTGAGATGACGACGCGCGAGTGATACCTCTGGTGTTGCTAGCGTCTATAGGTTACCATCAGGTGGTCCGTATGCTTGTTTGCCACCCACGTAGCATAAAAAAAGAGATAGCTTTCAGACGATGACTTAACGACAAACTAATTAGTTATTATATAAACCTAAATTCTAATTCCTTCTCTTTCTCTAAAGTTGGTATTGCATAAGTAATGCTACTTGGTATTTTGGTATTAATAGCGCCTACAGGCTACATCGGACAAGCCACATACTTGTTTGTCAATTTAACAAATACATCATTGTCAACATGATATGGGCTGAATGTGGATAGCGAGGTCAAGAACCTTAGCCAAAGCATTGTTGTCAGTTCTTTGTCATTATTTTATTAGCTATAACAGCAATAATGTTAAGTTGTTTTAGTACTTAATAGTTATTATTCAAAGGTTGTAGTTGTGTATTTTTTCGCCTACTGATAGTTCTATCGCAGCAACAAATCCTTGTAGTGGTACTTTTGTTTTACCTAACCGCACACTCCGTCGTTCAGGGTAACGAATAGGGTAGTGTGGGTCTCGTCTACTAAATAAACACGCCGTGTGCGGTCTCTTCGCCTGTGCTTGCAGTCCACTGGTACTGGAAGACACTATTTCAGTGGTACGCCGGCGGCTTACCTTTTTGGATACCCTCTAGCGACGCTTCCGCGCACCGGTTTGCCGACAGTGTAGGTGAATATATTTTTGAACTTGTTGTTTAATAGTTTTTTATCTTTGTTCGTAAATAGTTCGTTTACTTATGACCTATAGGGCAGACCTTAAGAATACTTCCATTTCAATTTAATCGGCATTAGACTTTGAACTTCAAAGACGCAAGGAAATTCCTCAAAAACAAGAAGGAAATACATAGTAATTGAAGTATTAATTAGAGGTATGTTTATAATATTTCAAAATAATATAATATATAAAAAATATATACAAAAAAGGTAATGACGTACTGGACTAAGCTTGTAGGTACTACAAAAAACAATAGGAATCTGTTTCTTCTAAATCTTAAGAAACTACATTAAACACAACATATCAGCATATATATGAAACAACATATCAGCTTTGGACATCTACCATCTAAGTCCACTAGTGATCATGAATGCTGTAAAGTATTCGAAACGTCGGGATAGTATAAAAATCAAGTAAACGCGATAGATTCCGTAAACGTAGTTTTATTTCAAAATACATTAAAATAATTATGTCAATTAGGTGTCCTGACCAGATTATATTATTTATTTACCTATGTTGAAAACAGTCAACACCAACTCGCTGGACTGACCTCATTAAAAAAACTACAGTGTCCACCATGGTCCAGTGTACTCGCAACGCCTCTAACCGGCAGAAATGGAAGCAAATTGCTAAGAGGGCTGTCCTCGAAAAAGTCTGCGACCCACTGAACATCTCTCCGTGTACCTTGTCTGCGCAACCACGACCACTCTGACAAGAGTGTCCGACTAAAAAGAAGATGTTGAAAACATAATATATAATCATATTTTTACATAATATTTAATAGCTGTGAGCTCAATTACACTGTCTAAAGATATTTATCAACCTAAGCTCGTCAGTTTAATTAATTCTAGTATCCTAAGCCTCGTCTGCCAATGAATAATGCCTTATTATACCCGGTTCTTGTTAACGTAATTATTACGGACCACAACAGGCACTGATTTCTCATTTACGACCCCAAAAATACCGAGGTATTCGTATATCAACATGTAGATTCTTTATGGGAGCTCTGGTGTTCTTGAATCAAATTATTTCACACAATAATAAAATTGTCAGTGTCAATTATTGGCGATCTTAGAGGCTATAGGTAGCAAGAATGGGCTGGCTCGATCGAGGAACTATCGCTCTCTCAGAATATAGGCATTTAGTTAGTAAGTGGTAGGAATTTTTACGATAGCCTTTTTGTTTAATGAGTGAGAATCCTTGGGATCCTTGAGACTGGCATTTTCATTCTGCACTTCCTTCTATGCTCTTCTCTAGACTTGCCAAAAGTAATGCCTTGGGTACTGTTAGAGTCTGTAAACAACAGCCACTTATAATCAATCGGGCAGTATGTTTATTATATAGTAGTAAAGGCCACTTAATTCTAAAGCCGTCCCACGACACACCGTGTGGGGACGGCTTTAGAATTGTCCCACCCCTCTCTACCCATGAGAGTCGTAAGAGCCGACTGAGGAGATACCGGGGGAGTGGGCAGCAGCACTCTTTCGAGTATTAACAACATCCACTGCGAACATCCACCGCCAGCCTGCTTTCCAAGCGTGCCGATTACGGCACTATCCATATGAGCGCACAGGACCGCTCGTTGTGTCGTTCCCTTGGGGAGGCCTACATCTAGCAGTGGACGTCGAAAGGCTGATGGATGGATGGATGGATGAAAGGCCACTTTTAACTATATGATCTGTATTTTAACAATTAACATGCAGAAAAAAATATTTCTAAAAGTTTACTCCGAGCAGGATTCAAACCTGCATCCTATCCAGCCGGGGAAGTGCTTTGGACTGCTAAGCTATCGCAGTCACCCAACGATGACACTCAATCTCCACTTCAAATTTGTTTTAGATGTCTTTACGACCCACGCCACCTATAGGATGCTTGTACATATATTATTCCAATATAGCAAGTATAATTTTCCAGTTAAAATTCATACTATTTACTGGCGCCTTTTTTTTAAATATCTATTTTTATTGCTTGCTATGCTTAACTACTTTACAACATAACAAATTATTCGGATAATTTTAAGATTAATGTAGGTTTTAAATGCCTTACCTAATGTTGATTATTATGTAGGTATATCAATAAAGAAGCAGAAGAACACACTTAAATTCTTAAGTGTGTTCTTCTGCTAGTAGGGTCCTATCCTAGGTAGGATTTTAGGAGTTATATGGCCAACGTACACGTTAACTTGAGGTGAGCATTCTAGAAGTAAGTATCTAAATAACATTTAACGTTGTTATGACTACGGTAGTATATTATATTAAATCTATGGTTATGACCGGAACCTAAATAACCTTGATATTTTTTCTACGTTCATTACTTATAGGTGTATTACGTAAAGTTCATAGAAAAATATGGGTCATTCTGTAAATCTTATAATTTTAATTTGACTGCATAGTTTTATCACTTCTGTATCTGAACTATTATAAAATTGTAACAGAACTATATATTACTACTTCTCATGAAAAGCCTTACTACGGAATCCGGCCGCTTGTGGCGATTGCAATCGCTACATTGCCGATGCACTTGCCTCAAGCGCTCGTGTTAGTTACTTTAGTTTAGTTATTAGTAACTTTGACGATTTTAAGTGCCATTTTATAAGCCTACTAGCCTTTGCCAGCGGTTTCGCCGCAGCTAAAAGCTAGTTTTTCGGTTATATCTCAGGTTCCCGATATAGTAGCGGGATAAAATGTCTACCAGTTTTGAAGTCAAATCAAGGCCTTTCAAACAAAAAAAATGCATCAAAATCCATCAAGTAGTTCTTTAAAAAAAATTCTATTAATAATAATAATAATAATAAGCCCCCTAAAGTCCAACCATACGTCCGAATCGAACACCTGATTCACGTGGAGGGCGGACACGTGATATGAAATTACTAGCACGGCTAACATGGCTCTGGCAACCCATTAAATATGGAGACCAGAGCTAAGAGTAAACGAATAGGGCCGCTGCCCGGGGACGATCGCCGGGGCGCACTTGGAGCTGACGCTGGGTGCGGCAGCATACGAACCGTCAGTGGAGAGGAGTTGAATAGGCGGGCTCCCTCCGGGTCCCCCGAAAATGCCACAGCCAACCAGATAAATGACAGACAGACTGACAATAATAGTATAACACCATGTCCTTCACTTGATGAACCCTACAGCCCATCGACAATATCATATATTCAATCGCCAATATCATCAGAAAATTCTAGAGAGCTACCTACACCTTCCTTAGATGTTGCGCAGGGGGTCAATCCCTTTTTACCTGCGTCCACTAAGGCTGGTAAACCCCGAGTACGCATGAGATGGACTAATGATGTAAACTTATTCATCATGCGTACCTACTACCGCGTTACTAAATTAGAGACCGATATGACATGAAATTATTACATGAACAGTTTATTCGACATTACCCGAAACTAATGTTTCAGAGCAAAGGGTTTCAGATCAAAGACGGGCCATTATACGAAACAAAATTATTTCTGATGACATCCTTACACAAATTAAAGAAAAAGTTAAAATAGAATTGGGACATACAGATCTTTCATCACAATTACAGGCATTAGCTACTGAAACCACGATTGCTAATAATACACCAAACACAGACTCTCTATTGCAACCATATCTGCGCACTATCTCTATCACACCCTTACATGCAGCCCAACCAGAAGCAATTACAAGCAAAAGCACACACATGTCACATAATACACAACTTACAATAAACTCGCACGCTTCTACACAAACAGAAACAACTATTCTGTTAATGGAGAGTGAAATCGAAACCTTACAACAGATTTCCTTACCAGATGCTATAGCTCAGAAGTTACACCATAATTTACAGACAGCGTTAATTGAATACGCGGGCACTGACCCCACACTTAGACCTAGACTTCCTTAATTCAAATACAGCACATATCTTACACAATTAACACGATTATTCAACAACAGCATACTAAATCAATTTTTCTCAGAAGACTCCCAACTTACTGACATTCATACTCTCATATACTGTAGTGCTTTAGTTATATCACGTGAACTTGGTTATAAAATAGAACACCATGTGCAAATACAACGTAATAGTGAAAGAAAATCAGCTTGGCAACTTAGACTTGAAAGAGATGTAATTCAATTAAGATCAGACATAGGAATGCTAACACAATACATTAACAATAGCCGATCTAAAAAGGTAGTAGACAGGATTAATATAATATTTAGGAATGCAAAAATACACAGTAATCATGAAAATGATAACAAAAAACCCGAAGAATTTCTGGACACACTAAAACAAAAGTTGGCATTGAAAGCACATAGACTAACTAGATATAAAAAAGCTCTCCAACGTAAAAATGACAACAAACTATTTCATACCAATGAGAAGTTATTTTATAGAAAACTAAATACCAATACAGGTAACCTACAACCCACACTGGTAACTGAGATACCAGAGGAAAAAGAATTAGAGAAATATTGGGCTGATATTTGGGAGACAGAAATACAACATAATGAGAAAGCAGCGTGGATAGCTCTGGAAGAAAGTAGATTCGAAACTATAGATGAAATGAAGTTCGATGATATAACTGAAACAGATATAACAAATGTTACAGCACGACTACATAACTGGAAATCCCCGGGAATAGATAAAATACATAACTTTTGGTACAAGAAACTCTCCACAAGATAATAGCAAATAATTTAACACATATCATTCGCGGACAACAAAGCGCACCACAATTTATTGCTAAAGGAATAACACATATGATACCCAAATGTTCACACACAAACCAACCATTCCAATACAGACCAATAACCTGCTTGCCCACCATATATAAAATACTTACATCTACAATAACACACAAAATTACCGCGCATATAGAACAAAACAACATTCTGGTAGAGGAACAAAAGGGTTGTAGGCGAGCCCACATGGGATGCAAGGAGCAACTCATCATCGATTCTCTAATTCACAGACACGCAACAACAAATAAAAGAAATTTACACTGCACCTATATAGATTATAAGAAAGTATTTGATAGTATTCCGCACTCCTGGCTGTTACGAATTCTACAAATATACAAAATTAACCCTAATATTATTGAATTCCTAAAAAATACTATGAGCTTCTGGAAAACTAAACTACACCTTAACTCAATTACCACTAGAGAAATACAAATACGGAAGGGAATATATCAGGGCGATTCCTTGAGTCCCTGTGGTTTTGCCTTGCCCTCAACCCAATATCTCATATGCTGCGCGAACGTAGGCCCCACGTTTCGATATTGTCTGAAACAAGAGAGCACCGAAACTTGTTTATCCCATTTAATCTATATGGATGATATTAAACTTTACGCAAAAATAGAAAAAGAGATGAAAATAGTAATAGAGACCACAATAGAATTTAGTAAAGATATTAACATGCAGTTTGGCTTAGATGAATGTAAAACTATTCACATTTTAAAAGGCAAGACCCTGCCTGGCGATTACGCAGTGGGGAATGAACAAATTATATCTGCTATGGAACCGAATGAGCTATACAAATATCTAGGATATCACCAATCAATAGGACTAGACCATATGAAAATTAAAAATTCCCTTAAACAAGAATATAGACGAAGATTAATTACTATATGCAAAAGCCACCTAGCCAGTAAAAGTTTGACAAAAGCAATTAACACTTATGCCATGCCCATCTTAACCTACTCGTTCGGTGTCATAAAATGGACCAAAACAGACATCAACCACATAGAAATAAACCCCAGAACCATCCTCACCAAGCACAATTGCCTACACCCCAAATTTGCAATAGAGAGAATGACACTTAAAAGACAAGACGGAGGAAGGGGCCTCGTCAATATAGTTTCTCTCTGGAGTAAACAAATTGTTAAATTTAAGACGTTTTTCCACGAAAAAGCTAATAATAGTAATCTACATAAAGCAATAGTTAATAATGGTTTCAATTTCACCCCTTTGAACCTAAATGATCCAATTGAAACAAACATAGATAATGATTTAGAGAAATCAAAGAAAGAACAGTGGAAGAAGAAAGTACTACATGGCCGGCATCCTCACGACCTAGAACAATCACATATAGACTCTGTAGCATCGAACAAATGGCTCACATTAGGATCCCTGTTCCCAGAGACCGAAGGCTTTATGATAGCAATTCAAGACCAAGTCATTAACACTAGAAATTACAGAAAACATATAATTAAAGATCCTAAGCTCACAGACGATAAATGCCGAAAATGTCACAAACAACTTGAAAACATCCAACACATCACTGGAGCTGGAGGTTGGGGCATACCTTGCACAAAGACACAATCAAATAGCCAACATCATACACCAAAAACTAGCACTCAAGCATCAACTCATTCCGATCACTCACACACCATATTATAAATACAACCCTAATCCTATCTTAGAAAACAATACACATAAATTGTACTATGATCACGCAGTACTAACTGACAGAACTGTCCACTATAACCGCCCTGACATAATTCTACAAAATAAAATAAATAAAACTACATACCTTATTGATATTGCTGTCCCTAATACCCACAATCTGCAAAAAACAATAGCTGAAAAAGTACACAAACACACAGATCTTAAGGAAGAAGTCATCAGAATCTGGTAACAGGAAAAGGTTTATATTGTCCCAATAGTTTTGTCAACCACCGGTATTATTCCAAAGCATCTTCACCATAGTCTGAAACTAATTGATTTGAAACCAAATACGTACATGCAACTACAGAAGGCCGCCATCCTTAACACCTGCCAAATTGTTAAGAAGTTCTTACAAATAGATGAAGACAACGACGGGACTGACTAACTTTTGAAATTAAAATCTCCGTGGCATTACTTGGCTCACGCCCGTAAATGTCACTAAATTGCCAGCGAAAGTTGAGAATAAGAACACGAAAAGAATTATAATAATGATAAGACACGCCTATATAGCCAAAATATAGAACAAATACAGTCATTTTTTCTCAAATATCTTAAATGTACAGACACAACCCTGTTACAGTTTTATAATAATATATATATAGTAAGCCTATGAAATAAAAACATTTTTGAGTTGGAATTTGAATACTTTTAAGATATTTAAGAAATAATGACTGTGATAGGCTTCTTCGGCGTGACTGAACACAAAACTTTTTTTTAGAATTTTTGTCTGTTTGTTTGTTTGCACATTACACAAAAACTCGGATGATCACAAAACAGATGTTGACGAAATTTGTTTTAATCTCTTAGACTGATTTTATAAATTGAACCACTTTTCTTTTTCTTTTTTTTTATTGCATGTAGCGGCTGACGATCCACGGCCCATCTGATGGTAAATGGTAACCGTCGCTCATGGACTCAACTATACCGAGAGTATTGTCAAGCCGCTGCTCACCATTTCATTTCACCGATATAAAATGAAAGAATAAACGGCTATGTCCTGCTACAGCCAAACCCAACGATATGCTCATGGCCGGTCACACCGGAGATGGTGGTACCAACCCGCTCGGGCGCGATACCAAGTGAGTACTCCCACTTGGTACCCAGCCAAACCACCAGCCATGCAGTGGATGATAATTGCTTACTTCCCTTAGTCGCCTCATACGACACCCGTGGGAAAGAATGGGGTGGTGACACTTGTCTTCTTAGTCCGTCACCACACGGACAAAACTTTTTGCAGAACTTACTGCAAATTCAGATTAAGCTGTTCACGTCTTATATTGGTCATCTTAGGTTAGTGCGAATTCTAGAACCTAAGAATCCGTGATGAAGTAGCGGATTTCCTTAAAATAATGCACTTCCACTAAAGGCTAACCGTAGCATCCTATTATTTGAATTATTTAAACATTTACGATAATAAAAACATTCCTAACACACTTTAGAACGAGCTTCCTGCTGCTTTCTAGTTTCGTATCGCGTTAACACGTGCAAGAAGTGTACTTATTTCATAATAGGTAGTATTTATTTTGCGGTAGATGGTAGAATTTTCATGCATTTAAGTGCTACCTCCTTTGAAGGTGTCGTTAGTAAAACAATAGAGTAGTATCGCTGACAAGAAATTTCCAGGTATCAGATGTAAAAGTTAAGTAAAAATATCACTCACTTTTCTTCAACTACGTACTGATTTAAATAATGTTTCGCAGAATATTTTAACTATTATAAAGCTGCATCACAAGCGAGACGTTACGATGTCGATACGATTTAGTGAGTTACATTCTACGGGCCCTATGTCTGTACATTTAAGATATTTGAGATAAAATGACTGTACTAGGCTATATAGGCATTTCTAACCACAAAACATTATTTTTAGATTTTCTGTCTGTTTGTATATTTGTTCGTTCACGCATCACGCAAAAACTACTGAACGGCTTTTGATGCAATTTTTTTATTTGATAGCTCTTGATTAGACTTAAAAACTGGTATACATTTTCTCCCGCTACTATATCGGAAACTCGAGACATAATCTAAAAACTAGCTTTTGGCTGTGGCGAAGCAGCGGGCAAAGGCTTGTTGTCTATAAAATTAAAAAATAACGTACTATAAGTAAAGTTTTAAATTATATCTCTAATTTTATATATTCTAAGGCCACTATATTAATACTTTTTGTAGTTTACAGACCAATCGTAAAGGCCAAACCTGGGGATAATTGGTTCCTACGTTTGTCTGGCTAATACACTGGCATTTCAACTCACAATGTTGTTCAAATTTTGTATGGGAGATGCATAAGCTCATAGTGCTCTCTAATCTACTAACACTACAATATCCCATTCTGTTAATCAAACTATATGTTCAACAATGATTTCTGAGCAAAGAAATGTACACATGATCGAAATTGTGTATTTTTATACTACAAGGGTACGCGTTTCCCTGGTGGATGGACAAGGGAACGTCCGCCACCCGCAAGGCCACCCGTGAAGTTGCGACGCTCCGTGTGCGGATGCGTCGCTCAGTAGAGAATGCCCGAAAGGGTAAGCCGCCAGCGGACCACTGGAGTAATCCAACACAGTACCAGTGTTCCGTTAACACAGATGAAGAGACGGCACACAGCGGGATTCTTTAATGGGTGAAGGCCACACACACCCTGTTCGTTGCCCCGAATGACTGTGTGCGTTTAGGTACATTTTTTTCCCACCTAAACAAAAAAAAAGGCTATAACCCTGGGGTATTGTAGGTGAAGAAGGAGGATGATAGAAAGGAGATAAGGATATGGACAGTAAGGATAACAGGGAAGCAGCAGGAACACGCACATTAGGCTTAAGAAATTTGAATCTTATTCTATACTAGCTTCTGCCCGCGACTTCGTCCGCGTAGAATAATTATTTTGGGCTAACGCTAACTTCAGTACTTGATCATTATTTTGCTGCGATGTTATTTTAAAACTGCGATATCTCCTAAGATATTCATTGAAATCGAATGATGTACAGGGCAATTTTGTTTTAAATTAAACACTTGTGATGAATAACGTATTTATTTGGATAAGAATTAATATCATGTTTATAAAACTCATTCGCAAATAATGCATTATTTTGGAACAAATTTGGTTAGCATAAAAAAAAACTAGACGTCACGGGACGTCTAGCAGATGTGAAAACATCGAAATTACTTTGTAGAAATAAAATGATCATAAGTTGACAAAGTACTAAAGACGAATCAAACCAGTATAAGCTCGATAGGGTTGCGTATTTTCATTACAGAGTTACTGTGGCCACCTTCTAGCTCTATCGTAAGACCCTGGATACCATCTATAGACAAAGTACTCGTCAAGACGAATCAAATGATTCCAAACTTGATGGGGTTGCGTCGTTTCATTACAGAGTTACTTTGGTCACATTCCAGCTCCATCATCAGACCCTGCATATCATCTACGACTGAAGTTCTAATCAGGACATTTCAAACGGGCCCTAACTCGATGGTTGCACCATTTAATTACACAGTTTCACATGGCCACCTTCCAGCTCCATCGTCAGACCCTGGATACCATCTAGACAAAGTACTCATCAAGACGAATCAAACGTGTCCAAACTCGACAGGGTTGTGTCATTTCATTATAGAGTAATTGTGGCCAACTTCCAGCTTCATTATCAGCCCCTGGATACCATCTAGACACAAAGTACTCGGCAAGACGAATCATACGAGCCCAAACTCGATGGGGTTGCACCGTTTCATTATAGAGTTCCTATGTCTACCTTCCAGCTCCATCATCAGATCAGCTCCATATCATCATAATACTGCATTGTCACGTGATATACACATGCGTGTAAAATTTCAGCTCAATCGGAAACCGGGAAGTGTGTCAAATTTAACTTGCCAGATTTGAACGGGACAAGTACAATAAAAGCGTCGCCACGCTAACAGCCGATTTTACCCTCCCTCCGCATTAGATGTTTCACATCAAAAGTTATAGTGAGCCAACCTTAAAAGATAGACATATCCTGCCGCGAATTTTTTTTAGAACTTTTTAAGGGGAACAATTCTGTTGTAAATGATTTTTGCAAAACTTTAACCGTTTACGCAGCGCACGCTGCGGAAGCTTTCAAAAGGAACAAACACCCCCCGATTTTGAAACATTCCTCAATGGTGCTCCGCTCCTATTGGTCTTAGCGTGATGATATAAAACCTATAACCTTTCTAGATAAATGGACTATCTAACACTAAAATAATTTTTCAAATCGGACTAGTAGTTCCTGAGATTAGCGCGTTCAAGCACACAAACTCTTCAGCTTTATATATTAAGTATAGATATAGATTTCTTCGTTATATGTATCTATTGTTGTTAATTACAAATCTTTTTGGACCAATTTTTCCTAATGAAGAAATAGCTATGAAAAAATCACTGTAGAACATGTATCAATCATCAATTGTACATCCCGATCAGGCCAACTAGTAACTACCGAGGCTATATGTTGCGTATCATACACACACTATGCATACATCTATGACACAGTGGAACTACCATACGCTCATAGAATAACCACATGAAGCAACGACAGCTATTCCAACTTTTGTGTTTCACTCGGTGAGCGAGATTGCCGAATGCCCTCTTTTCATTCCCTCTACCGCCTCATCCTTTTTCCATTATACTTCTTCTACATCTTTTTATTCCCTTTTATCATCTCAACTCTCTTATTCTTCGTCAGAACCCTGGGATGTCAATACGCGATTAATTCCATGTGGTGACAGACTAAAAGTACAAGTGTCACCAGCCCATTCTTTCCCACGGGTTGTCCGACCACGGGTGTTGTACGAGCCGACTAAGGAAAGAAAGCAATTATCATCCATTGTAGCAGGAGATAGCCGTTTATTCCTTTCATCTCATATCTGTGAAATGAAATAGGTTGCAGCGGCTTGAGAATACTCCCGGTATAGTTGAGTCCTTGAGCGACGGTTACCTATTACCATCAGGTAGGCCATGACTCGTCTGCCACCATAAGCAATAAATAGAAACTGTGTAATGCCTCTGGTATTGCAAACGTATATAAGCTTCAGTACTCATCATCATGCGTTTGCCTGCTTTGCTACAAAAAAACCTCATACCTACAGAATTACCTACCGCGCATAAGGAAGTTCTGTTTAATAAATAATAAAATTGTGGGATGACCTTGGCTTGGGACAGTAGTGGCTTCATGGGCGTGATATATTTATGCTATATATAAAAACAAATGCATGAATTATGATTGTTTTTTTTTTCTTTATAGATGTACCTACTATTGGAACTCATCTTGTTTGTGTTTATTTTTACTAGTGGTAGAACCTTGTGTATCCCAGCATGAATGGGTCGGCTTGATCGGGGAATTACCACCTTTTCAGAGAAAACCGGCGTGAAACAAAGGTAGTTCCAGTGGCCCGCCAATACAGGCGGAGAGACGGCACATGGCGGGTTTCTTTAGTGGGTGAAGGCCCCACACTACACTGTTCGTTGCGACAACGACGACAACGACAGAAAGGGCGGCATTAGGCGCAAATACTCACGCCTGCGTCGCCCCAGTCACTGGCGACGGTTCGGCTCTGCGGAAGGATCAGCCTCCCTGGCCCTCTCCACCGCTTCCTTCCGCGAAATGACCTCCTCGCAAAAGACAGCGACCGCGGCCCAAACAAATAAATACCATAGTACAATCATTTTATACACTACTGCTCGGCTACAGCTTTATAATAGTAAGTACACAGAAGAAGAAGACTAGTGACCCTCCGCGCTTCGCACGGGTACAATTTACTAATTAATGCACGCAGACGTACAATTTACTAATGAATGCTCGCAGACTTTAGACTAGAAGTTGTAACATTTTTGAAGAAATGCAATTCACTATTGCTCATACATTATTTAAATTTATCTCATAAGGTTATATCTCCTACGCCAGCGCGTGCCGCGAATAAACGTTTTCGCATTTTAATAATTAAGCATCGAATCGCTCCACTTATAGAAATTTAAAAATATGTATCACTAACAAATTTATTTTGAAAATATATCTAAATGACAGTGAATGAAAACTGTGTCCAAATCTGTTGAGTGGTTTTGAAGAAGTAAATAGAGAAACATACAATCGCGAACAGTGACTTTGTCTTTAACAGGGTTATAAGTTTAATATGTCGTTCTGTGTCATCACAACTTTCAAACGGCAGAACGGACTTAGATTTCGTTTATTGGTTTGAAAGGTAACATGATCGAGATTGTTTTAAATTATTATTAAATACTTTGGGAAATCCAAAACTGCACGCCTCATAATCTTCATTTTTCACAATAAAATTGATTATTTGATAAGTAACTAATAATGTATTGGTCTTACTAAGTAGTTTTCAATACATCACATACATAGCGCTAATTTCAAAAAGTACTATTGTGGGTTTCATGTCTTATACGCCATCTAGCGCTAATTTTAAGAAGTACTTCTACATTGGTCTACCTCTCAGTCATTTTGCAAGGCGCCATCTGGCAATTAGTAAGAACAACAATCCATGAGTTTACATATATACCTGCATAAGTGCATATATATAAACATGTAAAATTGAATAATTTATTAAACTGTAAACAAAAACAATTTAAGAAAACAAAAATACATCGCTAGTTTCTTTACAAAAAAAAGCAATATTGTGGCTCTATATATACAACAGCAACTGAATACAATGATATCGACATCTAAAATTGCCACTAGCGACATCTAGGACTGCATTTGTCAATATCTCTTTTACTTTAAAACAGCGACATCTATCAATAAAAAATTGCAACTTTGGACAATATTATACGACTTATTTAAAAATCAATGAGTTCAACAAGAAATCTCTAAACCATTTATCTTCCTAACTTGGTTGCCCTATAATTTTATACTTTGTTCTAAGTGAAAACACCGTGACACCAAGGCCACGCAAAAAAAATCTGGAATGTAAAATATGTTTTTTTCGTGTTTTATAACATTGGTGTGTTATTATTTACGTGTGTTTAGTGTTTTTAATTATTGTTATGGATAAAATAGTTATTATACTTTTTATATGTGTGTGTAGATATTATTTTTCAAGTGCAATATATGATAAAAAGAGACATTTTAAGTTTGAAAAATCAGTTGTGCCGTGTAAACCGGGAGTAGAACACACCTCAACGCTTCGCTTATGAGGCGTGTAAAAATATATATAGGCGTTTGAAAAACAAATAGGTAGTCTATCAGCTATCTTTGGACTCAGTTGCTTTAATAATTTGTACTTTAAGGAAATTCCTATATTGGATTAATGCATGTAAATGCGTTCCGATAGGTGACGTTGGTCGTTAAGACACATATGATGAGGAGATTGGGTATGGCGAAAGGTAGTGCGGTAGCTCAGTGGATTAGAGCACTTCCCTGGTTTGGAAGGGATGCAGGTTCGATTCCCGCTCGCACTAAAGTTCTCTTTTTCTTCATTCACAAATAATAATTTGTACTTTAAAGTAGCTGAGCATGTCAAGTGCTAAAAATACAAATCAAAATGTTTAAGGGTATCCTGTTTGGAGTCATCGGAATCGTCTCAATAAATTAGTTTGATGGTGATTCTGGTTATGGAGTAATAAGAGGTCAGAGGATACAGGAATTTTAAAATTTGTAATTGGATGAGTCCAATCATGAACAACGGTTATCACTTACTGTGAGATATGCTGTGGTATGCTCTATGAAAATATTTAGTTTTTACAGACTCTTCAAAATTCACTCATATGGGATGCTCCAAATGATTGGTTATTCATAAGATAACAAGTTGAACAGTCATGATTTTCATCAATCCATAAGTATGAGTTCTTCATGTCGCTGACTTCTCTAGAAAATGCAGCTATTTTTTTTATTTTACTTTTAGATATGGTTTATATTTATTGGTTACCCAATGTTACTTATTTACATAATTATCATCGTTATCAAATATTTACATTTCCCGCTATAGAGTATGTGGAGTAGTGCATAGAGAGGAACCATAGCAAATAGGGTCGTAAGTTTTGTGTATAAAGGACTAGTATTTATTCTGTGGTATAAGTATTATACTCCAAGGTTGTACACGTTCCGCCGGCGGACCACCGAAGGAATGTAACTTGGTTCCAGTGGCCCGCCAATATATGCGGAAAGACGGCACGCTGCGGGTTTGTTTAGTGGGTGAGGGCCCCACGCTACCCTGTTCGTTGCCTCGAACGACGGGGTGTACTGCGTCATCCACACCACCTGGAAACGATCCCGTCTAAAACTGTTTGTTTCCAGTGCTCTTTTCTACCACGCACGTGTAGGCTCTGGAATGAACTTACAGCTGCGGTTTCCTCAGCGACATGGCCTTCTTTAAACGAGAGTTGCAAAGAGCACTTTACTCACGATAAACGGCAGCTTGGCTGTGCCCCTGATATTACCAAAGTCCATGATCAGCGGTTACCACTTACCATCAGGTGGGCCGTATGCTCTTCTGCCACCATGGGTAATAAAAAATCCCAAGCCAGTCGATACCATGGTCACTTAAAGAAGCACCTCGGTGTGTTAAGTTGTAGCAAGAAATATCGTAGTTATATATCTTTCATTTCACTACTACACCACCATCAGGTGAGTCGTGGCTCGACTGCTTACTCGTATATAAACAATAAAAATAGTTTTGTTATTAATAATTATGGACGAGCATGACATTTTGTTTTAAAAGGTACGATACCGCACAGAACCCAATTTCTTCATATAGCATATGTAGAAGTGCGAAACTAGTGCATGCCAGCTTCTTTTATAGCGTACCAGATCGTTCTACAAAAATGTTATAACGTTTTTTATATCAAATTAATTCGGGTATACAAGTTCAAAATAAAAGGAATTGCCAAAATCAAGGGCAATTAATATCCTTAGGCATTCAGCTGAGCTGTATATATAGCAGCATATGATTAAAACAATCCTCATTAGTGAAGGTATTTAATAAGAACTGTAAGTACGTAAGGAAATACTTAATAATTATTTTACATCATTTCAAATAGAATAATTATATAAGATCTTTTTTCCTTGTTGTATACAATAATACAGGGTTAAATATCATTCAGAACGTTGATTATCTTTATATATATAATTTTACTGTAGATGTGCATCATTGAATTCCTCCTAAACCACTGAACTGATTTCGATGATTTTTTTGTGATGTTTTGAACTCGATACAACGGTCTTTGCAATCCTTTTTATTAACACTTGGTTACCACTGTCTACCACTGAAGTAATGTCAAATAGTTCCAGTGGTCTTGCAATACAGGCGTAGAGATGGCACACGGCGGGTTTATTTAGTGAGTAAGGGCCCCACACTACCCTGTTCGATGCCCCGAATGACGGGATGTGCGATTAGGTACATTCTTCCGTCTTAACAAAAATTTAAAGGCTACCACTCTCTGTCTGCCAACTTGCAATATGTGCTTGAAGTAAAATATCAGATTTAGAGTAGCTTATGCACTGTATATCGAGTAAATATTGTGCTTCCTAGTTTTAGTAAAAATCGTTAGGAATGGGTACAATTATTGTAGTACCGTTAATATTATTGTAATACAATTATTGTAGTGTCCGTGTGGTGACGGGCTAAGAATACAAGTGTCACCACCGCATTCTTTTATCACCCATTGCATTACTGGTGGTAGGGCTGGGTACCAAGGTGGGTAAAATCTTTCATTTCATATCTTAGAAATGAAATGGTCCGCAGCGGCTTGACAATACTCTCGGTATAGTTGAGTCCATGAGCGACGGTTACCATTTACCATCAGGTGGACCGTGGCTCATGTGCCATCATAAGCAATAAAAAAAAAACTACATATACAAGTATATGTTTGTCCGTGTGGTGACGTATTAAGAATACAAGTGTCACCACCCCATTCTTTCCCAAGGGTGTCGTATGAGGCGACTAAGAGAAGTAAGCAATTATCATCCATTGCATGACTGGTGGTAGGGCTGGATACCAAGTGGGAGTACTCACTTGGTATCCGGCCCGAGCGGGTTGGTACCACCATCTCCCGTGTGACCGGCCATGAAGCACATCGTTGCGTTTTGGCTGTAGCAGGAGATAGCCGTTTATATTTCATTTCATCTGTGAAATGAATTGGTGAGCAGCGGCTTGACAATACTCTCGGTATAGTCGATACCATGGGCGACGGTTACCATTTACCATCAGATTGACCGTGGCTCGTCTGCCACTAAACGCAATAAAAAAAATGTACATTATCAAAATAACATAATTATTGTGTTTCAGGTAAAATGAAATTATTGATAGCCGTGTGCTTTGCTGTGGTAGTGATTATCGTTGAGGGAAGGTATAGCAGCAAGTACGACAATACAGACCTGATGGCTATCATGAAGAACAGGCATTTATTGCATAAGTACTTCAATTGTGTCATGGAGAGAGGCCCGTGCACCGCAGAGGGCAAGGAACTCAAAAGTAGATGATGCCAATCACTATGATTATATATTATCCTAGGACAGTGATGGCGAACCTTAGGCATGCATGCCATTGGTGATACGCTAGAAAAAATATCGAGCCCGCAATTGGGTAAGGAATTTAGTATCTGATATTTCTCCATTATTTTCTGAAAAGTTGGGTATGTTATGAAATCAAAATGATTTATCTATAATCCTATTTATATAACGATAATATTACGTATATTTTAAATACTATATTATGAGGCAAAATAAAAACGGTGATTCTCTCCCTAATAGTCCGTTTTCATCATTGTTTCATAACTGGACATCTTAATAAAGAAAATGGCACGGCGATCTAAAAATGTTCCCCACCCCTGTCCTAGGATTCCATTATGAATTAAGAATAAGAAGAGAATTCTGTGTTGAATTACCAGCATTAGTATAGTATTTCATAATACTGTAACTGCCTCGGTGGCTTAGCGGTAGTGTGTGCGACAGCTGATCATGAGGTCTCGGGTTCCATTCCCGGGTCGGGCAATGTTATTGAACTTTTTCGTAATAAAATTTTAATTCCCAGTTATAGCAGTCCGGAGTTTGGAAATGTGCCCGGTAGACGGCAATAGGCTCGTCCCCTACATAGCATCACGCCTGTATTCCCCGAAGGGGTAGGCAGAGGTGTATTACGCACCCACTATTCGCCAGCTATGTTTAAGTCCCACGTATTAGAGGGCGAGCCTATTGACGTCTACGGGGCACTAACTTCCAAACTCCGGGCTGCTACTGAGAATTTCCCTTTTTAGGAAAAAGCTCAATAACATTACCCGGGGATCGAACCCGAGACCTCATGATTCGCATACACTACCGCTACACCAGCGAGGCAGTCGCCCCCTATTACGTGGGACTTAAACATAGTTGGCGATAAATTAATTAATTAACAAAAAAAAACCAGTACAAAATAATTGAACGAAATGCCAATATAATAAGTTTTTTGTAAAATATAGACTAAAACGGTCAATAACAAAAAGTTTGATTGGACACCTCCATCATTGACTTAATGGTGATCTAAACAGAATCTAACGTTCCATTTGATATTTTCAGGACATGTGAAGGAAGCTATGGAAACGGGATGCGCCAAATGCACTGTGGTTCAAGAGCAGAAAGCTGCCCAAATGATCCAGTATCTTATCAAGCATGAATTGGCCATGTGGAAAGCGCTTACTGCAAAATTCGATCCTACTGGCATATGGCGACAAAAGTACGAGGATACTGCTTTCTTGTTATCTCTTTTATCATAGAAACAAAATTTTAATTTACAATCCACCTGATGTATGTTTATATTTATTATAGCTTTAGATAATGGTATTACGGCTTAAAAGGTTTTTGGCTTCTTTGTATTTTTTTTATTAAAACTGCTACTGCATCATTCTAAATTTTGTTTGTTTTTGAAATTCAGTATAAGTTGTTCCTTTCTTTTCCTTCTTTTAAAGCAGTATCAGAAATATTAGTAAGCCGGTTAGAGCCACACTAACACCCATATTCTAAGACGGTTCCTCAACCTTTCCTCGACTCAAACTCAACTGAGGATACCTCAAGGAATATCTCAAGGAATCCTCGAAATTGGTATTGTTAGTTGAAAACTCGAGGAACCTCGAATGAGGTTGAGTCGAGGTAATACGTCATTAATTACGTCATTGTATTGTAGATAGAACATTGTTTTGGGCAAAAATGCTTTTATTTTACATCTGTGGTCACTCAAAAGTTAACAGATGTTTGTCATTTGACATGTAAATGTTTAGATAGGACGATAGGTATTATACAAGGATCGCCACAAGGAGTAAAACTCAGGTAAGGTACCTACATAGCGTCGTCGCGTCAACATTGTTTTTTTGCGGGGTGTGTTTTTATAGCTAGTATAAATTGTTTAGATATCATTTATTTTGTAATATGTCTGTAAGATATTCTTACTGAATATCGGTCGGTAAAGTTATGACTACAGGAACTCATAATTAAATATTAAATAAATTCGACTGCTATTTTATGTGCCGGTAATCCTGCTGGAAAAAAAAATAGCTTACCTACGTCTTTGGAATTCTACGGTATCGTAAAAGTTGGGTTTGCAGCATCTCGCAAGTAACATCTTATGAAATAATCATACTTAATAATACTAATTCAAAAACCGCTGGAAATACATTATAAACACTAGAAAACAATATTCACATGAAATAATAAACTTCAGTAAATTGTTTATAGAACAAAAACTTCCTTGAGTATTCCTTAAGGTTGGACCCGACGTACCTTGAGATTGACAGTTGTTTCCTCACCTCGAGTGAGGAAAGGCATCGAGTGGAGGAGATTTTTTGCAACTAAGAATACCAAACTCCTTGAGTGCGCTTGAGTGGAGTCGAGAAATTTTCGAGGAACCGTCTTAGAATATGGGTGTAAGATTAATATAAGTAAAAATATAATCACGATCTTTCAAATAGTTTACAGCACTTTAATGCAATAACTATTCCATTGTTTTAAATAAACACTATAAATATTAACAATAGCCTTCATGTGACCTCTAATATAACTACTATAATAATAAACAAAGTGCGAAAATTTGTAATCAAAAACAATAGCCACGAGCAGAATCCTGCTCGATTTAGATTTTGTGATCATTCATATGACTAAGCTATGTCAAAAGTTTAAAAATATATATAAATTAATCTTTGCTCGCAGCTCCGCCACAACCAAAAGCTAATTTTCAGGTTAATTCTCAAGTTTCCGATTAAATAGCGGAATAAAATCTTATTACGAGTATAGCAATCAAACAAAAAAATGAATCAAAATCCGTTCAGTAGTTTTGGCGTGACGCTTTTTTTATACTATATGGGTGGCAAACAAGCAGACGGCCCAGCTGATGGTTAGCGGTTGCCATAGCCTATAGATGCTTGTACCAATCGCGCGTCGCCATCTCTGAGGAAAGGGATAGGAGGTGGATAGGTAGAGGATAATAAGGAGATAATAGGTAGGATACTAAGGAGAGGACCACCGAAGGAATGTAACATAGTTCCAGTGGCCCGCCAATAAAGGTGGAGAGACGGCACACGGCGGGTTTCTTTAGTGGGTGCAGGCCCCACACTACCCTGTTCGTTGCCCCGAACGACGGGGTGTGTGGTTAACAGCGGGAACGTTTGTTCCCGCCTTAACAAAACAAAAAAAAGGATACTAAGGAGAGGATATAAAGGATAATAAGCAGAGGATAGGGAGGGGGTTTGGGTCTCTGGCGCTCTCACTTTCCATGAGTACGAGTGAGTGTGTACCTGTGTGTGTGCATACGCACAGAGCGTACCATGTGTGCTATTGATGTGTTTCGGTATGTGGGGGCATGGAGGTAATTGTAGACTTCAACAATTATGTTTGATTTGAGTTTGATAACTTAATGTATGACAAGCAATCATAGGAGAATCTACAATATTTATATGATGAGCCTCTTATCACTTATTAAAAAGAAGCATATACTCAATTATAATTATCAACTGTAATCCACATGATTATAATTAATTATTACCCTTGCCTTGAATTAATATTTTAATTGTCTTAGGATTTAACTAGACTTTTTTTTTAAATTCATGAAATGACCGTGACCGTACATTTTTTCCAAGCGTTAATTAAATTCCTTGTAATTTTAAAAACAATTACGGAAATGCGTATTTATAAAAATATATGTTTTATTTCAGTAATTGTTTTAGTATCTAAATAGTAACCCGCCCCAGCTAGCTAGCACGGGTGAAATACAAAAGAATGCTTAACCTTACTATCTACCTCATATCCCTTTCCGTGGATATGACGCATGAGTGATACTTCTGGTGTTACTAGTGTCTATATAGGCTACGGTAACGGCTTACCATCAGGTATAAGTGAAAGGGTAGCGCTTCTCCAATTGAGCCGGCTCCATTCAGGCTGGGGCAAGCAAGGTTCTACACAGTATACTTATGTTTGCCATCCACGTAGCATAAGAAAGCTTGTACGAAAAAAAACTATACGACAGTGAAAACCGTTTTAAAATCCTTTGTATGGCTCAGAAGTAAAGGGATAACGTGGCTACTTTATTTCATACTATTTATAAGATTTATAAATAAACTAGCCTTTGCCCGCGGCTCGGCCGCAGCCAAAAGCTAGTTTTTGGGTTATGTCTCAGGTACTCGGTATCCATCCATCAGCCTTTCAACGTCCACTGCTGGACATAGGCCTCCCCAAGGAAACGCCACATCGAGCGGTCCCGTCATGGGGGATAATGCCGTAATCGCCACGCTTGGCAGGCGGGTTGGCGAACGCAGTGGATGTTGTTAATACTCGAGGGAGTGCTGCTGCCCACTCCCCCGGTATTCCCTCAGTCGGCTCTTATGACTCCCGCGGGTAGAGAGGGGTGGGACAATTCTAAGGCCGGCCCCACACGGCTACCATGGCGGTTCCCGGTATAGTAGCGGCATAAAATGTATACCAGTTGTTAAGCATAATCGAGAGCTATCAAATAAAAAAAGTTGCATCAAAATCCGTTTAGTAGTTTTTGCGTGATGCGCGAACAAACAAACAGACAAAAAATCTAAAAAAAAAATATTTTGTGTTTAGACACGCTTATATAGCCTAATACAGTAATTTTTTCTCAAATATTTTAAATGTAGGTACATACATAACTATGTTACAGCTTTATAATATTATAGATAATATTAAGCGGTGCTTAAATATTTGTATGCATGGCTTTTTTTGCATGAAATATAATTTGTAAATTTTCTTCACAGTACCTATGTTTCTGTAAAAAACATACAAAATAAATAATAAACATATTTATTGTGAAGTTTGCTTAAAAACATGTTAGTTAGGTAAACATTTGTAAAACTGTCTCTGTGTCTGTATCATCCGATTGTCTGTCAATCCCACCTAAACGACTCGAACAATCAAATTTAGTAAATACATAAATGAGAAACTGGAAAGATGAACCCGTGTCAAGTTTAGGTTCAATACTTTTGTTAATCGTAGTTAGGTCTCCTCACGATTGAACGCCGTACTCATAGATAAACACTGGCAAGCCGTTCTCTCAACCCCGTATCATATCAGTTCTAAATTCAAAGACTTAGAACTATTTACAGTGGATTTAAATAAAATACGTTAAATTTTATAGTTTCCTAATTAATATTATCTATATATTCGCACTCGAATAGAGCTCTTCTAACAGTCGTCGAGGATATTTCAGAATTATATTAAGCCCATATCAAAACGGAAAAACCAAAGTGAAAAAACTCTTAACTAACTTCTCGTTGTTATGTTATTATGTATGTTATGAAAAAACTAATCAAATTCATGTTAGAATGAAATAGGTGCCTAAACCAGCCGACCGTTGAGTATAAATAGCAGCCTATGTTTAAGACACACATCAAATCTTCTTGATAGACTAATAGAAACGGTACATTGTAGACAAATTCTTATTTAACTTTATAAATTACCTGTTCTACAAAGTTAATTATGGTATTTTGTTGTTACAACATTTTTTGTTACATCTTGCAGGAAACCATGAAGTACGTCCTAGTATTGTGCTGTGTCGTGGCGGCGGTTATCGCTGAAGAAAAATACACCGACAAGTACGACAACATAAACGTGGATGAAATCTTGAGCAACGCGCGCTTGTTACACGCTTACGCCGACTGTACTTTAGATAAGGGTCCATGCACTAATGAGGGCAAGGAACTTAGAGGTAAAAGCCACTTCTTATAATTATTTCACGATTCTATTAATATTTTGATATTTTATAATTTTTTTTAGGGTTTGACATGCTAACATATAAATTAACACAAAGTGTCAAAATGTGATTTCGAAATTAACAGAACAAGGTATATGTGCCTGAGCCCATAACCTGTTGAGATAGAAATAATAGCTGCTAATAATTTTGCCAAAAACGTTTCTTAAACACTGTTTTACTGTTAAAAAGTGTGGACACACTTATTTGAAACTTGCTAGTGGAACCAGTATTACCAACTTATATAATGTTAATATTGCCAATTTATTACAAAGGCCAATGGAAATAATTTTAAATGAGCTGTATATTTTTTTAATGCTTATATATTTATGTAACGCACGCTACAGTAACAAATGTTTTTATCAATAGCAAAAAAACATATCTTTTCCATATAACAAGATTTATGACAAGACTGGGTATATTAGCACTTGAAATGCTTTGATCATGTTAGCTGCGAGTGAGATTCGAACCCGCGTCTTCTGAATACCATCCAATTTTAATCAATTTCACATTTTCGCATTTTATATTCCGTTAAAGTAATTGATTCAGCCGTTGAAGTTTATCAACTCTTTGAGGTAATGAAGAATGTGAATTCACTCTACAATATAGATGACATTCATTTCTTTAGTTGCTAAAATAATATTATAAGAACATAGTAACATTAATATTATAATACACATCCCCTTTTTTTTTGTTTAGGCGGGAAAAAATGTTCCTAACCGCACACCCCGTCGTTCGGGGCAACGAACAGGGTAGTGTGGGGCCTGCACCCACTAAAGAATCCCGCCGTGTGCCGTCTCTCCGCCTTGATTGGCGGGCCACTGGAACTATGTTACATTCCTTCTGTGTCCGCCGGCGGCTTACCCTTTCGGGTATCCTCTACTGAGCGACGCATCCGCGCACGGAGCGTCGCACCTTCTCGGGAGGCCTTGCGGGTGGCGGACGTACCCCGGTCCATCCACCCGCAGCCTCAGCTAGGGCGGCATAAGGCGCAAGCCTGCGCCTGCGCCGCCCTGGTCGCTGGCGGCGGTTCGGGTCAGCGGAAGAATCCTCCTCCCTGGCTCTCACCGCCGCTTCCTTCCGCGAGATAACCTCCTCGCAGAAGGCAACGACCGCGGCCCAGTTCCTGTCGCTGCCAAGCATCGCTCTAACGACGCTCGGCAGCGAGAGGTCCCGCCCTATTTCCGCGACGAGTTCACGGCGCTGCTCGGCCCAAGCCGGGCACGACTCGAGCGTGTGCCGCGCCGTGTCCTCGTCACAGCAGCAGTTCCGGCCAACGCGCAGGCCGCCTCCGTCGACACCGTGCGGTATCCGCGTATGACTCTGGACGCAACGACTCTCTGTGGTCTCCACAGAAGAGCCCTGTTCAGTGCGTCCAGGGACCCCGCCCACACGGGTGCACCGTACAGCGCTATCAACCGGACCACCCCCGCGTAAAGCCGTCGGCAAGCATTGTTGGGACCGCCCATATTCGGCGTGAGCCGTGCAAGGGCGGACGCTGTGCCAACTAGCCTCGGGGATAGTTGGCGGAAGTGCTCGCGAAAGCGCCACCGCGCGTCCAGCACCAGGCCCAGATACTTAATCTGGACCTGATAATACACATCCCCTGGAATCTATAAGACGCCATACTGTCTCCTCAACTTAAATCAAAGATATTGTATTTGGGCAAATTGTAATGTTAGTCTTTATAAATATGTTTTAGTTTAGATTTCAACTATTTTATTTATCTATCCAGCAATCTAATGGGTGATAATCGATGTAAATATTCGAAAGTATTATTTTTATTAATCTGTTGTTTCAGCCCACATACAAGACGCACTCGAAACTGGATGCTCGAAATGTACGGAGACTCAAGAGAAGTCAACTACCAAAGTTATCCAGAAAATAATCCAAGATGAACGGGACATTTGGAATCAGCTCACCGCCAAGTTCGATCCTACCGGCGAATATCGCAAGAAATACGAAGATCGCGCAAGGGAAAATGGCATCGTTATTCCTTCGAAATAAATTAATATTCAAACAACACTTTCATAGGTACTAGTCATGTCATTTGTTTTGCTCTGTATTCTATACTTGGAACCATTTAATAGAAACACGGTATCTTACTTCTTCACATATCAATTGGGCAATGACCAATGCAAAATCGGATACTAACCTGACATGTAAGATTACAAGTAATCTTAATTGAACTGAATAAATATTCTATGAAGGACAATTATTTTTAATTACGATAACTTATTATAATAACCGTTTTTGTAATGAGCAGCTGTGTCACTAGAGCAAAAAACTACTCATCTACGGTTTTGGAGATCGCGAGTGTATCGATGATGGTTGCATACCTTGCAATTAGGTTTTTGAGGACAGGACAAGGACACCTCGTTTTATTTATTTTTTAAGGCGGGAAAAAATGTACCTAACCGCACACCCCGTCGTTCGGGGCAACGAACAGAGTAGTGTAGGGCCCTCAACCCAGTAAAGAAACCCGCCGTGTGCCATTTCTCCGCTTGTGTTGCCGTAGTTACGCCATCTTTCTTGGATAATTAAATATTATGTAATGCCGGCTGTAATGTTGACGGGCCACCGGAACTATATTACATTCCATTCCTTCAGTGGTCCGCCGGCGGGTTACCCTTTCAGGTACCCTCTACTGAGCGACGCATCCGCACACGGAGCATCGCACCTTCGCAGGAGGCCTTGCAAATAAACTTGCGCAAATACTCACGCCTGTGCCACCCCAGTCGCTGGTGGCAGTTCGGGTCTGCGGAAGGATCAGCCTCCCTAGCCCTCTCCGCCGCATCCTTCCGCGAGATGACCTCTTCGCAGAAGGCAGCGACCGCGGCCCAATTCCTGTCGCTGCCAAGCATCGCTCTGACGACGCTCGGCAGCGAAAGGTCCCCCCTATTGCTGCGACGAGTTAACGGTGCTGCTCTGCCCAAGCCGGGCATGACTGGAGCGTGTGCTGCGCCGTGACCTCGTCGTCGCCGCAATGGTGACAGCCCGGAGTCGCTTCCCTTCTTGCAACTTTGTGCGGATATCTGCCGAAGCAACCGTCCCCCAACAGCACCTGCACCAGTCGGAAGGTAAGGACTCCGTGCTGTCGCCCTACCCACTGTTCCAGCACCGGCTGGAGCGACCCTACGATCCTAAGACCGGCCCGGGGCCCCTCCAGCCGTGCGCTCCATCTCGCCATGGCAGCTCGGCGGGCGTCGCCCTGCCACCTGGCCTGGGTGGAGGGCGACCACCCCTCCCCCGCTCTTATGACGACCGTCGATACACCACGGTGAGCACCTCCGCCTCCAAGTCCCACGGGGGAGTTCCGGCCAACGCGCAAGCCGCCTCCGTCGACACCGTGCGGTATGCGCGTATGACCCTGGACGCGATGACTCTCTGTGGCCTCCACAGATTCTTTCAGTTCAGTGCGTCCAGAGACTCCGCCCACAAAGGTGCGCCGTACAACGCCATCGACTGGACCACCCCCGCGTGAAGCCGTCGGCACGCATTGTTGGTTCCGCCCATATTCGGCATGAGCCGTGCAAGGGAGGACGCCGCACCGACGAGCCTCGGGGACAGTTGGCGGAAGTGCCCGCGAAAGCACCACCGCCCGTCCAGCACCAGGCCCAGATACTTAATCTGGGCCTTCACCCCAATTTAGACCCCGTCCAACGTGATCGAGGCGCCAGCAGGTGGCCGACGTCGGGGCCCGTGGAAAAGTAGGGCCTCCGACTTATCCAGCGCCACCCTAAGCCCCAGCGCCCCGATCCTCCTGACCACCTCCGAGGTCCCTAAGGTGGCCAGGAATGCCGCGTCTTCGAAGTTTCCGCCCCGGGCCACGACCAGCGTGTCATCTGCATAGCAGATGACCGCCAGCCCGGGGGGGAGCTGACAGCGCAGCACCCAGTCGTAACCGATGTCCCACAGGAGCGGCCCAAGAACCGAACCCTGTGGGACACCGCACGACATGGGTCTCCTCACAACGTCTCCTATGCGGCTCTCATAGAGAACGCTGCGGCCCTCAAGATAGTCCGCCATTAGCCGCCTCAGGTATGTAGGCACCCCGTGATGCCGGAGCGACTCCCTGGTGCAGCTGAATGGCAGACTATTGAATGCGTTGGCGATGTCAAGCGACACCGCCAACAGCACTCCGCCGCCAGCAACGACCGCCGCGGCTACGGCCCTCAGGTGCATGATCGCGCCGACTGTCGAACGACCAGCCCGAAAACCGAACTGGGCATCCGACAAGAGCGGAGTTTATTCAGCGCCGCACGACCCCAGGGGTCACGGTTGAGACTGTCCAGCATCTCCTGCCTTTTCTCAGCTTTGGCGCGACAGATAGCCAGCTTGAACGCGGCTCGCTAAGTGCGATACGCCTCGTACAGCTGGCCCTCCCACTCCCCATCGCAGTTGCGCCGCCGGCTGCGGGTGTAGGACCTCCGGGCACGTCCCAATGACACCTCCTAGGCCCACTTCCATGCTGTTATGAAGGATTCAATTTATTATTATTATTATTATTCCTTTATTTCAGGCAACTACAGCCCATAAAAAAATATACATAAATATTGAAGATTAAACAATATGGAGGTCTCTCTTCACTTAGAAATTTTCAAATTGACGTCTGTCAATGTTTTCAAAGTTTAATTTCTTAGGCACTTGGCTTGGCACTTCCTTTTTTATTACAAAATTGATAATACTTTCTGATATTTACGCGAATGTTACACATTTTGAAATAAAACTTCGTTTGCGGAATCTATCGCGTTTACTTGATTTTACTACTATCCCGACGTTTCGAATACTTTACAGCATTCTGTATCACGGGTGGACTTAGATCATATCAGCCTTGGACGTCTATCATCTAAGTCCACCCGTGATCATGAATGCTGTAAAGTATTCGAAACGTCGGGATAGTAGTAAAATCAAGTAAACGCGATAGATTCCGTAAACGAAGTTTTATTTCAAAATGTACAAAATTGATGTTTTTATACCCGACGAGGGAATCTGGAGAGATAACCTAAGAAACGACTAATAGGTGTTATTTTTTTTTATTAAATAAAATATATGTATATTTTTAATATACAAAATAAATATACATCTTTGTTTTAAAAGGTAGCCTGCACTAAGGAATAATCCTTACATCACGGGGGACTTTACAAATAGACAATTTCACGGACACAAAGTACACCAAGACTCAGAACAATCATTTGTGGATCACATAAGTTATCTTGTGTGGGAATCGAACCCACAACATTGGGGCGGGAGGCCGGTATCTAAATTCCTCCTAATTCAATTATAAGTATGCTACAGCAATACATGGCAAGGTCTGCTAGTCTATACTATTATAAAGCTGTAACAGAGCTGTGTCTGTATATTTAAGTTATTTGAGAAAAAATTACTGTAATAGGCTATATAGGTGTCTAAACACAAAACGTTTTTTTTTAGATTTTTTATCTGTTTGTTTGTTCACGTATCACGCAAAAACTACTGAACGGATTTTAATGCAACTTTTTATATTTGATAGTCCTTGACTAACGGCTAACTTTGACTGGTGACCTGGTGTACGTGGGACATATCCAGTGACGTGACGTTTGAGACGCGTAAATAAAAAATGGACAACACATGAAAATAATGAATAGAAGGGATATGTTAAGCCAAACAATCAATAAAGTATATATCATTTTATAAAAAAATTAAATATGACCTTAAATAAAACATCAGGATATTTCTATAAATCAGTCTTTATTTGTGTATGGCAATTCTTATATAAAACAGGAACAAAGTTAAAAAGGGCCTTCTAGCACCCTAAAAAAAACTTTAGTAACTGTCTAAACACTTTTCTTGGTCTATTTAGAATCTAATTAACAACTCTTAATCATCAAACTGATCCTAGAAAACAAAATAAAAAAATCACAAGCATCATAGTATCAGCTACTTGGAATGGTTACGCACACAGTCACCGCATATTTGCTTACAGTAGGTAGTTTAGGCACATAGGCGACATAGGTTTTATACTGTGACACAGAATGTACAAGAGAATCTAGTATGCCCTTTTAGACGACTAGGTCTAGGTCTTTTCTGTGACATGATGTAACGAAAAATCTCACGACCTTTGCCATCAGTCGCAAAAAAGAATTCAGTATTTTGACGGTTCGATTTGAAGGCAGCTGTGTAGAATAAGTCCTATGAAAGCTGTTATTTCAATATTTGTAGTAGGCGCCAGTTCGGATATTGATGGGTCTTTACACACTGTAAATAATACTTAGCCTTACGACCGGTGTAACGTTTTTCAGACACTACGAAACTGTGAACACTAATTGTGAGGTAACGACCAATAGACCCATGGGTAAAATTCACTTAGCACTGACCTGACTGACGTCTGTGAGACGGCGAGACCTCCACCGGTGCAAAACGGCCATAGCTACGCGTGTGTGTCGATCACGGAGCGAAAGGGGAAGGCAAACGCGGAAGGTACTGCGCCGCGCGGGGCGAAGCGAAGAAAAATCGGAGAGATTATCATAAAAACCATTCGTGGTGTCTGTGAGACGGGCAGGTCACCAGTTAAAGGTTAAACTTAACAACCGGTATACATTTTATCCCGCTACTATATCGGGAACCTGAGATATAACCCAAATTTAATATAAAGTTATTCAAGTTTTAACGATTTTTATAAGTACATAATAAACTACGCAAACGAAGCCGCGGTTATCAGCTAGTTTTTTCTCTGAGCATAACTTTAGATATTAGTTGAATTTAAATCTATAACTTATCAATCACTATCGAACTCGACGTGACTGTAACTGCGGGCAAAAGCTAGTGATACCACTGAAGGAATGTAACATGGTTCTAGTGGCCCGCCAATACAACAACGACAGGATGTGTGGTTAGGTACATTTTTCCCTTTATCAAAAAAATAAAAATAGGTCTATATGTCATAGAGTAAGTAGTCAGGGGTAGAAAATTTGACCTAATGCATTGACTTAAATATTTTGATATTAAAATATATTTTTAAGCATTTGACATGCTTAGCCATATACTACTCTGTCAAGAAAGTACCGGGAAAAGATCAATAATACACAACATTTTTGTTATTCATCCAAATTTATTTTATCACTTTCTAAGAATGCTCCTTCAGAAACGACAGACTTACGCCAACGAATAATCCAATCATCAAAACACGCAATTGAGTTCAGTTCTCGCCGCGAATTCTCCTTTATGTCTTCTACCGATTGAAAACGGATGCCACGAAGTGGTAATTTGAGTTTATGAAAAAGAAAGAAGTCGGCTGGGGCCATATCTGGTGAATATGGTGGTTGCTCGATGGTATTTATTGAGTATTTGGACGTGGTTTTTTCGGTTTCGGTTCAGTTGGAAGTCGCCACTCCGAAGCTTGTTGACTAGTTTGCATGTCAAACTCGTAAACCTACGTCTCGTCACCAGTAACAATGCGTTTCATGAATGTTGGGTCGGAATTGACTCGTTCTAGCATGTCCTCAGTGACTCTCATGCGATTGAGTTTTTGGAGAAAATTCAGGTCTTTTGGGACTAGCCGAGCGGAAACATATTTCATACCCAAGTGATTATTTAAAATGGTACGGATCGACTCGTGAGACACAGGAAGTTCGGCGGCTATCTCTCTCAAAGTTGAATGAGGATTTTCAGTCACTATTTCCTTCACTTTTGCAATGTTAACTTCAGTTGCAGACGTTGATGGCCTACCAGACCGAGTCAAATCTTCCATCATATCTCGACCGCTTTTAAACGCCTTATACCACTCATAAGCACGTGTTTTTGATAAAGTCGATTCACCGTAAGCCTTCTGTAACATTTTCAGTGACTCCGAATACGAAATTCCATTGGTGATGCAAAATTTAAGACAAAGACTTTGTTCGATGTTTTTGTACATTATGAAATTCGCAATACACACTAGATATGATATAACCTTAGATTAAATTATATATCTAGATGGACTGTCACTGTTATAAGCGTCGTAAAAATCGGGTGGGAATTATTATGCTAGTGTGCGTGACAGCTGTCATTATGCTTGTGCAATTTATGTTTGTGTGCATGCGTAATGATACCAGTTTCAGTAGTAGTATTAAATTATGGGCAAATTATATTATCATAGATTCAAGACATTCTTATACTACAAAATATTTCGTAGGTATATAGTCAATTATATCTTTCTATTTACTCTCATAATCTTAATATATCATAAAATATATATACTATATTATAACCTCTTCTTTAATGAAAATACTTTTTTTTTAGGTGGGCAAAAATGTCCTACCGCACACCCCGCTGCCCGGGGAGACAACGGGGTAGTGTGGGGCTCTCACCCACTAAAAACCCACTGTGCGCCCTCACCCGCCCTTGGCCCCCGGGCACCCTCTCTTTTGCGACGCCCCACGCACTTGGGCGTCACACATTCGCGGTAGGCTTCCGCGGACGGCAGGGTACTCCCCGACCCCACCGTCCACAGCCTCGGCTAGGGCGGCATCAGGTGCAGGTAGAATACTACTATAACGCACGATAATTATAAAGTTAAAAATGTAAACAATCTTCATCATTAAAATAAATAATAATATTACAATTAGTAATATTGTAATTAATTCCGAAAATGACGACAGCAGCTTTATGGATCCATTAAAAACGCTAATAATTATGTTAGGTAATGTTTCTATTACTCTATCGTTAAAATATCATCAACTTTGCAAGATTACGGGGGAAATTTAAGTTCATAAACTATACCATAAAAAAATACGAACTAAAATTAATTTATTTTCGGAATATTTAAATGACTTATTTAGTCAGTTATTGTATGAAATAATGTTACTAACCGATGATAAGAAATATCTTTAGTGCTCATTTTCCGATATTTGTAATTTTGGTACACTTTAATTACACACGTTGACATTTTAAATGACACATTAATGCTCCTGGATATGACCTTGTCAAGTGACGTCACGATTGACACTAACCGCCATAGAACAGCATTGGGATGAAAGTTCACCCCAATTTTTTTTGACGCGTTTACAACGCCGGGGGTCCATCTAGAAATATAATTAATCTAAGGATATAACTAATAACAGCACTACATTTAATATAAATAACAGATGCAACTCAAACTCCGCGCCAAAATGGATAATAGTACACTAATTAGTCTGTGATAATAGTTGTGTCAATCTAACAACAACAAAAAAAAAACAAGAATTTGAATTTGGAACCACAAACAAATCATCCATTCCCAATACTTTCATGACTGAATGTAAATTAAAACAAAGTGCGAAAATGTGAAATCGTAAATAATAGTCACAAGCTGGATTTTGATGACACATTACTTCTTAATATTTCGGGTGACGCCTGCTGTCAGAAGTATTTGCATACATATTCCGATCAGATCAGATTACATTAGGTATTCAGGCTGGTTTTAATATAATTAGATTTCACAGCATTTACATTTTCGATATAATCGAGGTAACATTGGCGAAAATAATTTAAATTAGTCCAATAATTCCCGTTCGTGAAATAAAATTGTGGACAAGTAAGCAAGCGAAATAAAAGTTTGTGTAAATTGTGGCAGTATTTATTCTTTGTATTATTGAGTCTATAAACGACTTACGAATTTAAAAAAATACTGTTGTTATTAGCTACAACTATAAGCTGATACTGAATATTTTCTTATGGAAAACGAAGAGATATTTTTTACATTATACCCAGGATCTGAAAATTTCACTGTTATAAATTGCATATTTGTGCTGACAGTTTTGGCCCGGACCTACATAATAAAACTATTAGTGCGTAAAGTGATTATACTTATCACTACATATACCTACATAAAATATTATAGTAACTGCTTGTTAACAATGCAAGTTATATAATACTTTCTGATATTTAAGCTTTTCGAGTGGCAACAACTTATCGGACGATGACCACGTATCGGACGGCCCAACGTAGGTTAGCCCCCCACCAGATGGACCGATGATCTGGTCAAATTTACGGGGAGCCGTTGGATGTGGTCGGTACAGGACCGCTCGTTGTGGCGCTTTCTTGGGGAGGACTATGTCCAGTAGTGGACGTTGAAAGCTGGATGGATGGATGGATGATAAGTTCTAAACGTAGATAATACACTATCATTCTAAATTAGAGTATTTCGTAGCGATGACAATGTCATCCGCAAAAGACAAGTGAAAATGTACTCGTCATTTACGTTAGATATGAGATATGTAAAGTCCTCAAGTGCTTTAAAGAACAATTTCGGGGAGATGACATCCCCTTGTCTTATACAACGATGCAGAGGGAAACGTTTAGACTGTTGGTTTAGGAGTTTAACGATTATCGTAGCGGCGTCCTACATACATCGCATCTCATGGATATATGGCCATGCATTACTGCAAGGACTCCATAACAGCCCAGGTTTTGATAAAATCAAACTCCTTTTCGCAGTCTACTAGAGCAAAGGGGTAAATTGTACTCTTCGAACTTTTGAACGATTACGCAGCGTGTGTACTTGGAATCAGATAAAAATAGTCTATGGTGCTTTACCCCTTTCGAAATCGCTGAAAATTGTAGTCCCCGCGCAAGACGATTCATGACAATTCTTGAAAACAGTTTGTGTAGACGTGGCTCATAAGTGAAATAGTAACAGTTTATGTTGTTATTTTATGTAGATTTTTGGCATCAGAACACAACGTACGAAAATAGGAAATAGGAAACGATAGCCACAAGCTGAATAAGAACCTGTCCTGAATCACTATTCCAGAGTTATCGTGACATTTGTTATAGACTATCAAGTTATGTTATCATACAATCTTAACTTTGTATTCTAATAAATGGCCGTGCATATCAGGTGCTTGAAATAAATATAAAAAGAATAAAATGTACGTCTATTTTAAGCATTCGGCATGCTCTGCCATTTACCAGAATAGGAAATAATTGCAAAAATCCAAAGTTTGGTTGGAGCGTAGATTTCATCAGCTGGACCCGTTCAAACTTATAGATATGCTCAGAACGCCTTTTGCCACTCTGTGGTCGCTTTCAAGGTTAAATCTAATGAGTACCGAGATATCTCTGTTATTGCTCACTTTCTTTGGGACTGTTTCCTGAATAAATATTTCATCAAAAAATGATCTTTTTTCTAGAGAAAGTCTACTAGAATTTGCCCTAGCATTTCTCACACAAAAACTGTGTGGTCCTATAGGTATATTAATCAACTCGTTTTAGATCTATACTACTAAATCACTGCGTCAACACCGGTTGACGGAGTGACACATGCAGGTACATCGACTCCGAAACGTGCCTACGCTACTATCGTCGCCGCACATAAACCTGCTGTATCTAAACGGCAAGCAGGAAATAGAAAAGGGGACAAGGGCTGCTGTGAATCCACCAAAGTTTTGCAACAGCAGAAGCGTCCAGCGTAACTTACGACGCAGTTGTACGTGTCCCGGCTACATCACTCCACAAAGGTTGAGTAGATTGTTGAGTATATGCGGATGAAGACCAGCTGGACTTTGAGGGCTGAGAAGCTCGAATCGCGCCACAACACAAACTTTAAGTCGTTCGTGGTGCAAATTCCAACAGCATATTGCAACCAAGGAAGAGTTTTGGCCGAAGGGTGTCGTGTATCGAAGATTTCGCAGAAGGTTACGCGACACCACACAGCGCAACATGACGCTGACACTTCGTGTGCAGTAGTTTTAAGTTTTATTTTATATAGCATATTTATTAGTTTACTAGCCCTTGCCAGCGGCTTCGCCGCAGCCAAAAGTTAGTTAGCTAGTTTTCCGATTATATCTCAGGTTCCCGATATAGTAGCGGGATAAAATGTCTACTAGTGTTTAAATCAAATCAAGGCCTTTCAAATAAAAAAGTTGTATCAAAATCCATCTAGTAGTTCTTTTAAATAAATTCTAAAAAGAATTCTAGTTTAAATAATTTTCTAGTTTTTCGGTTATATCTCAGGTTCCCGATATAGTAACTGCCTCGGTGGTGTAGCGGTAGTGTATGCGGCTGCTAATCATGAGGTCTCGGGTTCGATCCCCGGGACGGGCAATGTTATTGAGCTTTTTCCTAAAAAGAAAAATTCTCGGTAGCAGCCCGGAGTTTGGAAATGTGCCCGGTAGACGTCAATAGGCTCGCCCCCTATTACGTGGGACTTAAACATATCTGGCGAGTCGTGGGTGTGTAATAAACCTCTGCCTACCCCTTCGAGGAATACAGGCGTGATGCTATGTTGTTGTTTTTGTTTTTGTTTGATACAGTAGCGGGATAAAATGTATACCAGTTTTTAAGTCTAATCGAAGCCTTTCAAATAAAAAAGTTGCATCAAAATCCGTTCAGTAGTTTTTTTGTGATGCGCGAACAAACAAACAGACAAACAGATAAACAGCCAAACAGACAAAAATTCTAAAAAAAATGTTTTGTGTTTAGACACACCTATATAGCCTATTACAGTCATTTTTTCTCAAATATCTTAAATGTACAGACACAGCTCTGTTACAGCTTTATAATAGTATAGATAATTAGTTAATATTCATCATTCTTAGCTAATGCCTACATAGTGTTATAAAACTTTAATAGAGTTATGTCTGTAGATTATAGCTATTTGATTAGACTTAAAAACTGGTATACATTTCATCCCACTACTATGCAGGGACCTTGAGATATAATAAAATGCCGCGGGCAAAAGCTAGTACATCATATGTGTCAAAATTACGAAAAATATCTATACGACCAATGATAATTGTATACGACAGTTAAAATCGTTTTAAAATCCTTTGCATGGCTTAGAAGTAAAGGAATAACGCAGCTACTTTATTTCATACTAAATATAAGACTTATCTATATCTAAGATCTAGAATTTAGGTTATATCTTAGATTCCCGACGTAGTAACGAAATAAAATATATGCCAGTAGATACTAGTAATCAACAACTATCAAACGAAAAGATTTATTAAGATCCGTTCAGTTTTTGCATGATACGCGAATAAACAAGCACACAAAAGTTAGGCGGAAAAAACGACTAAGTAGCCTAATACAAACATTTTTCTGAAATATCTTAAATGTACAGACATTTATATTTTATAGATTAATTAATCTATATATAAAAGAAAGTCGTGTTAGTTACACTATTTATAACTCAATAACGGCTGAACCGATTTGGCTGAAAATTGGTAGGGAGGTAGCTTAGAACCAGGAGAAGGACATAGGATACTTTTTTTCCTTTTTTATCCCGTTCCCGTGGAACGTGACATAAAACGTGGTTTAGCAAAACGCAACTGACGTGTAATGTGCGTGGGCCAACGTCATTTGAGTCACTACGGACTGTTAATGGTACAATATTCCCAACATATCGTGCTGCATGTGAAAAACTCAATTTACTAAAAAAAAACCCATCTAACCTGTGGCACAAATACAAGGATAATATGTCAGATGTTGATGGAAATGGTGGTTTTCAAGAATTGTCATGAATCGTCAGTTCAAGAAATCCCGATCTTGAGATGAATGAGGAAATATATAATCGGGCATTGCTCTTAATCGAAGACATGTGTTACCTCATGTGAGGGAGCTTATTAGTCAGGTTAGGAATGCCAGCGCCAAATAGTGAAATGAATGACGCATTTAATCGAGAATTGGAACAGGAACGTGAATATGATCATCAGGAATTAGATTTAGTAATTCAAACGAATGTACCCCTGTTGAATCCCCAACAAAAGGAAGTTTAAGATACATTAATGAAGGAAATTGATGATGGAAATGGTGGTTTATATTTTCTGGATGCCCCTGGTGGAACTGGTAAGACATCCCTCATGTCAGTAGTTTTATCCACTGTTCGTGCGAGATCCAACATTACGGTTGCAGTTGTTTCTTCTGGAATAGCAGCCACATTGTTATAAGGATGCCGTACGGCTCATTCAACATTAAAATTACCGTTAAATTTTCAAACTATTGAAGAACCAACATGTCATATTGCAAAACACTCCGCAATGGCCAAAGTTTTATCAGCACCGAAAATCATCATCTGGGACGAATTCACAATGGCGCATAAACGTGCATTGGAAGCACTTAACCGAACATTGAAAGATCTACGCAACGACTTGAGATGTTTTGGAGGCGCAATGATTTTACTGTCTGGCGATTTTCGTCAAACACTGCCAGTAATTCCAAGATCAACTGCTGCCGACGAAATAAACGCTTGCCTTAAATCATCGAATCTATGGCGCTATGTAAAAAAACTTCAGCTGACAGCAAATATGAGAGTTGCATTGCTGAACGATACATCTTCTGAAGATTTCTCTGAGCAATAGCTGACTATCGGTAATGGTCGACGCATCGAGCGGATTGATTTTATTTGATTATTATGTGGTTCGCAACTCAGGGGGTTTTCCCCAAGACCGTCACCTACGGGTACTCAACTGCGGTGGAGGCTGTAATTGGGCCGAAGGCAGGCCCTCGTCCTTCGGCGTACGCAGATATATGCCGGTAGGCGGGTGAAACCGGCGCAACTGGCGCTGGAACCAGAACCCGTAGTAGCCATGGAACGTTCTCGAACCCTGGCGTACTCTGCTCGCATCCGGCATCGCATGCTGGCCATATATGGTGTAATAATATATGATTCTGGCCTTTGTGGGAGTGGAATCATGCGTCCCATTGGCGATAATCTAACTGGGTAGGGGGCCTAAGCACGCGCGCATTTTAAGTTTGCGGATATCGTATCCGGTATCAATTGAATATGCAACTTTATAATGTATTTAGTAATTTGATCGGTTACACCGTAACACGTGTTTGTTAGATAAACATTTGTAAAGCTGTTTGGATGATTGTCTGTCAATCCCACCTAAACGATTCGAACGACCAAATTTAGTAAATACATGGATGAGAAACTGGAATTAGTTAGCCAACAAATATAGTCTCCGCAGAATATTTTTTAATATGTTATTTTTTCTATGGATCAATTTTCGAAGTCCACGAATAAGCTGAGTAGCATGTGCACGCGACTTCATCGTTACGACTGTAAATAAATGTATTCGTGAACGTTTGTTGAAGTCCGTAGAGTTAGTATTGAAAGATATAATGAAAATCCCGTTTAGAAAGACAGTGGTGTGCTTAGCGTCAGACAGCTTTATTAACGACAACTCTGCTGACAACTCTGCTCATAAATCTGTTTTGGCTTCTGTCCAATATGTAAACATATTAAAACGAAGAGGCTTGCCAACGCCACACAAAAACTTCACTTATTTGAGGTTTCGGACAGTTTAAATGGGCACATGTGTAGGTATAATTCCGTTCTGAAGTACTGTAACATTAAAGATAAGTCAGTATACGAGCCTAAAAAGGTATTACAAAAGTTGATGAATACGACGTACACTTAAGGCCGTGTCCTCACTACGCTGTGATGCCAGATAGTCGTGCAGTTTAAACCGTCATGGCTCCACCTACATTTAAATGTTATTGACTAAAAAATGACTATTCTACAAATTTTTTAGTATAATTATTGTAAACATAATGTCTAACGTATTTGTAATGTATCTTTGAAATACTTATATTTTTTGTTTAGAAAGTATTTGTATATAGGTACATCGTATAACACATGTTACCAGTTTCAAGTTTAGATTCAATATTTTTCTTAATCGTAGTTAGGTCTTCACACGATTGAACGCTGAACTGAACCGAAACTTCAAACACATCAGTAGGTGTCTAGCACGGAAATCGTATATAAACACTAAATTATTTTTTGGTTTTTAGTTCAAGGTGTCTTTTGAAAGAGGGTTTTTTTATTTAAAAATAATGTATTTTTTGCTTTTACTGGTTATTTATAAAATAAGTACGTAGGTTAGAGATGGTACATGATGGGGAGGCCTTCCTCGGAGCACAGGTGTCTGAAAATGATAAATATGAGCGCCTAAAGCACAGTAGGGAAAGAAAAAATTCCAAAAGTGCACGCTTCATAATGTTTTTTTTTTCACAATAAAATTGATTATTAGATAAGTAACTAATAACGTATTGGTCTTACTAAGTAGTTAAATCACATAGATAGCGCTTATTTCAAAAAGTACTAATATGGTTCTCATGTTTTATACGCCATCTAGCACTAATTTTAAGAAGTACTTCTATATTGGTCTATAGAAGTAGTTCTCACGAAATAAGGTATAGCGCTGGTTTTAAGAGCGTAAATATTCAGTATTTTTTTGTTTATTTAATAACAATTAAGCCACATCGAATCAGACCGTGAAAAGTGCTGCGTTCTATCAGCCAGACTGTTTATCATATATCTGGATAAATTTCTACAAAGGTTGAATGAAATGATTGTGGGAGTTCAGATGGGCGACTCAGTGTTTAACTCTCTGCTATATGCAGACGATGCGGTTTAATTAGCGCAGTCCGCGACTGACCTGCAAACCCTAGTCGATGTAGTGGCAGAAGATTGTAAGAAAAATAATGGTTTTTGAAAGAGAAGAAGCTAGACCAGATGTTAGAGTAGCAATAGGAAATGGTGTGCTAGAACAAGTGGATGAATTTGTATATCTTGAATGTGGATTCAGGTACACCACTGATGTAGAGAGAAGAGTAAATGCGGGAAATAGAGTGTACGGATCATTAGGACAACTTCTCGGCAGTCATCACCTCAGCCAGTGGGCACGTGTCGCAATACACAACGCAGTGCTTATCCAAACGTTATTATATGGAAGCGAGAGTTGGGTATGCAAAATGGAGCATGATAGTAAAATCAATGCGGTCGAAATGCGATCTCTGCGGAGAATCTGTGTAGTGAGGCTAACCAACCGCATTTGTAACGACGTTGTAAGAGAGCGAGAAAGAAATATGATACGAAGAAAATATGAAAGAAAGTATTGATGTAAAGATGCGAAAGGAAATGCTCAGATGGTTCGGACATGTGGAAAGAATGCCGGATGAACGACGGGTTAAGAAGATATACAATGCGAAAGTGGAAGGATGTAGGTACATGGGAAGACCGAGACTCACCTACCTAGACCAAATCGGTTATGTATTGAAGGAAGGTGGAATCAGGAGTCTCCGAAACCGGCGAGCGTGTATGAAGAGAGTTATGAATGTTGAGGAAGCGAGAGATGTATGCAAGAATAGAGCCTCTTGGCACTCTGTTCTCTCTGCCTACCCCACAAGGGAAATGGCGTGATGATAAGTAGTAGTAGTAGTAGATTGTATACATAATTACTACTGGTTGACCACTGGACGACCACTAGTAATTATGTATAAATTAAATTAAATAAAAATATGTGATGTCAGAATTAAGGAAGTAAAATTAAGGGCACAATATCACTGTGTGAGACGGAAATTAAACAAACACCTATATCGTCCATCGTTCTGACCATAAGGCGTAGTAAGCCAATTACATTCCCATTATGAAGGACGCTTGTGCCAGACAGTGGGACATTACATTATATATATTATATAAAACATTGTCCATAAAGATAAGATATTAAATATTTTAATAAAAAATATTTTTTCAGCTATCGAGTAAGATAAAGCCTTCATAAGTTTGATAGGACTACTTATGAAAAGTCAATATTTTAAAAAGGTCCATTATTACAATACATTTACACACATCAAAAAAAGTTTGAGATCAGTTAGAAAATATGAAATATTTTTGTTGGCAGTATGATGAAACTTTTTTTATTTTATGTCTATGATTCTTCATTTAAAAATGTGATATTTGATCAAAAAACAATATCAAAAACATGTCAAAAACAATTGTTTTTCCCTATAAAAAGAAATCCAATCTTTGATTACGCTTGTTCAGAAATCTGACCGACAGGTTTGAAGCATATTTTTTAAATTTTTCGTTTTAAAATTTGATTTGGAAAGATGCCGAAAGGATTGCCTGCTTTAACGAGCTTAAAAGCTTACGAGCAAAAATTGTTACTTTGGGGTAAGAAGGATATTCTATGAGAGAAATAGCTCCCCGAGTTGCTGTATCCCAATTCTGTGTCCTGAACACGTTGCGGAGGTATCGCGGCATGGATAACTTTGCTCTACCAACCTCGCAGTGGTCGCCCAACTGTTCTTACTGCTGCTCAGAAACGTTGCATCAGACTGCTGACTGACCGCGACCCAACAACCAATGCCACTAAAATAAGAGCTGAGTTATGAATGTTGAGGAAGCGAGAGATGTATGCAAGAATAGAGCCTCTTGAGCCTCTTGGCACTCTGTTCTCTCTGCCTACCCCGCAAGGGAAATGGCGTGATGATAAGTTAGTTATCTCAAACTTTTTTTGATGTATCTATGTTGTGCGTCATCAGTCGTTTAATATATTCTATGAACACAAAGTTCATAATACACATTCCTGCTGGTGTCTTAGGTGATGACTGAAAATTGATTTACCAGTTTCGTATTTTGTATTAATTAATGGCTAAGCACGCCAAATGCTTAAAATATAATAAATAATAATAAATATTCACAGACATTTTCACACAACGTCCTCTGGTCCCAAACTAAGCTTAACGCTTGTGCTATGGGTACCAGATTACGGATATAATACATATACCACTTTTTTTTGTAAATACATACATATAATAAATAGAAAACACCCAGACGCAGTACAAATATCTGTGTTCATCACACAAATAATTGTCCTGAGTGGGAATCGAACCCACGACCTCGTGCACGGAATTCGGTTACACTACCGACTACGCCACGAGGCCCGTCATATATATAAAATTAACAACATACAATACCTTATAACCTATCATTTGTGTTTTTATAAGGGCGTATCCCGTGAAATTCAATTTTACTATCCTAAGAACCTCCTGTCACCATAGATGGTCCATAATATAAATCCATACATCAACTTAAATAATCTTTAATATTTAAAAAAACTGATTTGTAGAACCTATTCTTTCTAAACATTAATAACGTACATAGACTTTAAACAGGCGGATATTTACAGGATATTTCGGAATTATATTAGGCCTATATCAAAAGGGAAAACTAAAGACAAAAAAACTCTTAACTAACTTCTCAGTGTTATATTATTATGTATGTTGTGAAAAAAAAATTCAAGTACATGTTAGAATGAAATAGGTGCCTAAACCAGCCGACCGTTGGGTATAAATAGCAGCCTATGTTTAGACACACATCAAATCTTCTTGATAGGCTAATAGAAACGGTACATTGTAGACAAATTCTTATTTGACTTTATAAATTTCCTGTTCTACAAAGTTAATTATGGTATTTTGTATTTATTAATTTTATTATTTTTTTTGTTATATCTTGCAGGAAACCATGAAGTACGTAGTCCTAGTTTTATGTTGTGTCGTAGCAGCGGTTGTCGCTGAAGAAAAATACACTGACAAGTACGACAACATAAACGTGGACGAAATCTTGAGTAACGCGCGCTTGTTGCACGCTTACGCCGACTGTACTTTAGATAAGGGTCCATGCACTAATGAGGGCAAGGAACTTAAAGGTAAAAACCACTTCTTATTATTATTTCACAATTCTACTTAATAATATATCTTTACTATTATAAATCTGTAACAGAGCTGTGTCTGTACATTTAAGATATTTGAGAAAAAATTACTGTAATAGGCTATATAGGCGTGTCGCACACAAAACATTTTTTTTAGAATTTTTGTCTATTTATCTGTTTGTTCGCGCATCACGCAAAAACTACTAAACTGATTTTGATGCAATTTTTTTTTATTTAATAGAGTAAGAATGATTAAACTTAAAAACTGGTAAACATTTTATCCCGTTACTATATCGGGAACCTGAGATATTACCCAAAAACTAGCTTTAGGCTGCGGCGGAGTCACGGGCAAAGGCTAATACTATTATAAAGCTGTAACATTTAAGATATTTGAGAAATAATGACTTTATTAGGTCATATAGGCGTGTTTAAACACAAAACATTTATTTTTAGATTTTTTGTCGAAGAAATATTAACTTAAAACTAGCTTTAGGCTGCGGCGGAGCCTCGGGCAAAGGCCATATAAATTAACACAAAGAGTCAAAATGTGATTTCAAAAATAACAGAACAAGGTATATGTGCCTGAGCCCATAACCTGTTGAGATAGAAATAATAGCTGCTAATAATTGTGCCAAAAACGTTTCTTATGCACTGTTTTGCTGTTAAAAAGTATGGACACACTTATTTGAAACTTGCTAGTGGAACCAGTGTTACCAACTTATATAATATTAATATTGCCAATTTATTACAAAAGCCAATGATACCCCATTTTGAATGAGCTGTATATTTTTTGGCGCTTTTATATTAATTTAACGCACACTACAGTAATAAATGTTTTAAACAATAGAAAAAATATATACATTCCATATAACAATATTTATGGCAAGACTGGGTAGCTTGTACTAGCACTTGAAATGCTTTGATAATTAATTTTCAATCAATTTCACATTTTTGCACTTTGCGTTCCGTTAAGAAAATTTATTCAGCCGTTTGAAATTTATCAACTTCTTGAAGTTATGAATGAATGTGAATTCATTTTACAATCTAGATGACATTCATTTCTTTTGTTGCTAAAATAGTATTATAAGAACATAGTAACATTCATATTATAGTACATATCACCTGGAATCTATAGGATGCCACACTGCCTCTCCAACTTAAATTAAAGATATCGTATCTGAGCAAATTGTAATGTTAGTCCTTACAAATATGTTTTAGTTTAGATTTTAACTTTTTCATTTATCCCATTTTTAGGGAATCTATAAAGATTGGTTTTCTGACTAACTTGATGTTTCAAATACTTATATATTTTATTTATTTGTTGTTTCAGACCATATACAAGACGCGCTCGAGACTGGATGCTCAAAATGTACGGAGACTCAAGAGAAGACAACTGCCAAAGTTATCCAGAAAATAATCAAAGATGAACTGGACATTTGGAATCAGCTCACCGCCAAGTTCGATCCTACCGGTGAATATCGCAAGAAATACGAAGATCGTGCAAGGGAAAATGGCATCGTTATTCCTTCCAAATAAATTAATATTCCGACAACTCCTTTCTTAGGTAATTGTCATATAATTTGTTTTGTTCTCTATCCCCTATACTTGGGACCATTTAATAGAAACACGGTATTTTACTACTTCACATAGCAACTGGCCAATGACCAATGCCAAACTGGATACTAACCTGACATGTAAGATTACAAGTAATCTTAATTGTACTGAATAAATTTTATATTCTATGAACAACAATTATTTTTAATCACGGTATCTTATTATGATATGTATTTTTGTAATGAGCAGCTGTGTCACTAAAGCGAAAAACTACTCATCTACGTTAAACACAAAGTGAAAAATGTGAAATCGAAGATAACAGTCACGAGCAGGATTCGAACCAGCATCTCCTGGATACCGTCCGGATGCTTTACCATTTCAGCAATCGTGACTCTGAATTGGCAAAGCATCCGGACGGTATCCAGGAGATGCTGGTTCGAATCCTGCTCGTGACTGTTATTTTCGATTTCACATTTTTCACTTTGTGTTTAATGTATGTTGCTAAGCATGTCAAATGCTAAAAATATATATAAAAATATCTAAATACTCATCTACGGTTTTGGAGATCACGAGTGTATCGATGATGGTTGCATACTTTGCCATTAGGTTTCTAAAGAGATACAAGCTCAAAGCGGAGATGGTTTATGCGCCATAATCGATACACCCGTATTCCCAAGGACACCTCCTAGGCCCACTTCAATGTTGTTATGGGGGATTTCAACTTCAATTTAGTAGTACAGATCTACAACGAGTTTGTTATAGGACCACACGGTTTTGGTGCGAAAAAATGCTAGGGCTAATTCTAGTCGACTTTCTCAAGAAAAAAGAACATTTTTTAATGAAATATTTATTCAAGAAACAATCCCAAACATACTGAACCTTGCGAAGCCACGGGGGTACCACAAAAATCAGATTGACTTCGTTATGACGGACGAAAAGCAATAATCGGAGATATCTCGGTGCCCACTAGATTTAACCCTGAAAGTGACCACAGGCTGGCAAAAGGCGTCTGAGTATCTATACTATTGTTATAAAGAGGTAACGTTTGTGAGTTTGTGACGTTGTAAGGGGTAATCTCTGGATCTACTGAACCGATTTTCAAAATTATTTCACCAATAGAAAGCTACGTTAATGTGGATTGTCATAGGCTATAATAATTTTCAAAATTAATTACGCATCTTTACTTAAACTTGAATAATGTAATCCAAGTTGTTAAAAAAATTGCTTTCATCGCGTGCGCTGCGGAAACTATTGAGGATAGAACAAAACAATGTACTACTTGTAGGGATACAGTATATTTCTTATACTTTCAAGACCGGGATATATTGCGTCTATCAGATCTTCTAACCTGTGTAATATGTGACCTAACAGATTGTCAAGTTTAATGTCATCCCTACTGTTGGTGTAAGGACAGCAAATTTTTCCTTTTCCAAGATTCACAAACGTTACCTCTTTATAACAATAGTGTAGATGGAGAAGTTTTGAACAATTAAAATAAGTAAACATGATGTAAATAGTTTATAATTAACATCAAGTAATAAAAATAACAACAAAAGACAATAACTTAAAATAAACAAAACATATAAAAAACAATAAAAAAAATCAAAATAAAAAAATCTTCATCATCATAATTTTTATTTACCCCGAACTTTTAACCTGAAGTATAACGCGGGACAAACGGGCCAGGACAAAAATATTTCTAACGCGGAACGGACTCCGCGGGCACTGCTAGTTTACTAAAGCTTGAACGGGTCCAACTGAGAAATCTACGCTCCAACCAAACTTTGGATTTTTGCAATTATTTCCTATTTTGATAAATTATTATTATTAATCCTTTATTTTAGGCAACCACGGCCCACAAAAAATATACATAAATATCAACAAATTATGAACTAATAAATAAGCTATATAAAATAAAACTTAAAATCTATACTGTACATGAAGTATCGGCATCATGTTGCGCTGCGTGGTGTCGCGTAACCTTTCTCGAAATCTTCGATACACGACACCCTTCGGCTAAAACTCTTCCTTGAGGAAGAGTCGGAACTTGCACCACGAACGACTTGAAATTAGTGTTATAAAAAATGGCAGAGCATGCTGAATGCTTAAAATACTCGTACATTTTGTTAGTTTTATATTTATTTCAAGCACCTGATATGCACAGCCGTTTATTACAACAAAAAGCTAATATTATATGACAACTAGTGATGTGCCGGACACCCGTATAAGTATCCGTATCCGCGGATATCCGAGGGAGTATAAAGTTCCGTGTCCGTATCCGTTACTTTTTGGCGTAACTTGAACGGATCTTTTGCATTATTAAGTTTCATTACGTATATAAATTTATAAGGAAAGATAACATTAAAATCACGGATTACACAGAAAGAGTATTGTTAAATTCCATTAAAATAGTTTTTATTTCTATAAAATCACCAATTTGTCAGCTCTCTTACTTACTACCTTATCATAAGGTACTCAGGCCCACTTGCGCGTTTCTGAGTTATTGTATATAACTCCGAGCGTGCTAACGCAGGGCCAAATAATTATTTTTGCTTGCACTGCTGAGAGTTAACACTATACCATGCGTAAAATAATTAACTATTAAACCTGCTAAATTTGGAGGGTTAAATGTTTATCTTTGGGTTTATTACGTCAAAATTGTGAGACTATGCTAGTTTGTGTTTTGTATTTAAAAACAACAGAATAACATTGCATCGTTTATTTTTACTGTCCTGATGAGGACTTTTTAGTTTCTGATGATGTGTTCATGTGTGTTCAGCCCCTCTAGATAACAGGATATGCTTATTATGTCGTTGTAATCTTATGTCAATCCCATACATTGATTATTACAATAATTCTGCTATTTTTCTATTTTATTCTGTACGACTAGCGTTTATGCCACTTCGTTATATATACGTAGTACATCATCTATGATGCCACTTATCTACAGGGTCCGGTCAGTTCAGGATAGCACCAGCAGTTTCTTATTTATTTTCAATAACATGTTTAACTATATTGGGTTACCATATCAAATAAGTAAACTGCTACCGCTTGTAAAAATAGGGCCACGTATATAAGATTTCCTTCATATTTCACAAAATAATACAGATATATTGTCATAAAATACACTCGAGATAGTAAACAAATAACAATTTGACATATCGCTCTTCAACTAATACTACCAAAAACAGGTGGCGTCAATTCAAATCTGACATTAAACAAAGACTTGTGCAAGTAACTGTTGTTTGAATGAGAGAAGAATACTTGTGTCGTTCATCATTCATTCCTTTTGGATTTGGTTGGGATGTAAGCGGAATAAGGTTAGTAAAACTTGGATGAATTTTCTTACGTGCAAGATAAATTTTGAATTAGATAGTTATTCATGTAACGGTTAGATAGTTATTCATGTAGGTTAGTAAACGCAAAGATATTTAGTTATCTCAAAATTTCCGCGCAAGTGGCCCTAATTAAACTATCAAATCACAGTTAAAAAGAGATCACACATAAGGCCCACTTGCGCATTCCAGAGTTAATATATATAACTCCGAGCGTACTGCTAACGCAGGGCTAGATAATTATTGTTGCTTGCACTGCTGAGAGTTAATACTATACCATACGTAAAATAAGACCCACTTGCGCATTCCCGAGTTAATGTATATAACTCCGAGCGTACTGCTAACGCAGGGCTAGATAATTATTTTTGCTTGCACTGCTAAGAGTTAACACTATACCATGCGTGAAATAATTACCTATTAAGCCCGCCAAAGTTGGAGGGTTAAATGTCTATCTCTGGGTTTATTACGTCTATGCTAGTTTGTGTTTTGTATTCAAAAAACAACAATAGAATAACATTGCATCGTTTATTTTTATTGTCCTGATGAGTGACTTTTTGGATTCTGATGATATGTTCATGTGTGTTCAGCCCCCCTAGAAAACGGGATATGCTTATTATGTCGTCGTAATCTTATGTCAATCCCATACATTGATCATTAGAATAATTCTTATATTCTTCTATTTCATTCTGTTCTACTAGCATTTATGCCACTTCGCTATATATAGTACATCATCTATGGTGCCTCTTATCTACAGGCCTCGGTCAGTTCAGGATAGCACCAGCAGTTTCTTATTTATTGTCAATAACATGTTTACCTATATTTGGTTATTATATCACAAAGAAGTAAACTGCTCCCACTTGTTGAAATAGAGCCACATATTATATAAGATTTCCTTCACATTTCACAAAATAATACAGATATATTGTCACAAAATACACTCGTGATAGTAAACAAACTATATGACAATAATTTGACATAATGACATATCGCCATTCAACATGAACTACCAAAAACACATGGTGTCAATTGAAATCTCACATTAAACAAAGACTTATGCAAGTAATTTTTGTGTGAGAAAGAGAAGAATATTTGTGTCGTTCATCATTCATTCTTTTGTATTTGGCTGGTTGTAAGCGGAATGTGGTTAGTAAAACCTGGATGAATTTTCTTACGTGCAAGAGAAATTTTGAATTAGATAGTTATTCATGTAACCTAAGCTAGTAAACACAAAGGTACAGTGGATTTTATTAATAACGACCTCGGTTGTAACGACTTTTCGGCTATAGCGACGTCAGACTTACGTCCCCTGATTTTAAAGTATACTTTCGTAGGAAATTCATTCGGCAATAGCAACTTCGGATATAGCGTCAATTTCGGGTATAGCGACTTATTTTTATGAACCATTTGTGACAGATTCCTAGAAATTCCATGCGCATATTGCGACTGTCGACAAAGGCTCATTCATAAAACAATTAAGCTTTCTTATCCTTTGTTTACATTTACAGATGAACAGATGTGCTTGCTTTGTTTGTAGGTAGGACTACTTAGCACGTGTACAAAGTTGAACTTATGAATCAGTTACATAGCCAGTTCAGTTTCCAGTGTGTGAGCAGTGTTTCGTAAACTTGTCAATATGGCTCTTAGACGTACATTTACTGTTAAAGAAAAAGTGGACATCATTTTGAGACTGAAAAATGGTAAAAACAATGTTGATCTGTGTAAGCAATTTGGAGTTTCACATTCTACAATATCAACGACGTGGCAAAACCGCTCCAAATTAACTGAGGGGTATACCGACAGTCAAATATGGAACGCTGATGAGACGGGATTATTTTTTAAGTTGGAGTCAACTATGAGTACTAGTGTACTAGTGGATAGAACGCTAAAATTCATAGAAGAAAAGTGTACAGGCGGAAAACTATCAAAAGATAGAGTAACCATGCTTATTTCTTCAAGTATGGCAGGTGAAAAACGAAAATTACTAAAACCAAGGTGTTTCAAGAATGTAAAAACTTTGACAGTTAATTACGAAACCAACAAAAAAGCGTGGACGATGACATCGGAGATTTTTGAAAAAGCTTTACGGAAATGGGACCTTCAGCTAAGAGGAGACAAGAAAATATCATTTTATTTATTGATAATTGTCCAGCTCACCTACAAATTCAAAAATTGACGATCATAAAACTGGCATTTTTACCACCAAACACCACATCAGTTATTCAGCCTATTTATCAAGGTATAATTAAGACTCTTAAAAGCCATTATCGAAAGCTTCTAGTAGAGAAAATGGTGAACGACATTGAAAAAAGCACTACTCCATTTGCCGTCAATCTTCTGGACACCATTGAAATGATAACAACAGCATGGGCACGAGATACTCCAGACACAATTTAAAAATGTTTTTTACATGCTGGGTTTGGTAAATCTTCGCCTATTAATACAACAGATGAGGATTCTGGTGATGAACTGGATAATTTGCCATTGGCACAGCTTGCGACATTATCATCAGCGGAAGCGACAGTTACGGATTGGGAAACTTACGTGAATATTGACGGTCAAGTTATCACTACTGGTAACTTAACTAATAATAAAATTATTGAGTCTGTGCTTCAAACACAAGAGAAAGAGGATGAAGAAGAGGAAGAACATAGTGTTGTACATGAGATTCCATCAACCAGAGACGCATTATGCACTATGACAACGCTAAAAAAGTACTGTTTGTTTGGTGAGGGCAACAATAATTTAAATATTGAAGAAATTCTGAAAATGGAATACACCTTACAGCGTATACAAAAAACTAAACTTAATAATGTACTATAACACATTTTTTCAATAACACCGGTGTATAATATAAATAGTTCGATAAATAAATATATATATATAGTTGTAAGACTAAAATAGCAGTAATTTTGGATATAGCAACTTCCGGATATAGCAGCGACATTAAAGTGGTCCCTCCAACGTCGGTATAACCGAAATCCACTGTATTTCAGTATCTCAAAATTTTCGCGCAAGTGTAAAATCATCAGGACTATAAAAATAAACGATGCAATGTTATTCTGTTTTTTTTTTAAATACAAAACACAAACTATAGACTCACTATTTTGACGTAATAAACCCAGAGATAGACATTTAACCCTCCAACTTTAGCGGGTTTAATAGTTAATTCTTTTACGCATGGTGTTAACTCAGCAGTGCATGCAAAATAATTATTTAACCCTGCGTCAGCAGTACGCTCGGAGTTATATATATTAACTCTGGAACGCGCAAGTGGGCCTAAGCTAATGCTAAAAATATATATAAAAAATATCTAAATTAATAGGTATTGCTGAGCACTAAATTAAACAATCACATTTTAAGGAACTTAAAACAATTATGAGTCGTAATTAAAATTAAGTAGTGTTAAATTGTACTATAAAAAGAGTAATTTTAGCTTTGTCTCCCAAAACACAATTCCCAATGCACTGGAAAACTGCTCATTTGAAACGCTTATTGCATTGTTGTATTACCAACACAACAATAATAACGCAAAGCGTCAACAGTAGTTTCAAGGTCACGCGCACTAACACCTTTTGATTGATTAGATAACTTAAGATCCGTATCCGTAGTCGCGGATCTTTTTTTTTGTTAAGGCGCGATAAAAATGTTCCTAACCGCACACCCTATCGTGCGGGGCAACGACCAGGGTAGTGTGGGGCCTGCACCCACTAAAGAAACCCGCCGTGTACCGTCTCTCCGCCTTTATTGGCGGGCCACTGGAACTATGTCGCCGGTCGCTGGCGGCGGTTTGGGTTAGCGGAAGAATCCTCCTCCATGGCTCTCTCCGTAGCTTCCTTCCGCGAGATGACCTCCTCGCTGAAGGCAGCGACCGCGGCCCAATTCCTATCGCTGCCAAGCATCGCTCTGACGACGCTCGGCAGCGAGAGGTCCCCCCCTATTGCCGCGACGAGTTCACGGTGCTGCTCGGCCCAAGCCGGGCACGACTCGAGCGTGTGCTGCGCCGTGTCCTCGTCGCAGCCGCAATGGTGACAGCCCGGAGTCGCTTCCCTCCTTGCGACTATGTGCAGATATCTGCCGAAGCAACCGTGCCCCGACAGCACCTGCACCAGTCGGAAGGTAAGGACTCCGTGCCGTCGCCCTGCCCACTCTTCCAGCACCGGCTGGAGCGCTCCTAAGGTCCGAAGACCGGCCCGGAGTGCCTCCAACCGTGCCCTTCATCTGGCCATGGCAGTTCGGCGTGCGTCACCCTGCCACCTGCCCACCTCCCTGGGTAGGGAGCGTCCGCCCCCCTCCCGCTCTTGCGACGCCCGCCGATACACCTCGGCGATCACCTCCACCTCCCAAGTCCCACGGAGGGGTTCCGGCCGCCTCCGTCGACACCGTGCGGTATTCGCGTATGACCCTGGACGCGACGACTCTCTGTGGCCTCCACAGAAGAGCCCTGTTTAGTGCGTCCAGTGCCATCGACCGGACCACCCCTGCGTAAAGCCGTCGGCACGCATTGTTGGGTCCGCCCAGATACTTAATCTGGGCCTGCACCCCAATTTGGACCCCGTCTACAGTGATCGAGGCGCCAGCAGGTGGCCGACGTCGAGGCCCATGGAAAAGCAGGGCCTCCGACTTGTCCAGGGCCACCCTATACCCCAGCGCCCCGATCCTCCTGACCACCTTCGAGGTCCCTAAGGTGGCCAGGAACGCCGCTTCCTCGAAGTTTCCACCCCGGGCCACGACCAGCGTGTCATCCGCATAGCAGATGACCGCAAGCCCGGGGGGGGGAGGCGGCAGCGTAGCACCCATTCGTAACCGATGTCCCACAGGAGCGGCCCTAGAACCGAACCCTGTGGGACACCGCACGACATACGACATGGGTCTCCTCACAATGTCCCCTATGCGGCTCTCATAGAGAACGCTGCGGCCCTCAAGATAGTCTGCCACTAGCCGCCTCAGGTATACAGGCACCCCGTGATACCGGAGCGCCTCCCTGATGCAGCTGAATGGCAGACTGTTGAATGCGTTGGCGATGTCAAGCGACACCGCGAACAGCACTCCACCGCCGGCGACGAACGCCGCGGCCGCGGCCCTCAGGCGCATAATCGCGCCGACCGTCGAACGATCAGCTTGAAAACCAAACTGGGCGCCCGACAAGTCGGGTCCGACGTTGCGCAGGTGCAGGACTATGTGGGCAGCGAGGATTCTCTCCAACAGCTTACCCGCCTCGTCCAGCAGCACGATAGGCCTGAAGGCCCCGACCGAATCCGGCGTTCGTCCCGGCTTCGGCAGGAGTACCAGCCTCCCCTCCTTCCAGCAGTCAGGGAACCGTCCGGACGCCAGGCACGCGTCGAACAGTCCCCTTAAGCGGGGCTCCAGGTGTTCAAGAGCCAGGGCCAGCACCCGGGTGGTTATCGCGTCCGGGCCTGGCGCGGTGTTCTTGGAACGAATCCGCGAAACAGCCGCCCCCATTTCCGACGCTGTGACGGGCGGTACACTGAGGTCGGCCTCCCGGTCGCTACCTGGCTGTGCCATGACCGGGAGCGTGTGCTCCGCCCGTCGTGGGAATAGGCCCTCGACCACCTCGGTGAGGAGGCTGGGCTGAAGGGTCTCTGTGAGGGGGGGGGGGGCTGAGTGCGGAGCTTGTTCAGCGCCGCACGATACGGGCGACCCCAGGGGTCACGGTTGAGACCGTCCAGCATCTCCTGCCTATTCTCCGTTTTGGCGCGGTAGATGCCCAACTTGAACGCGGCCCGCGAAGTGCGGTACGATTCGTACAGCTGGCCCTCCCGCTCCACATCGCGGTTACGCCGCCGACTGTGGGTGTAGGACCTTCGGGCACGAATGCACGTCTCACGGAGGTCCGCTAGCTCCTGGGACCACCAGTAGAGCCCCTTCCTTGGAGGAGGACGCCGCACACGGGGCATGGCCGAGTCGCACACCTGCGTAATCGCAGCGCGAAATCGGCCAGCCTCAACGTCCACCTCCTCGGTCAGGGCCGGTGAGGACAGCCACGATTGAACGATGGCTGCCTCCGCCAGCAGGTCCCTATCTAGCCTGCCCACAGCCCACCGCGGGAACGCGGAAGTTCTGCGCGCCGCGTGACCCCTACTGGGGCCCTGAAGGGACCGGGAGACCTCAATCCGGATGTACCGATGATCGGCCAAGGTCTCAACCTCCTCCAGGACACACCAGTTCCTCATTTGCACTGCGACGTCGGAGCTAGTGAACGAAAAGTCCACTATCGAGCCACCCCGTCGCCGCACGCACGTGTTGACGGACGAATCTGGACCCTAAGGATCCGTATTCGTATCCGTATCCTGTGTGTCAAAAATATACATAAAAATAATAACATAAACAATTACTATTTCACTTATGAGCCACGTCTACACAAGCTGTTTTCAAGATTTATCATGAATCGTCCTGCGCGAAGACAGATTTTCACTAAACATTTTGTTAAAACTTGAATAACTTTATATTAAACTAGCAGACCCTGACATGTGTTGCTGTGGCACACTTATAATTGCATTAGGAGGAGTGGCCCAAGCGTTGTGGGTTCGATTACCACACAGGACAACTCTTTCTGTGTTCCTCAAATGGTTATTCTGTGTCTGGGTATACTTTGTGTTCGCCGTTTTTTTAGGTTACCTCTTCGTAATGTTTCTTCCGGTATAAAAAAAAACGTTAATTTTTTGTAATAATTTGGAACAATATACATATTTACTTACATATAAAACACTAACTATATCAGATAGGAATTGTATCATAGTATAAATACTCAAAACTGTAGGTATAATAACTACTGAATAATTTGCATTCAATGTTATCTCATGACGACAGCAGGATATTATCCACTGGTGATGATTACTACTATATTTATTACATATAATTATAATCAGGATTCTCCATCATAGTTAAATTTAAAAATACAATTTTCTTCACTTTAAGAATTATACGCAACGCGGATACAATCTTAACCCTGTAACAATTAGGTGTACTAGCTTCCTACAATATTCATACATATACAGTGCGTTTCAAACACAACTAGATCTGAAGTCCATGTATTATGAGTGGCTCTGCGGCTTATATACATGAAGTCAGGAGCCCAAAAAGCCCCCGGTATTCCCTTCAGTCGGCTCTTACGACTCCCGTGGGGGGTAGAGAGGTGTGGGACAATTCTAAAGCCGGCCCTACACGGCCAAGTTTTCCCGTTCCCGTTTACATAGAGATAATTAATGTGTTGTGATGTATAAATTTTGATGTCCACGTGGACGGAGTCACAGGCAGAATCTAGTATAATAATACTGTAAATGATTGTGGGACTTGACGAAACGGAACTCCAAAATCAAACTTCCGGGGAGATGGACCTCGTCAGCACTAGACTGCAATCCCTCTCAAATTAGATCAAGTAAGTCACTTGATAAGTTAAAATAGGATTTATGTTATGAGAGTAAATGAGACAAAGCGGAAAGATATTATTGTATTAGTATTGATCTGGAATCGGACACTAGAATGGATCTTCTTCACGAATGACCGAGTGTGTGTCTGCAAGGTTGATGTGGTTGAGAATGAAAGTAGGTTTAACTTATACCTTTTTTGGGGGGATATATGAGTATACACGTATACGCTTCTGTAGACTTGGGTGGCTATACAGCGAAGCAAGACCAGGAAGAAAGGCGGTTCCAAGTCCCTAAGATCAATATTGTACTAGTAAGGATAAAAAATTAGAAACTGCAAGAAGATGAATTTAAATAGAAAATTATAAAACTAAATAAATTTAAAGGTTTTATTGAGTGTTAGTTGGCAGTGTTATTGAGATTTTTCGTAAAAAAAAAAAGGGAAAATTCTCAGTAGCAGCCCGGAGTTTGGAAATGTGGCCGGTAGACGTCAATAGGCCCGCCCCCTATTACGTGGGACTTAAACATAGCTGACGAGTCGTGGGTGTGTACTACACCTCTGGCTACCCCTTCGGGGAATACAGGCGTGATGCTATGTTTATGTTTTTTTAAGGTTTCAAAGATATATGCGAATTAGCATAACTATGGAAGACGTTTAAGGAAGATGTGACTGAGTGTAGCTAAGAAAGTATGTAGAGTAATCAAAAGAACGGAAAAAAGTAAAGTAAAGAATGTTTGGTGGGATAAAGATGTGCAGAAAATAGTGTGTGCGAAAAAAAAGCTTGATTTGTCTGGTTAGTCACCAGAGCTAACAATTAATACATAAAAAATATGTTTGTTATAGATTTTCTGAAGATTTTTGGACTGACATTAAGTTTTTGTGGAAATCCATTCCAACTAGAGGAAAAACACAAACCTCAGGACTATACGTGAACAGGGACCAAAGCGGCAATGTTATCAAAGCAGAGCAAGGCGTGTAAAACGATGAAAGAAATACTTTAAAAATTTATTTGAAATAAGAAATTGATCAGATTTCATGACAGATATGAATGAGAATAATCATGTCAATAATACATGTATGTATGATATCATGAATGCAATAAAAAATATGAAATCAGCAATGAAAGCGGGTTATCACAGGATAAATGCTGAAATACTGAAAGCTGGACATGCTATCATGGTGGATAAGGTTGCACCGCCGCTTCAACTTTAGCTATTAAACTGCAAGTGCCAAGAATTTGGTGTAAGGCTAACTGATTTACAAAGGGAATGGCTCACAGCAAGATTGCAAAACCTTTCGAGATATTAATTAGCCTACTCAGCGTTGTTGGCATGTGAATGATGACTGAAAGAGTTGTGGGGAAAAACCAATAAGAAAATATGAGACGGAGAAGATCTTAGACAGAGATGCGTCTCTATGGATGTTTATTCTGTTCTAGGATAGCTGTTTGCAAGATCTAAAAGAAAATAAGTTTGGGTGGTAAATGAATGAGTTACTCGTAAAAATTTTTCTCTACGCTTATAACCAAGTTATACTTGCATCGTCAGTTGATGAGTTACAGGAAGTGGTTACAAAAACGAATTAATATTTTGTTTATATATATATATATATATATACATATTTAAGCACTTGACATATACGGCCATTTACCAGAATACAAAGTGAGACAATGTCAAAGTCCGAGACATTAAGACGGTATCTGTTATAGAAATTGATAGTCCCGAGCAGAGTTCATGCTCAGCTCAGTTAACAGGCGTATGGCATAGTAATCCAGGAGAAAGGTTCAAATCCTGATCGTATCAATCAATTTCTATTTCACACTCTCACAGGTACCAAGATCCGATAAAACCCTATGTAAATAAATAAATATTAAAATGTTATTCTTCACTATAATACAATTTTACTCTTTCGGCCACATACAAACATACAGGTTGCTCTTGAGACCGAATATTCTAAATGTAGGAAGACTCAAGAGAAGAAAAAACAACTCCCATAGTTATCCTAAAAATAATCCAGGATGAACCATTTTAGAATGATCTTACCGCAAAATTTGATTCTACCGGGGAATAAAGCAAGAAATACAAACGCCATGCAGTGAATCTAACATTGTTCTCCCTTTCAAATAATTATTATCCTCAGTACAATGTCGTATTGCTCTGTATCATTATATAAACGCGAATCCTTCGCATATCAGTTGGTTGTATGACCAAGGCAAAACAATTACTATCCTGATATACAATCTTAATTATAATGAATAGTTTCTAAAAAAAATTTTAAACTGGTTGTTTTTTATTATTAGCTTCACTTGTACTTGAATTACATTTACAAACATATAATGTAATCAAGACTTACGAATCAATATAAGCCTATTTTTAAATGACCTATAAGTATTTAAGCTTTGAATGTGCCTCCACTCGTAGATCGGATGAAAATATAGTATTGTAATATATATAATTTTATATTTTGAAGATGGCGTAATGATGCAGCTAGGGGGAGCATTGTGCAATCCTTCAGAGACCTAAACCCTCGAGTTTGGCCTCCTATGATTCGTGTTAATAAGTACAAATAGTTTTTACTAGATATTGAAAATCGGATGATGGAGCCAGGAGGTAGATTATGGATTTCTTCAGTGGCTACTTGAGGTGCCTTGGTGATCTAGCGGTAGTTTATGTTACTGCAGATCACGAGATCTCGAGTTCAATTCCCGAACAAAGAGTTATTATATATAATAGACAACAACAGGTATGCTACTTTACTTCTTCTGGTTATTTACTTTTTTTTTAGCCTTTGCCAGCGGCTTCGCCGCAACCAAAACCTAGTTTTTAGACTATATCTCAGGTTCCCGATATAGTAGCGGGATAAAATGTATACTAGTTGTTAAATCTAATCAAGAGCTATCAAACAAAAAAAGTTGCATCAAAATCCGTTCAATACTTTTTGCGTGATGCGTGAACAAACAAACAGACAAACAGATAGACAGACAAAAATCTAAAAAAATTGTTTGGTGTTTAGATACGCCTATATAGCCTAAATCAGTATTTTTTTCTCAAATATCTTAAATGTACAGACATAGGTCTGTTACAGCTTTATAATAGTATAGATACTCCGCGAATATTTCTTCAGAAATAAAAATAACTCGTATAGGTAACGGGTTTATACGCGCAATTGACTTATAAAAATACTTTTATTTTACTACTAGCTGATACCCGCGACTTCGTCAGCGTTAAAGTTTTACTTTCTAAATTCAACCCCTATTTTACCCGCGATTTTATAAAACTATTGAAATGTATGTGTATCCTATCTATTATATATAATTCCAGTGTCACTATGTTTGTCCGGGATGCACTTCGAAACTACTGAACCGAATTTAACTTTTTTTTTTTAATGTGTAATTTGTTCCAACCTAAGAGCTAGGATACTTTATATCTCAATTTATGATTCCAATATTTATTCATGAAAAAATACATATATGGTGGTACGAAGTTCGCCGGGTCAGCTAGTATCAAATATAAAATGAAATTTAACATTCTTAATTCAAAAAAGGTCAAATATGTGTGTTTCTATCTCCCAATTAGAAACCTACCAAACCACCCCCACATTTCCTTCTTATTATTTTACCTGACCACTTCCTCATCTCCTCTATATCATCATTCCTCTTCATGTCCTATAGCTTTTCTTGGGGTGGATTACTCGCGAAGGTTGCTTTCGGTCTATAGGCTCCCACGCCAACCACTCATGGGGTCTGAACTTACCGTCTTACTCACCATCGAGCCGTACAACCTAGTATAATTATATGCTATAAACATTGATGTATAAACAAAAACATAGCAATACGCCCGTATTCCCCAAAAGGGTAGGCAGAGGTGTATTACACGCCCACGATTCACCAGCTATGTTTAAGTCCCACGTAATAGGGTGCGAGCCTATTGCCGTCTACCAGGCACATTTACAAACTCCGGGCGGCTACTGAGAATTTTTAAAACATAGCATCACGCCTGTATTCCCCGATGGGGTAGGCAGAGGTGTATTACACACCCACGACTCGCCAGCTATGTTTGAGTCCCACGTAATAGGGGGCGAGCCTATTGACGTCTACCGGGCACATTTCCAAACTCTGGGCTGCTACTGAGAATTTTTCTTTTTAGGAAAAAGCTCAATAGCTTTGCCCGACCCGGGGATCGAACCCGAGACCTCTTGATTAGCAGTCGCATACACTACTGCTACACCACCGAGGCAGTTAAAGTATAAAACAGAGAAAATCCACAATTAGGCACTAAAAGTGTACACTATAAATTAGTGCAGGCTTTCCTGCATTCATTTCATTTAGTATTGTTTTCTGCAACGTATCAATATGGCTAAAAATACCAAAATCTCTTCTTAAAAACTCATTGACTGTCTAGCTCTTCTTTCCCTATCAGAAGTTAATCGCATCTCTCTCAGAACTGCTTTCATGTGCTCGTACAGTTGCATTATTAACTCTCATAGAGTTTAAACGATGCGCTCTTTCCTCTGACGATTCCTGAGAACGCGCATCTCTCATTCTTTTGGCATTTCTCGGTTTCGAGATAAGGAAGACCATTTTTTAGGTGGCATCGTAGGTGAAATAAAAAGAACCTAATAAGATAAAAACACAAAAAGAAAAAAATTATACTTAACTTTACAACGTTGAACTTAACAACTATATTATATAAAGAAAAGAAGGAGAAACAAACAAAAACACTAAACAAACTAATTATATTATTATCTAATACCTACTTTAAACTTATATCTAAAAACTACGTATCTATGTATTTTTTAAATCTAAAATGCGCTTATTCGGAGAAGAGTCAATAAGAACCACGTCCGTTCGCATTAAGAGTGACAATGTGAGTGAAGTCGGCGCGTTTTATTTTTTATTTTTTTGTGTTTGACGTTTGTTGTTAGCCTCAGATGGCTATGACAACCTTACCCGGACAATTGGTGAGCGCAGAGGGTTCTCCAACCAACATTTAGGCAACGCTACCCGAGGGCACCCCCTGTGGGGTAAGGATCTCGGCTCGGGCTGTTGCTGGCAAAGTGGGATTTCCTACGTTTATGATTTGAAGTCGGCGCGTGGACGCCCTCGCCTTTTTATAGATGCAGCGGATGGCCGTTTCGCGCGTTAAACAAAAATCAACCGTATAGCCGTACCCATACTGGCGCGGCGAGATTTCCAGTTTTATTTCATCTATATCTTGTGTGTTTATAAACCGATTTCTATTTTTTTTTATAAAATAGATATTTAAGTGTAGTTTTTGAATATGGGAGTTTGATAAAGATATATCTATGTGAAATACAATATATTTATGTATTTAATAATACACTTTGAAGAAATGCCTAACGATTAAACACGTTATTGTGGCTAATTTATAAAAGATAGATTTATACTATCAAGGATTTTTTGTAGATCTTTTGAAGACCATCATCTTTGTAATACATTTTTTTGATGTATGATCAACGTATGCGAGGATAAGATCTCGAAAGCGCATTTTCATCTGACTTGCTTCAAATTTATTGTCACTGCTCAGCTCCTATGTGACTTAGCGTTATGTTATATAGCCCATAACCTGCCCAGGAGTATGCTCTACAATCGTACCAAGTTTGATTAAAATCCCTTCAGTAGTTTTTGACCCATGCGTGCATATATAGACAGACAGACATACAGACAGACAAAAGATTTACTGATTACATTTTTGGCATCAGTATCGATCACCGTTCATCCTCCAATATTAATTTTGAATATATATTCAATGTACAGAATTGACCACTCCACAGTTTTATTATAAGTATATATAGATTTGACTAACCTTGACGTTGCTGACGTTGTTGTTATTTCAAAAAAGATAAATTGCTTTATTAGGCCCACTTGCGCATTTCAGAGTTATTGTGTATAACTCCGAGCGAACTGCTAACACAAGGCCCTTTGGTATAAATTGTTCTGTGCACAAGGCTAAATAATTATTTTTGCTTGCACTGCTAAGAGTTAACTCTATACCATGCGTAAAATAATTAACTATTAAACCCGCCAAAGTTGGAGGGTTATATATCTATCTCTGGGTTTATTACGTCAAAATTGTGAGACTATGCTAGTTCGTGTTTTGTATTTAAAAAACAACAACATAATAATATTGCATTTATTTTGATTGTCCTGATGAGTGACTTTTTGGTTTTTGGGCGTTCAGGCCCCCTACACAACGGGATATGCTTATTATGTGTCGTCGAAATCTTATGTCAATCCCATACATTGATTATTAAAATAATTATTCTATCCTTCTGTTTTATTCTGTTTTACTAGCATTTATGCCACTTCTCTATATATAGTACATCATCTATGATGCCACTTATCTACAGGACCGGGCCCAATTCAGGATAGATCAATGGGCTGAGTGCGGAGCTTGTTCAGCGCCGCACGATACGGGCGACCCCAGGGGTCACGGTTGAGACCGTCCAGCATCTCCTGCCTATTCTCCGTTTTGGCGCGGTAGATGCCCAACTTGAACGCGGCCCGCGAAGTGCGGTACGATTCGTACAGCTGGCCCTCCCGCTCCACATCGCGGTTACGCCGCCGACTGTGGGTGTAGGACCTTCGGGCACGAATGCACGTCTCACGGAGGTCCGCTAGCTCCTGGGACCACCAGTAGAGCCCCTTCCTTGGAGGAGGACGCCGCACACGGGGCATGGCCGAGTCGCACACCTGCGTAATCGCAGCGCGAAATCGGCCAGCCTCAACGTCCACCTCCTCGGTCAGGGCCGGTGAGGACAGCCACGATTGAACGATGGCTGCCTCCGCCAGCAGGTCCCTATCTAGCCTGCCCACAGCCCACCGCGGGAACGCGGAAGTTCTGCGCGCCGCGTGACCCCTACTGGGGCCCTGAAGGGACCGGGAGACCTCAATCCGGATGTACCGATGATCGGCCAAGGTCTCAACCTCCTCCAGGACACACCAGTTCCTCATTTGCACTGCGACGTCGGAGCTAGTGAACGAAAAGTCCACTATCGAGCCACCCCGTCGCCGCACGCACGTGTTGACGGACGAATCTGGACCCTAAGGATCCGTATTCGTATCCGTATCCTGTGTGTCAAAAATATACATAAAAATAATAACATAAACAATTACTATTTCACTTATGAGCCACGTCTACACAAGCTGTTTTCAAGATTTATCATGAATCGTCCTGCGCGAAGACAGATTTTCACTAAACATTTTGTTAAAACTTGAATAACTTTATATTAAACTAGCAGACCCTGACATGTGTTGCTGTGGCACACTTATAATTGCATTAGGAGGAGTGGCCCAAGCGTTGTGGGTTCGATTACCAAGCAGGACAACTCTTTCTGTGTTCCTCAAATGGTTATTCTGTGTCTGGGTATACTTTGTGTTCGCCGTTTTTTTAGGTTACCTCTTCGTAATGTTTCTTCCGGTATAAAAAAAAACGTTAATTTTTTGTAATAATTTGGAACAATATACATATTTACTTACATATAAAACACTAACTATATCAGATAGGAATTGTATCATAGTATAAATACTCAAAACTGTAGGTATAATAACTACTGAATAATTTGCATTCAATGTTATCTCATGACGACAGCAGGATATTATCCACTGGTGATGATTACTACTATATTTATTACATATTATTATAATCAGGATTCTCCATCATAGTTAAATTTAAAAATACAATTTTCTTCACTTTAAGAATTATACGCAACGCGGATACAATCTTAACCCTGTAACAATTAGGTGTACTAGCTTCCTACAATATTCATACATATACAGTGCGTTTCAAACACAACTAGATCTGAAGTCCATGTATTATGAGTGGCTCTGCGGCTTATATACATGAAGTCAGGAGCCCAAAAAGCCCCCGGTATTCCCTTCAGTCGGCTCTTACGACTCCCGTGGGGGGTAGAGAGGTGTGGGACAATTCTAAAGCCGGCCCTACACGGCCAAGTTTTCCCGTTCCCGTTTACATAGAGATAATTAATGTGTTGTGATGTATAAATTTTGATGTCCACGTGGACGGAGTCACAGGCAGAATCTAGTATAATAATACTGTAAATGATTGTGGGACTTGACGAAACGGAACTCCAAAATCAAACTTCCGGGGAGATGGACCTCGTCAGCACTAGACTGCAATCCCTCTCAAATTAGATCAAGTAAGTCACTTGATAAGTTAAAATAGGATTTATGTTATGAGAGTAAATGAGACAAAGCGGAAAGATATTATTGTATTAGTATTGATCTGGAATCGGACACTAGAATGGATCTTCTTCACGAATGACCGAGTGTGTGTGTGCAAGGTTGATGTGGTTGAGAATGAAAGTAGGTTTAACTTATACCTTTTTTGGGGGGATATATGAGTATACACGTATACGCTTCTGTAGACTTGGGTGGCTATACAGCGAAGCAAGACCAGGAAGAAAGGCGGTTCCAAGTCCCTAAGATCAATATTGTACTAGTAAGGATAAAAAATTAGAAACTGCAAGAAGATGAATTTAAATAGAAAATTATAAAACTAAATAAATTTAAAGGTTTTATTGAGTGTTAGTTGGGAGTGTTTTTGAGATTTTTCGTAAAAAAAAAAAGGGAAAATTCTCAGTAGCAGCCCGGAGTTTGGAAATGTGGCCGGTAGACGTCAATAGGCCCGCCCCCTATTACGTGGGACTTAAACATAGCTGACGAGTCGTGGGTGTGTACTACACCTCTGGCTACCCCTTCGGGGAATACAGGCGTGATGCTATGTTTATGTTTTTTTAAGGTTTCAAAGATATATGCGAATTAGCATAACTATGGAAGACGTTTAAGGAAGATGTGACTGAGTGTAGCTAAGAAAGTATGTAGAGTAATCAAAAGAACGGAAAAAAGTAAAGTAAAGAATGTTTGGTGGGATAAAGATGTGCAGAAAATAGTGTGTGCGAAAAAAAAGCTTGATTTGTCTGGTTAGTCACCAGAGCTAACAATTAATACATAAAAAATATGTTTGTTATAGATTTTCTGAAGATTTTTGGACTGACATTAAGTTTTTGTGGAAATCCATTCCAACTAGAGGAAAAACACAAACCTCAGGACTATACGTGAACAGGGACCAAAGCGGCAATGTTATCAAAGCAGAGCAAGGCGTGTAAAACGATGAAAGAAATACTTTAAAAATTTATTTGAAATAAGAAATTGATCAGATTTCATGACAGATATGAATGAGAATAATCATGTCAATAATACATGTATGTATGATATCATGAATGCAATAAAAAATATGAAATCAGCAATGAAAGCGGGTTATCACAGGATAAATGCTGAAATACTGAAAGCTGGACATGCTATCATGGTGGATAAGGTTGCACCGCCGCTTCAACTTTAGCTATTAAACTGCAAGTGCCAAGAATTTGGTGTAAGGCTAACTGATTTACAAAGGGAATGGCTCACAGCAAGATTGCAAAACCTTTCGAGATATTAATTAGCCTACTCAGCGTTGTTGGCATGTGAATGATGACTGAAAGAGTTGTGGGGAAAAACCAATAAGAAAATATGAGACGGAGAAGATCTTAGACAGAGATGCGTCTCTATGGATGTTTATTCTGTTCTAGGATAGCTGTTTGCAAGATCTAAAAGAAAATAAGTTTGGGTGGTAAATGAATGAGTTACTCGTAAAAATTTTTCTCTACGCTTATAACCAAGTTATACTTGCATCGTCAGTTGATGAGTTACAGGAAGTGGTTACAAAAACGAATTAATATTTTGTTTATATATATATATATATATATATACATATTTAAGCACTTGACATATACGGCCATTTACCAGAATACAAAGTGAGACAATGTCAAAGTCCGAGACATTAAGACGGTATCTGTTATAGAAATTGATAGTCCCGAGCAGAGTTCATGCTCAGCTCAGTTAACAGGCGTATGGCATAGTAATCCAGGAGAAAGGTTCAAATCCTGATCGTATCAATCAATTTCTATTTCACACTCTCACAGGTACCAAGATCCGATAAAACCCTATGTAAATAAATAAATATTAAAATGTTATTCTTCACTATAATACAATTTTACTCTTTCGGCCACATACAAACATACAGGTTGCTCTTGAGACCGAATATTCTAAATGTAGGAAGACTCAAGAGAAGAAAAAACAACTCCCATAGTTATCCTAAAAATAATCCAGGATGAACCATTTTAGAATGATCTTACCGCAAAATTTGATTCTACCGGGGAATAAAGCAAGAAATACAAACGCCATGCAGTGAATCTAACATTGTTCTCCCTTTCAAATAATTATTATCCTCAGTACAATGTCGTATTGCTCTGTATCATTATATAAACGCGAATCCTTCGCATATCAGTTGGTTGTATGACCAAGGCAAAACAATTACTATCCTGATATACAATCTTAATTATAATGAATAGTTTCTAAAAAAAATTTTAAACTGGTTGTTTTTTATTATTAGCTTCACTTGTACTTGAATTACATTTACAAACATATAATGTAATCAAGACTTACGAATCAATATAAGCCTATTTTTAAATGACCTATAAGTATTTAAGCTTTGAATGTGCCTCCACTCGTAGATCGGATGAAAATATAGTATTGTAATATATATAATTTTATATTTTGAAGATGGCGTAATGATGCAGCTAGGGGGAGCATTGTGCAATCCTTCAGAGACCTAAACCCTCGAGTTTGGCCTCCTATGATTCGTGTTAATAAGTACAAATAGTTTTTACTAGATATTGAAAATCGGATGATGGAGCCAGGAGGTAGATTATGGATTTCTTCAGTGGCTACTTGAGGTGCCTTGGTGATCTAGCGGTAGTTTATGTTACTGCAGATCACGAGATCTCGAGTTCAATTCCCGAACAAAGAGTTATTATATATAATAGACAACAACAGGTATGCTACTTTACTTCTTCTGGTTATTTACTTTTTTTTTAGCCTTTGCCAGCGGCTTCGCCGCAACCAAAACCTAGTTTTTAGACTATATCTCAGGTTCCCGATATAGTAGCGGGATAAAATGTATACTAGTTGTTAAATCTAATCAAGAGCTATCAAACAAAAAAAGTTGCATCAAAATCCGTTCAATACTTTTTGCGTGATGCGTGAACAAACAAACAGACAAACAGATAGACAGACAAAAATCTAAAAAAATTGTTTGGTGTTTAGATACGCCTATATAGCCTAAATCAGTATTTTTTTCTCAAATATCTTAAATGTACAGACATAGGTCTGTTACAGCTTTATAATAGTATAGATACTCCGCGAATATTTCTTCAGAAATAAAAATAACTCGTATAGGTAACGGGTTTATACGCGCAATTGACTTATAAAAATACTTTTATTTTACTACTAGCTGATACCCGCGACTTCGTCAGCGTTAAAGTTTTACTTTCTAAATTCAACCCCTATTTTACCCGCGATTTTATAAAACTATTGAAATGTATGTGTATCCTATCTATTATATATAATTCCAGTGTCACTATGTTTGTCCGGGATGCACTTCGAAACTACTGAACCGATTTTAACTTTTTTTTTTTAATGTGTAATTTGTTCCAACCTAAGAGCTAGGATACTTTATATCTCAATTTATGATTCCAATATTTATTCATGAAAAAATACATATATGGTGGTACGAAGTTCGCCGGGTCAGCTAGTATCAAATATAAAATGAAATTTAACATTCTTAATTCAAAAAAGGTCAAATATGTGTGTTTCTATCTCCCAATTAGAAACCTACCAAACCACCCCCACATTTCCTTCTTATTATTTTACCTGACCACTTCCTCATCTCCTCTATATCATCATTCCTCTTCATGTCCTATAGCTTTTCTTGGGGTGGATTACTCGCGAAGGTTGCTTTCGGTCTATAGGCTCCCACGCCAACCACTCATGGGGTCTGAACTTACCGTCTTACTCACCATCGAGCCGTACAACCTAGTATAATTATATGCTATAAACATTGATGTATAAACAAAAACATAGCAATACGCCCGTATTCCCCAAAAGGGTAGGCAGAGGTGTATTACACGCCCACGATTCACCAGCTATGTTTAAGTCCCACGTAATAGGGTGCGAGCCTATTGCCGTCTACCAGGCACATTTACAAACTCCGGGCGGCTACTGAGAATTTTTAAAACATAGCATCACGCCTGTATTCCCCGATGGGGTAGGCAGAGGTGTATTACACACCCACGACTCGCCAGCTATGTTTGAGTCCCACGTAATAGGGGGCGAGCCTATTGACGTCTACCGGGCACATTTCCAAACTCTGGGCTGCTACTGAGAATTTTTCTTTTTAGGAAAAAGCTCAATAGCTTTGCCCGACCCGGGGATCGAACCCGAGACCTCTTGATTAGCAGTCGCATACACTACTGCTACACCACCGAGGCAGTTAAAGTATAAAACAGAGAAAATCCACAATTAGGCACTAAAAGTGTACACTATAAATTAGTGCAGGCTTTCCTGCATTCATTTCATTTAGTATTGTTTTCTGCAACGTATCAATATGGCTAAAAATACCAAAATCTCTTCTTAAAAACTCATTGACTGTCTAGCTCTTCTTTCCCTATCAGAAGTTAATCGCATCTCTCTCAGAACTGCTTTCATGTGCTCGTACAGTTGCATTATTAACTCTCATAGAGTTTAAACGATGCGCTCTTTCCTCTGACGATTCCTGAGAACGCGCATCTCTCATTCTTTTGGCATTTCTCGGTTTCGAGATAAGGAAGACCATTTTTTAGGTGGCATCGTAGGTGAAATAAAAAGAACCTAATAAGATAAAAACACAAAAAGAAAAAAATTATACTTAACTTTACAACGTTGAACTTAACAACTATATTATATAAAGAAAAGAAGGAGAAACAAACAAAAACACTAAACAAACTAATTATATTATTATCTAATACCTACTTTAAACTTATATCTAAAAACTACGTATCTATGTATTTTTTAAATCTAAAATGCGCTTATTCGGAGAAGAGTCAATAAGAACCACGTCCGTTCGCATTAAGAGTGACAATGTGAGTGAAGTCGGCGCGTTTTATTTTTTATTTTTTTGTGTTTGACGTTTGTTGTTAGCCTCAGATGGCTATGACAACCTTACCCGGACAATTGGTGAGCGCAGAGGGTTCTCCAACCAACATTTAGGCAACGCTACCCGAGGGCACCCCCTGTGGGGTAAGGATCTCGGCTCGGGCTGTTGCTGGCAAAGTGGGATTTCCTACGTTTATGATTTGAAGTCGGCGCGTGGACGCCCTCGCCTTTTTATAGATGCAGCGGATGGCCGTTTCGCGCGTTAAACAAAAATCAACCGTATAGCCGTACCCATACTGGCGCGGCGAGATTTCCAGTTTTATTTCATCTATATCTTGTGTGTTTATAAACCGATTTCTATTTTTTTTTATAAAATAGATATTTAAGTGTAGTTTTTGAATATGGGAGTTTGATAAAGATATATCTATGTGAAATACAATATATTTATGTATTTAATAATACACTTTGAAGAAATGCCTAACGATTAAACACGTTATTGTGGCTAATTTATAAAAGATAGATTTATACTATCAAGGATTTTTTGTAGATCTTTTGAAGACCATCATCTTTGTAATACATTTTTTTGATGTATGATCAACGTATGCGAGGATAAGATCTCGAAAGCGCATTTTCATCTGACTTGCTTCAAATTTATTGTCACTGCTCAGCTCCTATGTGACTTAGCGTTATGTTATATAGCCCATAACCTGCCCAGGAGTATGCTCTACAATCGTACCAAGTTTGATTAAAATCCCTTCAGTAGTTTTTGACCCATGCGTGCATATATAGACAGACAGACATACAGACAGACAAAAGATTTACTGATTACATTTTTGGCATCAGTATCGATCACCGTTCATCCTCCAATATTAATTTTGAATATATATTCAATGTTAAACACAAAGTGAAAAATGTGAAATCGAAAATAACAGTCAGGAGCAGGATTTGAACCTGCATCTTCTGGATACCGTCCAGATGCTTTACCAATTCAGCCATCCTGACAATTGCTCCTGACTGCTAATTTCGATAACACATCATACTTAACGTCTTTGGGTGACGCCTGCGCCATTTGTCGGAAGTATTTTCATACATTATACCGACCAGGTAAACTTAATTTTACAATTAAGATTTTACCTAATAATGACGCAAACCCTTTAAATATTTTAGATATTTTTATATATATTTTTAGCATTTGACATGCTTAGCACTATACATTAAACACAAAGTGAAAAATGTGAAATCGAAAATAACAGTCAGGAGCAGGATTTGAACCTGCATCTTCTGGATACCGTCCAGATGCTTTACCAATTCAGCCATCCTGACAATTGCTCCTGACTGCTAATTTCGATAACACATCATACTTAACGTCTTTGGGTGACGCCTGCGCCATTTGTCGGAAGTATTTTCATACATTATACCGACCAGGTAAACTTAATTTTACAATTAAGATTTTACCTAATAATGACGCAAACCCTTTAAATATTTTAGATATTTTTATATATATTTTTAGCATTTGACATGCTTAGCACTATACATTAAACACAAAGTGAAAAATGTGAAATCGAAAATAACAGTCAGGAGCAGGATTTGAACCTGCATCTTCTGGATACCGTCCAGATGCTTTACCAATTCAGCCATCCTGACAATTGCTCCTGACTGCTAATTTCGATAACACATCATACTTAACGTCTTTGGGTGACGCCTGCGCCATTTGTCGGAAGTATTTTCATACATTATACCGACCAGGTAAACTTAATTTTACAATTAAGATTTTACCTAATAATGACGCAAACCCTTTAAATATTTTAGATATTTTTATATATATTTTTAGCATTTGACATGCTTAGCACTATACATTAAACACAAAGTGAAAAATATGAAATCGAAAATAACAGTCAGGAGCAGGATTTGAACCTGCATCTTCTGGATACCGTCCAGATGCTTTACCAATTCAGCCATCCTGACAATTGCTCCTGACTGCTAATTTCGATAACACATCATACTTAACGTCTTTGGGTGACGCCTGCGCCATTTGTCGGAAGTATTTTCATACATTATACCGACCAGGTAAACTTAATTTTACAATTAAGATTTTACCTAATAATGACGCAAACCCTTTAAATATTTTAGATATTTTTATATATATTTTTAGCATTTGACATGCTTAGCACTATACATTAAACACAAAGTGAAAAATGTGAAATCGAAAATAACAGTCAGGAGCAGGATTTGAACCTGCATCTTCTGGATACCGTCCAGATGCTTTACCAATTCAGCCATCCTGACAATTGCTCCTGACTGCTAATTTCGATAACACATCATACTTAACGTCTTTGGGTGACGCCTGCGCCATTTGTCGGAAGTATTTTCATACATTATACCGACCAGGTAAACTTAATTTTACAATTAAGATTTTACCTAATAATGACGCAAACCCTTTAAATATTTTAGATATTTTTATATATATTTTTAGCATTTGACATGCTTAGCACTATACATTAAACACAAAGTGAAAAATGTGAAATCGAAAATAACAGTCAGGAGCAGGATTTGAACCTGCATCTTCTGGATACCGTCCAGATGCTTTACCAATTCAGCCATCCTGACAATTGCTCCTGACTGCTAATTTCGATAACACATCATACTTAACGTCTTTGGGTGACGCCTGCGCCATTTGTCGGAAGTATTTTCATACATTATACCGACCAGGTAAACTTAATTTTACAATTAAGATTTTACCTAATAATGACGCAAACCCTTTAAATATTTTAGATATTTTTATATATATTTTTAGCTTTGTGTTTAATGTATAGTGCTAAGCATGTCAAATGCTAAAAATATATATAAAAATATCTAAAATATTTAAAGGGTTTGCGTCATTATTAGGTAAAATCTTAATTGTAAAATTAAGTTTACCTGGTCGGTATAATGTATGAAAATACTTCCGACAAATGGCGCAGGTGTCACCCAAAGACGTTAAGTATGATGTGTTATCGAAATTAGCAGTCAGGAGCAATTGTCAGGATGGCTGAATTGGTAAAGCATCTGGACGGTATCCAGAAGATGCAGGTTCAAATCCTGCTCCTGACTGTTATTTTCGATTTCACATTTTTCACTTTGTGTTTAATGTATAGTGCTAAGCATGTCAAATGCTAAAAATATATATAAAAATATCTAAAATATTTAAAGGGTTTGCGTCATTATTAGGTAAAATCTTAATTGTAAAATTAAGTTTACCTGGTCGGTATAATGTATGAAAATACTTCCGACAAATGGCGCAGGCGTCACCCAAAGACGTTAAGTATGATGTGTTATCGAAATTAGCAGTCAGGAGCAATTGTCAGGATGGCTGAATTGGTAAAGCATCTGGACGGTATCCAGAAGATGCAGGTTCAAATCCTGCTCCTGACTGTTATTTTCGATTTCACATTTTTCACTTTGTGTTTAATGTATAGTGCTAAGCATGTCAAATGCTAAAAATATATATAAAAATATCTAAAATATTTAAAGGGTTTGCGTCATTATTAGGTAAAATCTTAATTGTAAAATTAAGTTTACCTGGTCGGTATAATGTATGAAAATACTTCCGACAAATGGCGCAGGCGTCACCCAAAGACGTTAAGTATGATGTGTTATCGAAATTAGCAGTCAGGAGCAATTGTCAGGATGGCTGAATTGGTAAAGCATCTGGACGGTATCCAGAAGATGCAGGTTCAAATCCTGCTCCTGACTGTTATTTTCGATTTCACATTTTTCACTTTGTGTTTAATGTATAGTGCTAAGCATGTCAAATGCTAAAAATATATATAAAAATATCTAAAATATATATTCAATGTACAGAATTGACCACTCCACAGTTTTATTATAAGTATATATAGATTTGACTAACCTTGACGTTGCTGACGTTGTTGTTATTTCAAAAAAGATAAATTGCTTTATTAGGCCCACTTGCGCATTTCAGAGTTATTGTGTATAACTCCGAGCGAACTGCTAACACAAGGCCCTTTGGTATAAATTGTTCTGTGCACAAGGCTAAATAATTATTTTTGCTTGCACTGCTAAGAGTTAACTCTATACCATGCGTAAAATAATTAACTATTAAACCCGCCAAAGTTGGAGGGTTATATATCTATCTCTGGGTTTATTACGTCAAAATTGTGAGACTATGCTAGTTCGTGTTTTGTATTTAAAAAACAACAACATAATAATATTGCATTTATTTTGATTGTCCTGATGAGTGACTTTTTGGTTTTTGGGCGTTCAGGCCCCCTACACAACGGGATATGCTTATTATGTGTCGTCGAAATCTTATGTCAATCCCATACATTGATTATTAAAATAATTATTCTATCCTTCTGTTTTATTCTGTTTTACTAGCATTTATGCCACTTCTCTATATATAGTACATCATCTATGATGCCACTTATCTACAGGACCGGGCCCAATTCAGGATAGCACCAGCAGTATCTTATTTATTTTCAATAACATGTTTACCTATATTTGCTTATTATATCACAAAGAAGTAAACTGCTCCCACTTGTTAAAATAGGGCCACATTACATAAGATTTCCTTCACATTTCACAAAATAATACAGCCCCTGAGGCAGAATGTCAACTCGAGATAGTAAACAAACAATAATTTGACATAATGACATATCGCCATTCAATATAAACTACCAAAAACACATGGCGTCAATTCAAATCTGACATTAAACAAAGACTTATGCAAGTGACTGTTGTGTGAGAGAGAGAAGAATACTTGTGTCGTTCATTATTCATCCCTTTTGTATTTGGCTGGTTGTAAGCGGAATGAGGTTAGTAAAACCTGCGTGATGTTTCTTACGTGCAAGAGAAATTTTAAATTAGATAGTTATTTGTGTAACCTAAGCTAGTAAACCCAAAGGTATTTCAGTATCTCAAAATTTCCGCTCAAGTGGGCCTTAGTAAAGTAATTGTAAATTAAAAAAAAAAATTTTAGAAATAAATTATGTCGAAAAAATAAAAATATTTTTTTGATAATAAGTACTATTTATTTGCCGTGTGGGGCCGGCTTTAGAATTGTCCCACCCCTCTCCACCCATGGGAGTCGTAAGAGCCGACTGAGGGAATACCGGGGGAGTGGGCAGCAGCACTTCCTCGAGTATTAATAACATCCACTGCGATCGCCACCCCGCCTGCCAAGCGTGGCGATTACGGCAATATCCCCCAAAAAAAATGAGCACCCAACAAAAAACGGCCCTCAGTCACGGCAGCTCCGCTATTCCGTGGCCTAACGGTAGCGGGCCCGGTAACGGCGGAGCAGGGGATGCGAAGAATCTCCGGTCGCGGATAGGCTACCATAAACAACGACCTCTGGCCCTGGTAATGCACAACGTTCGGACACTTCGGACCGACGAGAGAATCACCGAGCTGGAAGAGGAATTGAGCAAGATCCACTGGGACATTATAGGGTTGTCAGAAGTCCGAAGAGAGGGTGAGGGCACGACAATCCTCCAGTCCGGGAACTTGCTCTTCCACCGGGAGGGCGACCACCAGTCCCAAGGGGGTGTCGGGTTTATCGTTCGCAGGTCTCTCGTAGGCAACGTGGAGAGGATTGAAAGTGTGTCGAGTAGGGTAGCGTACCTTATACTCAGAGTAACCAAACGGTATTCGTTGAAGGTCATACAGGTTTACGCACCGACCTCTACACACTCTGATGACGAGGTGGAGGCCCTATATGAGGACATCTCGAAGGCCATCCACTTGTCTAAAATCTATTTCACGGTGGTTATGGGAGACTTTAACGCGAAACTAGGCAAAAGGACAGACGATGAGCTGAAGGTGGGGCACTATGGATTTGGGCAGAGGAACCACAGGGGCCAGATGCTGGCTGATTTTCTGGAGAAGGAAGGCCTCTTCATGATGAATTCCTTCTTCAGGAAGCAGCCCCAGCGAAAATGGACCTGGATTAGCCCTGATGGTTCAGTGAAAAACGAGATTGACTTCATCCTGTCGGACAAACGACACATATTCAATGATGTCTCAGTGATCAGCAGGATTAAAACTGGGAGTGATCACCGACTAGTCAGGGGCATCTTGAATATTAGAACAAAAGTCGAGAGGTCGCGTTTGATGAAGTCTACGCTCCGACCAACACCTGCCCAATACCAGAACCCCGAGAGCTTTCAGCTCGAACTACAAAATCGCTTCCAATGTCTAGATGAGTGTGAATCAGCGAGCGATACGAAGAGCAGGTTCGTGCAAACTGTCCACGCCGTCGGGTCGACTTACTTCAAGGCCCGTCGCGTCAGTAGGAACCGTAAACTCTCGGACCATACTCTCAAACTCATGGAGAGGAGAAAAGAAATGATAGTCCAGTCCTCAGCCGATTGGTCCTGCCTAAGGCGGTTAAACAGACAGATCTCCAAAGCTGTGCGACACGATATTCGCCAATTTAATACTACCCGTATTAAAGAGGCGATAGAGCGGAACCAAGGCTCGAAAGTGTTCGCAAGAGATCTGTCTGTTGGCCAAAGTCAGTTGACTAAACTGAGGACCAACAACGGCACTATCATTTCTTCTCGAGATGAGATCTTGGGAGAGGTCCAGCAGTTCTATGGACAGTTGTACAGATCCCAGAGCCCTGCTGTTGGCTTGGTCCAAGACCCCAGATCCAAGCTAACTCGGCACTTTACCGAAGATATCCCGGACGTCCGCCTGTACGAGATCAGAATGGCTCTCAAACTAAAGAACGGAAAGGCACCGGGAGACGACGGAATCACTACAGAGCTTCTGAGAGCAGGCGGAAAGCCGGTCTTAAAAGCTCTTCAGAGGCTGTTCAATTCCGTCGTTCTCGGGGGCGACGTTCCAGAGTCGTGGACCAGAAGCGTGGTGGTGCTGTTCTTCAAGAAAGGTGACAGAACCCTCTTGAAGAACTGTAGACCCATCTCGCTCTTGAGCCACGTCTATAAGTTGTTTTCGAGGGTCATTACAAATCGACTCACGCGCAGGCTTGACGACTTCCAGCCTCCCGAACAAGCCGGGTTCCGAAAAGGCTATAGTACCGTAGACCACACTCACACGCTACGCCAGATTATACAGAATACCGAAGAATACAATCGGCCTCTGTGTCTGGCGTTTGTGGACTATGAGAAAGCCTTCGATTCGATCGAAACTTGGGCGGTGCTGCAGTCCCTTCAGCGGTGCCAAATTGACAATCGGTACATCGAAGTGCTGAAGTGCTTGTATAGAAACGCCACCATGTTAGTCCGTGTTCAGGACAAGAGTACGGGACCGATCCAACTGCAGAGAGGTGTTAGACAGGGAGACGTTATGTCCCCGAAACTCTTCACCGCTGCATTGGAAGATGTCTTCAAGCTCTTGGACTGGACCGGATTCGGCATCAACATCAATGGCGAATACATCACTCACCTTCGATATGCCGACGACATCGTAGTCATGGCAGAATCTCTGGAGGACCTTGGCACCATGCTCAATGATCTCAGCAGGGTTTCCCGACTAGTGGGTCTCAAAATGAACATGGACAAGACGAAAGTCATGTCTAATGTCCATGTCATTTCAGCACCGGTCCTAGTCGGGAGTGCGCTTCTCGAAGTTGTCGACCATTATGTCTACCTGGGACAAACAGTCCAGTTAGGTAGGCACAACTTCGAGAAAGAGGTCAATCGACGAATCCAACTCGGCTGGGCAGCGTTCGGGAAGCTAAGGAAAATCTTCTCGTCCAATATTCCGCAGTGTCTGAAAACGAAGGTCTACGACCAGTGTGTGTTACCAGTGATGACATACGGAACAGAGACGTGGTCTCTGAATGTTGGCCTCATATCAAGGCTCAAAGTCGCTCAGCGGGCCATGGAGCGGGCTATGCTTGGTATTTCCCTACGTGATCGAATCCGTAATACGGAGATCCGTAGGAGAACGAGAGTGACCGACATAGCCCGCCGGGTGCCATGCTGAAGTGGCAATGGGCAGGCCACATCGCTCGACGAACCGATAACCGTTGAGGACGAAAGGTTCTCGAGTGGCGACCACGTATCGGACGGCGCAGCGTAGGACGGCCCCCCACCAGATGGACCGATGATCTGGTCAAAGCTGCGGGGAGCCGTTGGATGCGGTCGGCACAGGACCGCTCGTTGTGGCGTTCTCTTGGGGAGGCCTATGTCCAGCAGTGGACGTTAAAAGGCTGATGGATGGATGGATGGATGAATAAGTACTATTTGAAGACATAACCACACCGACGAAAATAATTTGTCGATTCCGTTGATATTGTTCAATATTTCCCTTGGACATTGACTCAGCACTAGCAGTACGGCATACTAAGCAGCATGCCAGCTCACTTTCAACAAGCTAAACAAAGCCAGGCCAGACCATATAATGGTCTATTGAGCTGTGTCTGTACCAAATATGATCCTTTTCCTGAGAGTCGCCAGAATGCTCAATGTTTTCTTAGACATTAACTCACACTCAGCCCGGCTGACGCGCGCCCCAGTTAAAATAGTTATTTGGTTGCATCTTACACGCATAGGACACAAAGATTTTTATACATAAGTGTTTATTTATTAAGAAACATAGTATATAAGTTGTAGCGTACTGTAAATAAATCAGATTTGAATTTTATATTCTTGTCTCATTACCCATAACTGTGGCTAAGACACCTTTAGCCATCTCTAATCAGTCTCGTGAGTCTGCGGGACTAGCAGTGAGTGTACTCTTCCTAAACCTGTAAATCCTGTCTATTATCCGCCTGTAACTGCAAACATCCTGAACATATTATATAGGTTAGGGCCATAGGTATTGTCAGGCTTGTAGATCGTAATAGGCTCCTTTAACTTATTATAATTACATGTAGATACAGTAACATCGTTACGATTATTGTGGCCTTACATGACGTTAGTTAAGGGTGGATATGGATGTACAGACATCTTCGATGTCCACGTTACTAATGGCAATAAATTTGAGATACAACCTCTTTAGAGCTATCTATATACGTATGGTTTCGCTAACACAAAACGATCATAGGTGGATGGAAATACGACGGTTTAAAATAAAATTAACAAACTGTATCCGCACGAAGATAAAAAGGATAAAAATCTTTAGGTTAACCTAAAGATTCTTTTCCTGTTTCAGAGTCAGTAAAAAAGTGTAAAAAGATACATATCTGTGACCAAACTGAGTAGGTACCTACTATAATATAATCATCAACATTATAATATACATGTAACAATCAGTAGTTGTTTTTATGTAAAATGCAAATTTTTGAATAGATCATAAAATGAATGTATACTTTGCGTTAAACGTTACAATTGTCAAAAATTTATAGCCAAATATACGTATCCCCCGGTGACAGTCAGAAGGTTATGTGAACTCTTACACATCCTTCTGCCTGTCTGGCGACTCCGCCAGGGCAGCAATATGTCCCGAAATGTCCATTAAAACCCATTGCAAGCGTGAAAGAGTCACGTTATTAATTTATCATCAAAATATCGCCTTTTAGTACAATGCAAATTTAACACTCAGGTACCGCTCGGGTTCACTCATAAACATTGTGGTAGGAAGAGGTGAGTAGAAAATCACCTTCTCCTTCTTGGTCGTCAGCTTATACTGCAGCACCACTGTCAAGAGCGGCTCCTACCCCTGGTCTTCTTTTTTTACTCGGGATATCAGGCGCCGTTTTTGTACCAAATCATAATTTGAAATAGCCAGATATTTTGAAGTGAAAACTTCTTTAGGCGCGTTGAGCACTTTTTGGGTAAACAAAAGTCATAGAACTCGCGTCGTCGTAGAGAATATAATAGAGGTTGTTTGGAACTCCGACTCTCTCACTCACCATACTAAACACAACAGTAGAAGTACCTACGTTTGTTTCACGCTGATCTTCTGTGAGAGGGTACTGCAGACCGATTCATGCTGAAATAATTCATGCACTCATATTCGATCCGTAAGTAGGGTAAATTATAGTATTGCTGGCACCTCCTTAGTCATTGGCACTTTGGATTTTAAATGCAAATATTAAGAACTGGTATAGCAAAAAAACATCTCTTCTACTTTTTGCATAATCTGCAATAGTAACATTGCTTGCAGAAAAAAGTAGGTTTTATAATATTATAGCTGGCAGCACTACAGAAAATAAATATATACCGACAACATGCAGAGCTGTTATAACATAACTTTCTAATGAGGGTCATCAATTAACGACTGTAACATAGATTATTTATTATTATGCTTAGTTTTAGGTAAATAATGGCTACCAGTGCTTTTTTGACCAATTTTCTGTTATAATCTTACTTTATTAGGTGCCAACGACTGATTTCTGTGTTAATAATAGTAACTGTACTTATGGTGCCAATGACTAATTTAAATTATTTATTTTGTTTTTCTATTAAAAATCTCTAATTAGATTGATTAATGCATTTTCATTTGAAAATATACAGAACCAGAGAACCCTTTATCAATGTTTGCTGACTTTTTAAACACCTATCAATTTAAAATATATATACATCAATCTTAAATATGCTTAGAGTGCCAATCATTATACAGTTTACCCTACCTGTGCATCATCCTAAATGTTAAGTGTTACGGGGAAAATCCCTAACAATTTAAATTAAAAAAATCGATTTCAAATTGGACAATTTAATTCAAAAAAATATTACAAAATAATTAATTATTTGAAAATTTAACGATTGATTAGAAATTTAGAAAACAAGAGCGAGAGAGAGAGAGAGCGGTAAGAAGCATGCCAGATGTATGCCAGAGGGCAGCCGCAACCCGGTAGACTTGAAATCCCTGGAGTTCAGTTCTTTGGGGTTTTCCTAGTCACACACTTTTACTTTTAAATGCCCTAGGCAAAAATAATGTTATTAATTACTATATTATTTTAAGCAGTGTTATCTGCCTTGACACACACGATAATTCAGAGTCCGAGCAAAAAAAAATCTACCTTCTGTTCCATATTTATATTTTTACTTTAATAGTACCTCCTACTAATGTTATACTTGCCATCTCATTTTAGCGCTTTTGCCTCGACTTACTCATTGGTGGATAGTTTTTTGTTCTAGAACTTTTCCTATCCATACGCTTGCGATTGGAGTAGCCATGGAACGTTCTCGAACCCTGGCGTACTCTGCTCGCATCCGGGATCGCATACTGACCATATATGGTAATAATATTTGGTTCTGGCCTTTGTGGGAGTGGATTCATGCGACCCATTGGCGATAATCTAACTGGGTAGGGGGTCTAGGCAACCGCGCGTATTTAAAATTTGCGGATATGGTATCCGGTATTAATTGAATATGCGACTCTATAATTTATTCGGTGACATTTATAATTTATTCGGTTACATATAGTAATTTGTTCAGTTACATCGTAACATAAGCTACCGTGTTTACTGTTGATCGAGCGCAACACCTTATTTAGATTTTGAAATGGCACCCGAGCAACACTAAATTGGACAAATGGAAATATAATCACAATAATATTTATTGTGAATATATAATCATAATAGGCGTATCATATTCATAAAGTTTTATTTTTAACAATTTTATTTTATTACTAGCCTTTGCCCGTGGCTTCGCCGCAGCCAAAAACTAGATTTTAGGATATATCTCAGGTTCCCGATACAGTAGCGGGATAAAATGTATACCAGTTGTTAAGTCTAATCAAGAGCTATCAAACAATTAAAGTTGCATCAAAATTTGTTCAGTAGTTTTCGCGTGATGCGCAATCAAACAAACAGATTAACAGTCAAACAGACAAAAAAATCTAAAAAAAATCGTTTTGTGTTTCGAAACGCCTATATGTATAGTCTAATTCCGTCATTTTTTTCTCAAATGTCTTAAATGTACTGACACAGCTCTGTTACAGCTTTATAATAGTATAGATTATTATATTGTATTTTTTAAGTTTAGCAGTTATATTTAAACTAAAAAAAGAATGGGTGTCACTTCAATGATTATGCAATACTTCAAGTATTGCATAATCACTATACTTACACTTACTATCCTGTAACAATTTAATTTGCTAACTTCCTATAATATTCTAATATATACAGTGTGTTCCAAAAATAGTTATAGTTGCTCTTTATGTTTGTTGTCTCGGTTATTATAATTCTTGTTAAGTTATATATATATAGTATTGATAAGTAAATAAATTAAATTAGTAAAAAAAGTATTAATAAATATTGAAAAAATACTAGACTACGTCTTATCGTTTTCATTCACAAGCTGAATATATCAACAGTAAATAAAATAGTTACAGACTAATAGCTCTATTTCAAAAGTATTGAGAAATTGCACATATCATAGTAGTGATGTACTAAGAATACAAATGTCTCCACCTTATTCTTCTCCGCGGGATTCGTGCGAGGGGACTAAGTGAAGTAAGCAGCTCTCAACATTGCATTACTGATGGTGCAAGTAGGATTGAGTACCAAGTGAGAGTACTTACCTGTTATCGGGTTCAATCAAATCGATACCACCGTCTGCCATGTGACCAACCGTAAAGCATCTTGGTGTACTTTGGTTGTAGCGGAAGATCCATTAATTAATTGCCCATCTGTGAAATGAAATGGTGGGTATCGGCTTTGCAGTATTCTTAGTATTGTTGATCTATGAGCTTCTTTGACCACTTACTACCAGATGGGCCGTGGCTTATCTGCAACCATTACAAAATATTTTACTAAATATTATGTTTTTCAGAGAAGACGTGGATTTTTCTAAATATATGTATACATCAATTAATAAACAATAGTACGAATATTATCTACAACATTAAGTGCATATTCGTATATTGCGAATAATAAACATCTACATATTTCAGAACAACCTGTATATCAATAGCATATTTGCCTACCTTAAACGTTTGCGGAAAGCACCGACCAATATTTAAGTATAAATACTAATGTATGTTGATAGCACATATCAAAGTTTTTTGATTACCTCATAAGAACGGTAAGTGGTGATAGAAGCAACGAAAGCGAACAGTATACCAGATACCTTTCAGTGCTATAAGTTTCATATTTTTCAAAATAATCTACTCCTTTGTTGTATTTTTTTTTATTGACGATATTGACGGTACACTTGATGGTAAATGGTAACCGTAGCTCATGAACTCAACTATACCAAGAGTATAACCAAGCCGCTGCTCACCATTTCATTTTACACATATGAAATAAAAGAATTAACGGCTATCTCCTGCTACAACCAGTCACACGAGAGAGGTTGGTACCGACCCGCTTATTCCCGATTGCGGGTGAGAACCCCCACTTGGCACCCAGCCCTACCACCAGTAATGCAATGGGTGGTAATTGCTTACTTCCCTTAGTCACCTCATACGACACCCATGGGAAAGGATGGGGTGGTGACACAGTCACCACACGGACAAATATATCTTGTATGTATATAGAATTTACTACATGACTATTGCAGGAAATCATGAAGTACCTTCTAGTGCTATGCTGTGCCATGGTAGCCGCCGCTACCGAAGACAAATACACCGACAAATACGACAACATGAACGTGGAGGAAGTCTTGAATAACCCACGCTTGATGCACGCCTACGTCGACTGTCTCTTGGACAAGGGTCCGTGCACCACCGAGGGCAAGGAACTCAAAGGTAAATGACAATTACTTGTCACAAACATTATTAATACATAAAAAAAATATATATATAAAGAATGATAGCCACGAGCAGCCTTTGAACCCTTGTCTCCTAGACTACCATTCCAGATGCTGTTCCAACTATAGCGCCTGTTACACGGTAGTAAACCAATGTGCCAACAGAGGTGACCTTGGTCACGGTAATATTATCTATACAGTATTGTGACTCGAACGTGTCCTTGAAATAATTACCTACAGACGCGTGGTACGTAAACACGCAATAGGGCTGCCCGCCTCCAGTGTTTTAATTTCATCTACCTACTCGAATTTCTTTCTAGATAGTAAAGTTAAGTAGTATTGAACACTTCCTATTTCATTCACAACAATTTTTTTTTTTTTTATTAAAATATAAAACCAAATTTCTATCTACTATATGTATGTATTTACAAAAAAAAAGTAATATATGTATTATATCCGTAATCTGGTATCCATAGCACAAGCGTTAAGCTTAGTTTCCGTGAATATTTATTTCTTTATTATTTATTAATACATTTCACAAAATATTAACGATGTACATGTATTTTAAAATTTTTATATATTTGTTTAGGATTTGAAATGCTGCCATATAAATAACACAAGAAGTACCTACATGTATTTAAAACATGAAGCCTAATAATATATTTATATAATTATTCTTATTGTCTTTCACAGAACACATAAAAATAAGTATAATGAACATAGTCTAACAAGGAAATCAAATTCAGTGTTTGGAAGCAACATATTTGATCTTTTAATATAATATGCACATGAGGATAGCCAAATAGTGAAAGAGCTAATAATTATCTCTTGAAGGCAATAATTGTCTCTGTAAACAAATCATCAACATCGCTATGTATTTTGTTATTTTTATATATCTTTTAAGCACTTGATAAGCTCGGACGTTATCCAGCACCTTCTAACGCACTTTGTGTTCCGGTTGATTACTATAATTAAAAACTATATTTTATTCCAGATCATGTTCAAGATGCTATCGAGACTGGATGCTCTAAATGTACGGAGACTCAAGAGACGACAATAGCTAATGTTATTAAAAAACTAATCAAGGATGAATTGACCATCTGGAACGAGCTCACCGCCAAGTACGACCCTAAAGGCGAATGGCGCAAGAAATACCAAGACCGCGCCAAACAATATGGCATCGTGATCCCATCCAAATAATTGCAATTTATTAAAGTGTTCGTTGTAACCCAACAAATATTAGGTAGTAGTAATTATTTATTCCAGTCACTTGTAACGCCTACGCTCTAGGCCCGAGGCTTTATAAGTTTCAAAAGATAAACATAGTCATCGTATAGGACGTAGACACTAAATAATAGACCTACAATAAATATTATGTAATCTTATTTGTACCAAATTAAAAAAAAAAAACTCATTTTATTACTTTTTATGTACCTACCTACTGTTTATTACCTATTATAATTAAGTGTCCCTTTTCCTGACATATTTTTTATATAGGTACCTACAACAAGAATTAGAAACTAATAAAATAAATAGAAGTTTGTTGATTTTTTTTTACTGTAATGCACATTAATAACAAGGATAACATTGCCAAGTCGCTCGAATGTCACATATGAGTGAAAATAACAACCAACTGGACCCCGGATAAAACCAGCTATTTCGTTGCCACCCACGATAAAGATGGTGTGAAGACCTGGAAACATTTGACCACCAATGGATGAATGCCTGCACTAGAAGAGAGGCCTTTACCCAGGAGTGGGACAAATTATAAACTTATAATCTGAAAAACGTTTTTTTAGCTACTAAACAGATTTTGATAAAATTTTTCATTTGATATCTCTTGATTAAACTTAATAACTGGTCTTATCAATGATATTATATACAAAAAATAGTAGATATCGCACTAACATGCAGTAATTGTTGCGCACAAATTCAGGCAATTGGACGAATTTGTTTTAGTCAGTGACACTCAATGAATAGCAGCGAGCGAGATAAATGCAAAGTTCCTAAGAGTATTTCTTGTACAATTCACAATATACAGCTATCTCTTTCTGTATCATGCGTTCCGTATTATCTATCGCTTAATCTATGTATGCATCTATAAATTAGTCCATCCATCCCAGCCTTTCGACGTCCACTGCTGGACATAGGCCTCCCCAAAATGAGGGATAGTGCCGTAATCGCCGCGCTTGGCATGCGAGTTGGCGATCGCAGTGGATGTTGTTAATACTCGAGGGAGTGCTACTTCCCACTGCCATTAGTACTTTGTCATAATGCAAAAATATCGTTACGCCATTTAATATGAACGTCATCTTTACTTAAAATATCATTGGGTCCTATACATTTTATCCCACCACTATATCGGGAACCTGATATATATATAACCTAAAAACTAGCTTTTGGCTGCAGCGGAGCCGCTGGCAAAGGATAGTAAATAATAGTAAAACAAATTCATAAAAAACTTCTCTTTGTAATAAATTTTTGGGCTTGTGGCTTTTAACATAGTCTTTATCCGATAACAGTTAGATAAACACGTTAATGTAACTTGTATATTTTGTATAATGTCTTCTAATTAATTTATAGAAACGATTTACGTTCTTGCGGAGGACGAGATACGCTAGGCCCCAGGACTATGGTCTTGCATATTAATATTGTTAAATAACGTAATAAATTTCTTTTACTCCATCTCAATACTAAAAACTAAAATTTCTAGGTTTGTACTACTAGTTGACTGTACATGAATAGACATAAACCCCTGCGATTTCTAAAGAATATATCGTATGGGGCATTCTAAAACACTGTTTGCTTCACGTTAGAAAAAGAAATTAGGCCATATCCATAATTTAAATTCTTTTTTCTAAAGCACATGATCCTTGTCCCATATACTGAATAATAACGGTAATAACTTGACACATACACAACATAGCATCACGCCTGCATTCCCCGAAGGGGTAGGCAGAGGTGTATTACACGCCCACGATTCGCCAGCTATGTTTAAGACCCACGTAATAGGTGCCAAGCCTATTGCCGTCTACCGGGCACATTTGCAAACTCCGGGGTGCTACTGAGAATTTTTCTTTTTAGGAAAAAGCTCAATAACACTGCCCGACCCGGGAATTGAACCCGAGACCTCATGATCAGCAGTCGCTTACACTACCGCTGCACCACAGAAGCAGTTTTTGAAAAGCTTTCACGCTGTAATTACTGAACCATTTAGAAATGATCTGGAGCCTAGAAAAGGACATAGGCTACTTTTCCTACCGGAAGATATAATGGTTCCCGTGGGAAAGCTATTATCCCATCTATTCAAAAAGGAGGACTTCGTTCGCCTTTAAGTGCACCCAAAGGTGGTGTTTTCTATAAGAAACTTTTAGCGGGCAGTAATGAGTTTTTCATTACTCATACTCGGAAAGTAGGTTTGAAGTTGCCTGAGGAGCGGGTTGAAAGTAATACTTTTCAGCCCTAGGGAGAATCGTTTTCAACTGACAGCTGTCAAATTATTAAAAAAAACTAGTTCTATTTTCACATGTTTTAAAATATTTTACCATTTTTTCAATGTTGAAAATGAAAAATAATGGCTGTTATACTGGCCGGCCACAAAAAAAACTTTAAATAAATAATTATCTCAGCAGTTGATGTAAATTAAAATTCACTCATTTTTGCATGTTGTTATTTTTACTTTACTTGTATTCGTAATGAAAAGCACAGTGTTTACCTCGGGTTAAAGACTTATTTACTTAGTTCCTCGAACTATAGGCGCTGAAACCCATCTCGGGACTAAATAAGTTACTTTCACCCCTAGGGTAACAATGTACTCAAATTCAAATTCAAATTCAAAAATATCTTTATTTCATAGGTCTATTAAGTAGCACTTAAAATCGTCAATAATACACTAATAATTAACACGAGCGCCTGAGGCGAGTGCAACCGCAATAACAAAGTGGCGATTGCAATCGCCACAAGCGGCCTGATTCCGTAGTAAAGCCTTTCATGAGAAGAACCCGGCAAGAAACTCATGGGCCACTTTTTTAAATTGACAATTCATTACAATTTAATATAATCTTTATAACTAAAATTACATTATATCTTATAAAACAATTTTGAAAATGAATGAATGAATGAGGAGCAGCTCAAGCCTATTTAATTTTATCCTCAAGATAATTCGAAACAGTGTAATAACCTTGATTACAAAGTCAAATTTTTATGGCTTTTTTAAACTTATTTAGTGGCATGTTTCGGACAAGGTATTAATCCTCTATAAGTGCGCTGCGATTCTCTTTGCCGCGCACTTTTTGAATTTGGAACATCTTAGTGTTCAGCGCCAAAGAAATCGAATGTAAATATTGTTTGAATAAAGACTGGTTGGTACGACGGCCGGATAAAATATGAGGCGCCTTTTATTTTCTCATAGTGGGTGATGAAAAGTAGAGTGTATCACTTGGGCGCAAAATATATTTTTGGTTCGGGCGACGTACTTTGAATCCTTCGCTACGTTCAGGATTCTATTAAAGAATCTACTCTAGAATCTCTCACTTCGCTCTGAATACAAAAAAGCGCCCTCGCCGTAAAAATATTATTGTGCTCCCTTATGATACAATCTACCTATTATTTACATAGAGATAATAATTAGCGTGCGAATGATGTACTTATATTCTGGAGGCTAGTAAGTAATAATAAAATAGAGATAAAAAGAGAATCAGGTAAATAATAATAATTCATTTGATAGTTATTAAAATAGTGAATGTGAATTCGATGGCTCCTGTGGTTTTTTAATGATTAATTAGTTATTGTAGTGAGGACGAAGTGGATTGGTCCGGAAGTGATTGAATAATTTATGACAATTTATATTTTAGTTTGTTATTCTTAAAAGTATTCTTACCAATAGACAATTACCATCACACTTTCACAATTAATTTAGATAATACCCAATTGTGCCCATGACACGCCATTCACTAAAATAGCCACATATACGCATCTCCCCGGAGACAGGCAGAAAGATATGTGAGCCTTAGCAGGGCAGCACTATATCCCAAAATGTCCATTAAGATGACGCAGGCAATTACGGATCGAATAAAAAAACATAATCTCGGGGATGTCCTTTTAGACCTTCCAAAAACACATAGGCATAGGCACTCACACACTCACTCTCTCTATCTATCAGTCTCTCTCTCACACACATACACACACACGCGCCACGCATTCACACACACACACACACACACACACACACAAAAACACACACACACACACACACACACACACACACACACACACACAACACATTTCATTATTTATTATCTTACGTATTTAAATTGGTAATATTTCTCATTTTGGTTTAAGATTTTTTCATTTAATTAGGTTAGCGTTATTAGTTTTTTTTCTTAACTAATGTAGCTGTTAATGTAGATACACAAAGATTGTAAACTTTTTATCTTATCTTATCTTAATATGGCTGCATGAATTTTCTCAGCATGAATGGGCCGGCCCGATCGGGGAAGTACCTACCCTGCCATAGAAGATTAGCGTACCGTAGGTACTCCTACTGTTGTGTTTTGTATAGTAAATAAAGCGCGCCGAAGGCCCGATCAACCCCTCCCCCCTTATCCTCTCCTTATTATCCTTCCTCTCCGTCTCCTATCCCGTTCTTTAAAGTTGGTGACGCGCGAGTCATGTCTATGGTGTTTTGCTAGCATCCATAGGCTACGATAACCACTGACTTTCAGGTGAACAGTATACTTGTTTGCCGTGTAGTAGATATAAAAGACCTACCTATTGCACGCCTTATAAGCGAAGCGTTGAGGTGGGTACTACTCTCGATTTACACAGAACAACTGATTTTTCAAACTTAAAATGTCTCTATTTATCATATATTGCACTTGTAAAATAATATATACACACACATATCAAGAAAAAAACTCAATTTTTAACACTCATGATATTTTTGATGCCATTTTTGTTATTTAAACAAGTTAAAAAACTGTTTAAAAAAGTTATGTCTTGGACGTCCGTGTGTGTAATGTATGTTAACACGATAACGACCGAAATACTTTACTAATCGAGTCTTTTTTTTGCTTTTAAACTTCAGTATAATTACGAATAGAGGCCTATTACTTTTCGCGGGCTGATTCGGTGTGGTTTAATTGTTATTAAATAAACAAAAAAAATAGTGAATATTTACGCTTGACTCGATGGCACAGTGGTACACTAAAACCAGCGCTATAGTTTGTTTCGTAAGAACTACTTCTATAGACCAATATATTAGTACTTCTTAAAATTAGCGCTAGGTGAGAACCACATTAGTATTTTTTTAAATTAGCGCTATCTAGACATGAGAACCACATTAGTGTTTTTTTAAATTAGCGCTATCTATGTGATTTATTGAAAACTACTTAGTAAGACCAATACATTATTAGTTACTTATCAAATAATCAATCTTATTGTGAAAGATGAAGTTTATGAGGCATGCACTTTTGGATTTTCCAAAGTATTTCGAATGACGATTTGGTACAAAAAAAGCGCCTGATGTCACGTGTACGAGTTTATGTGAGGCCGTTGTAAAACTCGGAGCCTCTTGGCAGTAGTTCGTTCCGCAACTCGCGACCAAGAAGGAGGAGGTGATTTTCCGCTCACCTCATTCCACCACTATGACTATGAGTGAACCCGGACTGTACCTAAGTGCTAGATTTGCATGGCACTAAAAGGCGTTTTTTGATGGCTAACCAATGGCGTGAATGAGGCTGCAATGCGTTAAAGCTACCGCGCACCGTGTAAGTTGATCGAGCGATAGTAATGTGAACCCGTTCATTCAAGACACCTTGTTACTGTTAAGAATTTGAAATCGCACCCGAACAACACTAATTGGTATCAAAATGTTTTATTTTTAACTATATTTTTTTATTATATTGTAATTTATAGGTTTAGCAGTTATAATCAAACTAAAAAAAAATAATGTACGTCACTTCAAGGATTATGCATTACGGGCATTACTATTCTGCAACAATTAAATGTGCTAACTTCCTATAATATTCTAATGCATACAGCGTGCTCCAAAAACTACACTGTAGTTGCTCTTTTTGTTTGTTATCTCTGTTATTATAATTTTTATTAAGTTTTATTATAAGTTAAATATTTGAAAAGTACTGCACTGCATCTTATGGCTTTCATTTACAAGCTTAGTATATCAACAGGATTTAAATATTTACTTTTTCTAAAGTATTCAAAGAAATTGAGAAAAATGCACATTCATTCTTCACTCATTAATTGTCCACCTGCGAAATGAAATGGTTAAAACCTTTCCATTACTGCTAAGCATTGATGATTAACAGTATTCTTAGTATTGTTGACCCATGAGCGGCTTTGACCACTTACTTTTAGATGGACCATGTATTATCTACAACCATTACAAAAAGGTTGACTATTAAGTTTTTCAGAGAAGACGTGGAATTTTTCTAAATGTATAAAGTAATGAATAAACAATAGTACAAAAAATATTATCTACAACATTACGTGCATGTTGCGAATAATATATAAATATCTACATATTTCAGAACAACCTGTATATCAATAACATATTTGCGTAGGTAAATCGTTTGCGGAAAGCAGCCAATTATAATTTTAGTATAAATAGTAATGTATGTTGATAGCACATATCAAAGTTTTTTGATTACCTCAAAAGAACGGTAAGTGGTGATAGAAGCAACGAAGCCGAACAGTATATCAGTTACCTTTCAGTCTACAAATTTCATATTTCCAGGGTAATCTATTCCTTTGTGGTCTTGTATGAATATAGTATTGACTACTTATCTCTTGCAGGAAATCATGAAGTACCTTCTAGTGTTGTGCTGTGCCATGGTAGCCGCCGCTGCCGAAGACAAATACACCGACAAATATGACAGCATGAACGTGGAGGAAGTCTTGAATAACCCGCGCTTGATGCACGCATACGTCGACTGTATCTTGGACAAAGGTCCGTGCACCACCGAGGGCAAGGAACTCAAAGGTGAATATACCACTTACATGTCACAAACATTATGAATACAAAAAAAAATATTTTATATAAATTCAATTCAATTCAAATTTATATAAATTCACACAAACAGAAAATTACATATTTGCATGTATATATCATATTTATAGACAGTACGCTTGATTGGAGATCGCAAGTAACTAACATCTGTCAGAAAGTTACGGGTACCCTTCGCTCGCTTTACCGTCTGAAGAACTTCCTTCCAATTACGATCAAAACAACGTTGATGCAGACCTTGGTTTTCCCTATCATTGATTATGCTGATGTGTGTTACCTTGGCCTGAATGCAGATCTGCTAAATAAACTTGAGCGTCTTCTCAACAATTGCATTCGATTCGTTTTTAATCTTCGTAAATACGACCATATCACCAAATTTCGCACGCAACTGAATTGGTCACCAATAAGGCAAAGACGCAGTTTACGAGCATTGACATTTCTTTACTCACTTCTAAACTCTTCTAATGCTCCTACGTACCTTAAGCCTCATTTTCAATTTCTTTCCTCTACACATGACCGGCATCTTCGTTCTGCTAACAACCTCCTTCTTCTCTATCCGTCCCACTCTTCCAGTGTTGTTCACTCTTCCTTCTATGTCCAGTCTATTCTACTTTGGAATGCATTACCTCTAGAGATCGAGATAGCCACTAGTCGTAAAACTTTCAAAGCTAGAGTTCACGAGCTTTATTCCAGTTTTTTGGCAGAGTCTTCACTCTAATTAGCGCTTACTTTTGACGCACACAATTTGTTATTTATTTTTATTTATGTCAGTATATATGTATGTATATTATATACGTTATTTATTACTGTATGTGTTCTTTTAACATATAAGTATTCTTACGGTATTAATATGTAATTCTATTATAGCAATAAGTATATATATTATAGTATTATTCTTAAATGCACCTACCACTACATTTCTGCTCCGCCCCAGGTAGACTGGTAGAGAATGCCTAAGGCATTAAGTCCGCCTTGTACTTGGCATGTGCAAAAGTTTTAAAATAAATAAATAAATAAAATGCAAATACATAATTATGGAATAAGAATGATAGCCACGAGCAGGCTTTGAACCCTTGTGTCCTAGACTACCGTTCCAGATGCTGTGCCAACCGAGCTATCATAAAATTTAGAAATTTTTATATATATTTTTAGTATTTGACATGCTTAGGCATATACACCATTTTCCACTTTGTGTTTAATATCATAAAATTTGCTCGACAAGACCCACCAGTATACATATAATGAGCTGTAATAAATATATATCAATAACACCGGTTCCAAAATAGTAGTTAACTAGCCTTTGCCCGCGGCTCCGCCGCATCCAAAAGCTAGTTTTTAAGTTATATCTCAGGTTCCCAATATAGTAGTGGGATAAAATGTATACCAATTTTTAAGTCTAATCAAGAGCTATCAAATAAAAAACTTGCATCAAAATTCGTTTAGTAGTTTTTGCGTGATATATTATTTTATTATAACGAACTAACAAAAATTCTAAAAAAAATTGTTTTGTGTTTAGACACGCCTATACAGCCCATTACAGTATTTTTTTCTCAAATATCTTAAATGTACTTTAACAGCTCTGTTACAGCTTTATTAAGCACTTGACACGCTCCGACGTTATCCAGCACTTTATATCGCACTTTGTGTTCCGGTTGGTTACTATGAATTAAAAACTATTATATTTTATTCCAGATCATGTACAAGATGCTGTCGAGACCGGATGCTCTAAATGTACGAAGACTCAAGAAAAGACAGTCACCGATGTTATTAAAAAACTAATCAAGGATGAATTGACCATCTGGAACGAGCTCACCGCCAAGTACGACCCTAAAGGCGAATGGCGTAAGAAATACCAAGACCGCGCCAAACAATTTGGCATCGTGTTCCCATCCAAATAATTGCAATTTATTAAAGTGTTAGTTGTAACCCTCAAATAGACATAATTATTTATTTCAATTACTTGTAACGCCTCAGAGCGAGGCCTTATTTATTTTAAGAGGTTTACGCATGGTGTTATTTATCTTAAGGTCATGCGACCTAGACTAGTGTCATATCTACATCTATCTATCTATCTATACACAGCTTACAGTTATACTTTAAAAGTCCTTAAACGGTAACGTAATTTTAAGCCTTGGATCACACCCGGGTCTAATGAAGTGTTTGAGAAATCGTGACAATCTACATTTGAAGTCTCAAAAAGATCCTGATAACCAAGTCCTACGCATTACATATATCCGCTACAGAAACTACTGTAATGATTTTTTTTTAAATATAAAGCGGAAAAAAAAACATATCTCCCAACATAGTAGCAAAAAACTTTGGAAAGTTATTAAGACAATTACTTATACTACTAAGCCTCAAATTCAAGCCAGCAAATTAATTTCTAATAATAATCCCATTGAATCTTTAAATTTAATTAATGTAACTTTTGTAACTTGTTAGTAAATCATTGGCTGTATCAATTGTAAACAATAATACCACACGTATCGATACATCTGATACAAAGGCCCAACTGCAGTCATTTGGACTACTGCCGACTGGTCCTGCTGAAGTGCTATCAGTCATTTCCTTGCTTAAAAATGATTCTGCAATTGGCCAAGATAGTATCTCAGGATATATTATTAAGCGCTACAAGAACTTATTGGTTGGACCCATTACGTACATATGTAATCTTGCATTCACGTCATTCAATTTTCCTTCCGCTTTCAAGTGAGCCTTAATTCATCCAGTGCACAAATCAGGAGATGCTCTGTAAACAATTATCGCCCCATTTCAGTCCTAACTGCTTTATCAAATCTTCTAGAAAGACTAGTGAATAAACGACTGATTAATTACCTTAATACACATAAAATTCTATCTAATTTTCAATTTGGATTCCGTACCAGCAAATCAACAAATGATGCGGTACATAAGCTTACAGACTTCCTAGTTAGAAACATGGACAAAAAGCAAAAAGTTATGGGCATTTTACTAGATATATCAAAAGCGTTTGACACAATCTCTGTCCCACTGCTTTTACGCAAATTGTATAGGCTAGGCATTCGCGGAAACCAGCACAAATTCTTTGCTAGGTATCTTACCGGACGGTCGCAGTTTATAAAAATAGAAAATATGATAAGCGACGCTCTAACTATCTTGCACGGGGTCCCACTAGGAAGCATTTCGGGCCCAACGTTGTTTCTCGTCTACATAAACGACTTCTGCCAACTAAAACTAACAAATCCAAAAATTGTAACATTTGGTGACACAGCACCGCTATTTCACGGGCACTCATGGGATGAAGTCCATTGCCTTGCACAAAATGGCTTAAATATTGTTAACCAGTGGCTTGCTGACAACCTTTTAAGTCTTAACGTGGACAAGACTAAATTTGTCCAATTTGCTCCTGCAAACATTACTCATTCTCTATCACCTTTACAAGCCCACTCATGTGCGTCTTTATGCAATTGCTCCTTTTTTTTTAGGTGGGCTAATATGTCCTATCGCGCACCCTGCTGCTCGGGGAGACAACGATGTAGTGTGGGGCTCTCACCCACTAAAAACCCACCGTGCGCCCTCATCCGCCCTTGCTACGGCGGATCACGGGTACCGCGTCGTTTCGACCACGATCCGCAGGTGGCAGCCCCTTCGGGCTTTTATCTTGTGCGACGCCCCGCGCACTTGGGCGTCAACCCTTCGCGGTAGGCTTCCGCGGACGGCAGGGTACTCCCCGACCCCACCGTCCGCAGCCTCGGCTAGGGCGGCATCAGGCGCAGGTAAGCGCGCGCACGCCGCCCCGCGCGCTGGCGGCGAATCGGGTCCGCGAAGGAGGATTCCTCCCGGACCCTTTCCGCCACCTCCTTCCGCGAGATGACAGCCTCGCAGAAGGCGGCGACTGTGGTCCAGGCCTTGTCACTGCCAACCATCACTCGCGCAACTGCCGGCAGCGACAGGTTCACGACTATAACCCGACAAAACCTGCACCAACCGGAAGGTAAGGACCCCGTGCTGCCGCCCTGCCCATTCTTCCAAGATCGGCTGGAGCACTCCCACGGTGGGATTATTCCGGCTAACGCGCAGGCTGCATCGCACGAGACCGTGTGGTACCCGCGTATTGCCCTGACCGCTATGACCCTCTGTGGACGCCACAGAAGGGCCCTATTGCGAGCGGCCAGGGACTCCGCCCACACGGGCGCGTCGTACAGTGCCATTGACCGTACTACCCCCACGTAGAGTCATCGACACGCGTGACTCGGTCCACCCAAATTTGGCATCAGTCGCTCGAGGGCGGACGCCGTGCCGACGAGCTTTGGCGCAAGACGGCGGAAGTGCTCATCAAAGTGGCACCGTCCATCCAATACCAGGCCCAGATATTTGATGTGGGCCTGGATTGGAAAGTCCACACCGTTGACCGCTATCGAGGTGCTGGCGGGTGGGCCACGTCGGGGCCCATGGAAGAGTAGGGCCTCCGACTTGGTAGGGCCTCCGACTTTATGCAATTGCTCCTGCCGTAACCTCCAAGTTCTAGATAATGTCAAGTATCTAGGTATCATAATTGACAGGGCTTATATACGAATGTCATCGAGCCCTGTCACAGGTATGTATCGACAATGATAATACTCTACAGAGGATCAAGGGACATCAAGTCACGCGGTAATGACACGGCTGATGAATTGGCAAGAGGAAGCTCGGAGGCGACAGCGATGGGCCCTGAGCCCATTCTGCCCCTACCATTTGCCTTTCATCGGAAAATACTGCGACAAAACACCAAGGTAGAGCATCAACAATATTGGTCTAATCTAGGTACATGCAGGCAAGCTAGAGAGGCCCTCCCAACAATCAGCCCCGGATTGTCACGTAAGCTACGGCTAATGAATAGGCCTCAGCTACGACTTTTAGTCGCAGCCCTAACTGGACATGCCCTACTCAATAAACATTTATTTATACTGGGTGTTACAGACAGCCCCCTCTGCAGAGCCTGCACGGAGGCAGAAGAAACAACCACCCATGTCATCATCGAATGCCCAGGGGTGGAGGAGTACCGGGCACGATACCTCGGGTCACAGAGGTCACTCCCAGAAGTCATCAGCAACGTTAAGGGTCTGCTAGGCTTCTTGGTAGAGTTGGGTTGGCTAGAGTAGTACCACCAAGCCGTCACGCAAAATAGGTGCATTGAAAGACGTCGAGTTGCGGGAAATAAGCCCGTGTATCACTATCATAATTGACAAAAGACTTAACTTTCATAAACACATTGATTCGCTTGTAATAAGAACCCTTAAACTGATTTATAGTTTTAAAAACCTCCGATCTATTGCTGACGAAAAACTTATAAAATCAGTTTACTATACACTGTGTAGATCTGTTTGACTGACTGCATATCATCCTGGGGTTGTGCTAGTAAGACATACATGCTTAAACTAGAACGTGCCCAGAGGGCTGTCCTCAAAGTTTGTTTCTTTCTACCTTTTTTCCATCCCGCTATAGCTCTCTATCAGTCATGTTAAATGCTCACGGTACGCCAACTATTCATTCTTCAAATTATAAATATGCAACACAAACTTTTAAATTATAACCCTTTACAAAATGCAAACAAGCGTCGGAAAAATTATACGAGTATTTGCGCAACCTAATCTACAAAAATGGCTTTTTCAAGCAAATTCTTTTGTAGTAGTCTTGTGTAGTAATTTTTTACTTGTCCATTTACAATATTTCTATGTATCAATGTAAAAGTCACATCATGGCTTTTTACCCAAACTTACTCAGACCCATTAGTAAAAAAAACTTAAACTATAATTTTTCTTAAATAAAAACTTGATTAAAGTAGGATTTACTCCATTGATCTATAAATAATAAGGATACACAATTGTGTTTAGAAATCGTGGCAAAAGTTGTATGTATAACCTTACTGTTTGTCCGTGTGATCTCACCACCCCATTCCTTCCCACGGGTATCGTATGAGGCGACTAAGGGACGTAAGCAATCATCATCCATTGCATATCTGGTGGTAGGGCTGGGTACCAAGTAGGAGTACTCACTTGGTATCGGGCCCGAGTGGGTTGGTACCACCATCTCCCGTGTGACCGGCCATGAAGCACATCGTTGCGTTTTGGTTGTAGCAGGAGATAGCCGTTTATTCTTTCATTTCATATTTGTGAAATGAAATGGTGACCAGCGGCTTGACAATGCTCTCGGTGTAGTTGAGTCCATGAGCGACGGCTACCATTTACCATCAGATGGGCCGTGGCTCGTCTGCCACTACATGGAATAAAAAAAACTTAAATGTATAGCATTCATTTCGCATTAATTTTATAAAATAGTAACAACTTCTAACCGCGTGCGTGAGTGTAATTACACTATTCAGATAGAATGAGAGAGAAAAAGAGAGAGTGAATGAATCAAAAGACTAGTATTATTAGGCGTTGCGGGCCTAGCGGCTGCTCGTGCGTTACAACAACACTAAACGTAACGAGTGCAGGGAAAAAGCGTAATTTGCACTTACACCACTAGCACCACCTTTGGACACTTTTAGTGCCTAATTTTGGATCTTCTTGTTTTTTTATATACGTCAATGATTTACTCACACATACCAGTCATATACTCGCTTGTATATCAGCAAAGCACACTCACATTTAGACACACACACACACCCCACACACATACATACACACACACACACACACACACACACACACACACACACACACACACACACACACACACACACATTTTATTTTGTAATCTCTTTTTTTCTATTACCCTGTACCAAAAAGGGTAAGTGAGTTCCAGTGGCCCGCCAACACAAGCAGAGAGACGGCACACGGCGGGTTTATTTAGTAGGTGAGGGCCCCACACTAGGTACCCTGTTCGTTTCCTAAACTTTTCCCACGTTAACAACTCAAAAAAAAGCTTTTTTTATTTGGTCTGAGGTTAACAAAACAAAATGTAAAAAAAATGCTGGATTCTTTGAGAAACATCGCATACGCTAATATTAAGAACGCAAAAGTGAGTTTATTTGTTACGAATTTTCACCACCCTGTTGCCATCAGGATTTGAAGTCAATAGCAGATCCAAGGAAAAGAGATCGTTGTTCTCCGGCGACTGGAACGTCCGCCACCCGCAATACCTGCCGTAAACAAAAGCCGCTGGCGGACCACTGTACTTGCAGTTTCAGTGGCCCGCCAGTACAGGTACAGGCGGTGAGATGGTATACGGCGTATTTATTAAGTGGGTGAGGGCCCCACACTACCCTGTTCGTTGTTCCGAACGACGGCGCCGGGGTGTGTGGTTACGTACAATTTTAACCGCCTTAACAAAAATAGGGGTCTACATCTATTAATATACAATCGATTGGTAGTACAACTACAAACCTAGAAATTTTAGATTTGCTATTAATGAACGTATATGAAAACTAGCCAAGTCAGACCTTAGGCTTCAATATATTGTCCTAAGTTATCAGAAGAAATGATATTTTGAGTTGTTATAAAATATTTTATGTTGTTATAAATAATCACCACCCATTTAGATCTCATTTCGCACCCATTTTTTTGGCACCCATTTAGATCTCATTTCTTTTGTCGTTGAAGTCAACAACCAAGGCATATATCATAAGATTGAACTTGGCTCTCATTTCACATTTATGTTTTTGATGGGATATAACCCGATCGAAGACAAAACGTCACTTTAACCTGCACTATAATTCAGTAGTATTAAAACCTCAGACAAAACGAGAACATTAAGAATGGATTCAAACTCGAATATATAGAAGAATAACTATACCGAGAATAATCTATTCCACGACTTTATTCTCTTAGATAATCAACAGTCGTTTTTCCACGCCATCTGACGTATCGCTTATACTAGGAATAGCTATTCGCGAATAGCGAAGTGAATGTAATACCCAGCAAAAAGAAATTGTTCTACAAACGGGACAGTGTATAACATTTATTGTAAAGTATCTACTTTGAAACGAATTGTTGCAAATGACTTCATTTGCAACAATCCGTTTCAAAATCCCTTCATTTCTGAACCAGTTTAGAAAACTTCAACGCGTGATAGTCATATCATGAGGCTCCCATTTTTCAAGGTTTCTCTTCAAGCCAGTATCGTTGGCTTCCATCCATCCATCAGCTTTTCAAAGCCCACTGCTGGACATAGGCCTCCCCAAGAGAACGCCACAATGAGCGGTCTCGTCATGGGGGATAATGCCGTAATCGCCACGCTTGGCAGGCGGGTTGGCGATCGCAGTGGATGTTGTTAATACTCGAGGAAGTGCTGCTGCCCACTCCCCCGGTATTCCCTCAGTCGGCTCTTACGACTCCCTTGGGTAGAGAGGGGTGGGACAATTCTAAAGCCGGCCCCACACGGCATTGTTGGCATACCCAACGTAAAACCATGCCGCTAATTATTTGGTACTTTGACACCGACAGGCTTCCACCAGTACTAGCGGAGATGGTCGCTGCTGGAGTTGAAGTTTCCGCTACGAAAGCGGGTAAACCAATAATGCATAGTGGGTTCGCTAGCCATATCCCCTCCAAACACAAGATTGAAATTGCGAGCAGTTTGCCACGTTGGAACTTGTATTCGAATATTACTCCGATTTTCGCTGTATCCGTCTTCGCGTTAGAAGCTAAATGTAAAAAAAGCAATTCTAACCCAATCTGCGCAGCTTGACTGCACAGATTTCATCAGTTTGGAAATGGACCTCCGATACCTGTCTTGTGGGTTCGATTTCCATGCCGGGCAACTCTTTGTGTGACCAACAAATTAATGGTTGTTCTGGCACTGGGTGTACTTTGGTCTATGAAATTGTATATCCGTCTCCCGCGATACGTGGATTATTAAATAGTGCAGGGTGCTTTTAAAAAAAAAACAAAACAATAAAATTGTCGAGCATGTAATTTTGAATGTCATAGTTTTCGTGTGAAAAATGTTTCACTCTGTCACTGTGTTGGTTTAACTTTTATTTAGCAACATCATATTTAATTATTGTTACAGCCTGGATATACACAGAATATTAACCCTAATAAGAAGTTCCTCTGGGATTTGCCAAAATGAGTTTATGGACCAAAATCTAAAGTCCTCGGCGAAGTCACGGCCAAAAGCTAGTAAAAGTTAAGCAAAAGTACTTATGCTACTACTATTTCATTTATTTGCCTAAATATCATTTAACCCTATAGGAAGTCTAAAATAATGGCCTGAGTTGCCTAAATTATAACGAAAACAGTACCTACAAATCGTCTTAGGAAGCCACAAAATCTCTTCAACGTTTACTTAGGACAACTTTATGCAACATTACAAATATCATTGTTTGTTTAACCCGCTTATTTCGACTTAGCAGGTACCAGTCAAATATAGCCTTTGGATTGTAACAAACAGTTCTGTTGTTAGGAAAATGATGACTGGCGAGGGCCTCTATATATCTTATTTTATTTCATAGAATGGGAATTATATATAGATTATATCCATGAGGTGGTGGACAAGAATACAAGGTATCCCTACAGCCTACCTATAGGTACACCTATCAATTTTACTGTATTATTTTAGCTTCTATTATAGGTACCTACCTATATTCCGCCGGCGGACCACTGAAGTAATGCAAAACAATTCGAGTAGTCCGCCAATACAGGCGGAGAGACGTCGCACGGCGGGTTTATTTAGCGGCTGAGGGCCCCACACTACACTGTTCGTTGCCCCGAACGACGGGGTGTGCGGTTTGCTACATTTTTTCCCGCAATAACAAAAAAGGTACCTAGCTATATCAAAAAAAATGTATGCAAATACATCCGGTAGATGGCGCGGGTCTTATTAAACTAAACTACTGAATGTGAGGTGCAAGTGGAGTTTTAGCACGTTTCTACGATAGCATAGCGGTCTAAAGCAGCCTCCCAAATCGGGGAAGACACTAGTTCGAATGCTGCTCATAGAGAATTTATCTTTTTCCAATTTCATAAAAATTTGGTCCAGTAAAATAGGCATAAGCTACTTCTACTTTTTCATGTTAATTTAAATTAACTTTGGGTGGTTACCGTCCTCCATTTTTCTTTGTCAATTGCTAATGCACATAATATTTCACGTCGAAACAGACAGACAGTAAAATGCATTAGTCGTAGCGAACATTATCCAAATGAATTGAAATGTTCATGACGTTATAGCACCTGCTGTTACATCAAATGGTTTAATTGAATTAAAGCTGTTCCACAAGATTTAGATTTATAAATACATAAAATGTAATAATGTAACAATTGTAAATAGTGTACTGTAGTACTGTAGTTTTGCAAAGTTTTGATACTGTTAATTAGAAACAGTAACATCTGCCTTAAAATTAATAAAAATGATGTAATACTGTTCAATGGGCGGTGATATTTCTAATAGCAATTTCTGTCCGAGATCCTTTTATGTTTGCTCAGTCTGGCCTCTAATATAATGTTTATTTAAATTAGCTTTTTAATATTTTATTTTATTAGCTGAAGTGAGCGGTTTTGCATATAAAATAATATATATTCAAAATTCACTTGAATAATCCATAAGTAATATAAAATCAAGACGCTGTCCGCATCCACGCTATCGTACTAGGTTTTTAATTTTATTGTATTAGTTTAATATATTTATTTTATTTTAGGTCCTAACAGTTATGATTCTGTCCCTTTCACCAATAAAAGGGGTATTATTGCTATTGGCAAAATCACATTTACTGCTCCAAGATTTAGTATAATATTGTTTCAAATAACTAAATTAATCCTGATACAAATACATACTAAACTATTATAAAACTGTAACAGAGCTGTGTCTGTACATTCAAGATATTTGAGAAAAAATGACTGTAATAAGCTATATAGGCGTGTCTAAACCCAAAACAATTTTTTTAGAATTTTTGTTTGTTCGCTCATTACACAAAAACTACTGAACGGATTTTGATGCAACTTTTTTTATTTGGCCTTGATTAGACAAAAACTGGTATACATTTTAACCCGCTACTATATCGGGAACCTGAGATATAACCGAAAAACTAGCTTTTGGCTGCGGCGAGGCCGCTGGCAAAGGCTAGTACTAAATAAGAATAATAATGCTTTAAATATTTTTACATATAAAATGTTTAAAATTAAATAAAGGCCTAATGTAATAGGCTGAGTACTGCGGAGCTATTATTTTTTTCGTGATAAAAAGTATTTATTTTATATAGGTATCAATATAGTGTCTAATGTCTATTGACGACAAACACCCAAACATTCAAACATGGAAACATTCTTTCTTACATAGTAGGATGTTGATATTTTATATATTTTTTTTATGATATTTTTATATTTTGTTATACATATATTGATGACATGATATTTTTATATATATTTGTCACGATGGCTGAATTAGCAAAGCATCTGGGACTGTATTCCATGAGATGTAGGTTCAAAACTTGTTCGTGACTGTTATTTTCAATTTCACATTTTCACACTTTGTTTTAATTTATATGGCTAAGCATGTTGAATGCTAAAAATATATCAAAATATTACATAGGGTTGCGTCATTATTTGGTATGAATCTTAATTGTAAAATTAAGCTTACTTGATCGGTATAAGTATGCAAATACTTCCGACAGATGGCACAGGCGTCACCCAAGACGTTAAGAATAAATGTGTTATCGAGATATACAGTTTCGAGCAATTTTCATGATGGCTGAATTGGCAAAGCATTTGGGCGTTATTCCAGAAAATGCAGGTTTATTTTCGATTTTTTTAGGCTATTATAGAATATATATATTATATTTTTGTAGGCTATTATAGAAAGATTTTGGACAAGTTTTAATGGAAGTGATGTTTCTGTCCGTAGGACTAGTATCTATTCTGTGGTCATGGTCTCAGTCGCTCGTCCGATATTCTTTCCAATATGTAAGTAAGTAATTTACGGCTATGAAAATACGCTTAGGTAGGTACTTGTTTTATATATGTATGTAGATGTGTAGATACTTCCATCCATCCATCAGCCTTTCAACGTCCACTGCTGGACATAGGCTTCCCCAAGAGAACGCCACAACGAGCGGTCCTGTGCTGACCGCATCCAACGGCTCCCCGCGGCTTTGACCAGATCGTCGGTCCACCTTGTGGGGAGCCGTCCTACGCTGCGCCGTCCGATACGTGGTCGCCACTCGAGAACCTTTCTTCCCCAACGGTTGTCGGTTCCTCGAGCGATGTGGCCTGCCCATTGCCACTTCAGCATGGCAGCCCGGCGGGCTATGTCGGTCACTCTCGTTCTCCTACGGATCTCCGTATTACGTATTCGATCACGTAGGGAAATACCAAGCATAGCCCGCTCCATGGCCCGCTGAGCGACTTTGAGCCTTGAAACGAGGCCAACATTCAGAGACCACGTCTCTGTTCCGTATGTCATCACTGGCAACACACACTGGTCGTAGACCTTCGTTTTCAGACACTGCGGAATATTGGACGAGAAGATCTTCCTTAGCTTCCCGAACGCTGCCCAGCCGAGTTGGATTCGTCGATTGACCTCTTTCTCCAAGTTGTGCCTACCTAACTGGACCGTTTGTCCCAGGTAGACATAATGGTCGACAACTTCGAGAAGCGCACTCCCGACTAGGACCGGTGCAGAAATGACATGGACATTAGACATGACTTTCGTCTTGTCCATGTTCATTTTGAAACATACTAGTCGGGAAACCCTGCTGAGATCATTGAGCATGGTGCCAAGGTCCTCCAGCGATTCTGCCATGACTACAATGTCGTCGGCATATCGAAGGTGAGTGATGTATTCGCCATTGATGTTGATGCCGAATCCGGTCCAGTTCAAGAGCTTGAAGACATCTTCCAATGCAGCGGTGAAGAGCTTCGGGGACATAACGTCTCCCTGTCTAACACCTCTCCGCAGTTGGATCGGTCTCGTACTCCTGTCCTGAACACGGACTGACATGGCGGCGTTTCTATACAAGCACTTCAGCACTTCGATGTACCGATAGTCAATTTGGCACCACTGAAGGAACTGCAGCACCGCCCAAGTTTCGATCGAATCAAAGGCTTTCTCATAGTCCACAAACGCCAGACACAGAGGCCGATTATATTCCTCGGTTTTCTGTATAATCTGGCGTAGCGTATGGATGTGGTCTATCGTACTATAGCCTTTTCAGAAACTGGCTTGTTCGGGAGGCTGGAAGTCGTCAAGCCTGCGCGTGAGTCGATTTGTAATGACCCTCGAAAACAACTTATAGACATGGCTCAAGAGCGAGATGGGTCTATAGTTCTTCAAGAGGGTTCTGTCACCTTTCTTGAAGAACAGCACCACCACGCTTCTGGTCCACGACTCTGGAACGTCGCCCTCGAGAACGACGGAATTGAACAGCCTCTGAAGAGCTTTTAAGACCGGCTTTCCGCCAGCTCTCAGAAGCTCCGTGGTGATTCCGTCGTCTCCCGGTGCCTTTCCGTTCTTTAGTTGTTTGAGAGCCATTCTGATCTCGTACAGGCTGACGTCCGGGATATCTTCGGTAAAGTGCCGAGTTAGCTTGGATCTGGGATCTTGGACCAAGCCGACAACAGGACTCTGGGACACACAATTGTCCATAGAACTGGTGGATCTCTCTCAAGATCTCATCTCGGGATGAAACGACAGTGCCGTCGTTGGTCCTCAGCTTAGTCAACTGGCTTCGGCCGATAGACAGATCTCTTGCGAACACTTTCGAGCCTTGGTTCCGCTCCATCGCCTCTTTAATGCGGATAGCACTAAATTGGTGGATATCATGTCGCACGGCCTTGGAGATCTGTCTGTTTAACCGCCTCAGGCAGGACTAATCGGCTGAAGACTGGACTGTCATTTCTTTTCTCCTTTCCATGAGCTTGAGAGTATGGTCCGAGAGTTCACGAGTCCTACTAACGCGACGGGCCTTGAAGTAGGTCGACCCGACCACTTGGACAGTTTGCACGAACCTGCTGTTCAAATCGCTCGCCGATTCGCACTCCTCCAGACATTGGAAGCGACTTTGCAGTTTGAGCTGAAAGCTCTCGGGGTTCTGGTATTGGGCAGGTGTTGGTCGGAGCGTAGACTTCATCAAGCGTGACCTCTCGACTTTCATGCTAATATTCAAAATGCCCCTGACTAGTCGGTGATCACTCCCAGTTTTAATCCTGCTGATCACTGAGACATCATTGAATATGTGTCGTTTGTCCGACAAGATGAAGTCTATCTCGTTTTTTACTGAACCATCAGGGTAAATCCAGGTCCATTTCCGCTGGGGCTGTTTCCTGAAGAAGGAATTCATCATATAGAGGCCTTCCTTCTCCAGAAAATCAGCCAGCATCTGGCCCCTGTGATTCCTATGCCCGAAACCATAGTGCCCCACTTTCAGCTCATCGTCTGGCCTTTTGCTCAATTCCTCTTCCAGCTCGGTGATTCTCTCGTCGGTCCGAAGTGTCCGAACGTTGTGCGTTACCAGGGCCAGAGGTCGTTGTTTGTGGTAGCCTTTCCGCGACCGGAGATTCTTCGCACCCCCTGCTCCACCGTTACCGGGCCCGCTACCGTTAGGCCACGGAATAGCGGAGCTGCCGTGACTGGGGGCCAATTTTTGTTGTGTGCTTATCATGGGGGATAATGCCGTAATCGCCACGCTTGACAGGCGGGTTGGCGATCGCAGTGGATGTTGTTAATACTCGAGGGAGTGCTGCTGCCCACTCCCCCGGTATTCCCTCAGTCTCCTCAGTCAATCAGCTCTTACGACTCCCGTGGGTAGAGAGGGGTGGGACAATTCTAAAGCCGGCCCCACACGGCAAAGCCGGCCCCATACGGCAAATTTGTATAGATACTTAACCAAGACCAAATACCTACAGATTTTACCCATTAATCAGTCTGTAACTCTGTACACCAATGGTCTGTGTAATACTCCGCAAACAATATACACAAAACAATGCAAGCGGTGAGACTGAGGCCACCTCATTACGTTCGTAATGAAACCGTTATCAGAAAACAAAAAGCAAAGCTCATTTCCCGAGTATTTGTTGTATTGTATCCAAGACAGTTTCAAATTAGGCACAAGCCTAACTGTTATTAAATAGTTTTTGTTAAGTTATAGAGATTTAAAACACGAGCTACGAAATTATACTAGAAGATTATTTACTAGAAGCTGTAAAGGGTGAATCACGCAAGCAGCCTATTGGTAGAAGCTATATCTATCTATCTATTATATATAATTCCAGTGTCACGATGTTTGTCCAAGATGAACTCCGAAACTACTGAACTGATTTTAACTTTTTTTTTAAATGTGTGTTAGGTTCCAACTTAAGAGGTAGGATACTTTATATCTCAATTTATAATTGCAATATTTATTCATGAAAAAATTTATGGCGGTACGAAGTTCGCCGGGTCAGCTATCTATTATATATATAACTCCAGTGTCACGATGTTTGTCCGGGATGAACTCCGAAACTACTGAACCGATTTTAACTTTTTTTTAAATGTGTGTTTTGTTCCAACTTAAGGGGTAGGATACTTTATATCTCAATTTATAATTGCAATATTTATTCATGAAAAAATTTATGGCGGTACGAAGTTCGTCGGGTCAGATAGTAGGTAGGTACTATTATAAAGCTGTAACAGAGCTATGTCTGTACATTTAAGATATTTGAGAAAAAATTACTGAATTAGGCTGTATAGGCGTGTCTATACATAAAACGATTTTTTTAGATTTTTGTCTGTTTGTTTGTTCGCGCATCACGCAAAAACTACTGAACGGATTTTGACGTAACTTTTTTTATTGGATAGCTCTTGATTAGACTTAAGAACTGGTTTACATTTATCTTGCTACTATATCGGGAACATGAGATATAACCCAAAAACTAGCTTGTGGTTGCGGCGAAGCCGCGGGCAAAGGCGTAATAGTAGCGGGATAAAATGTATACCAGTTTTTAAGTCAAAAATAATCTGTTCAGTTGTTTTGGTGTGATTGAAAGAAACAAACAGACAACGAACGTGCGAACGAACAAAGAGACAAAAATTCTAAAAAAAAATGTTTTGTTTTTACATGCCTATAACAGTCATTTTTTCTCAAATATCTTAAATGTTCAGACACAACTCTGATACAGCTTTATAATTTTTGTTTTTCTCCAAACTACGTCCCGCGGGCCAAATCCGGCCTGCTAGTGATATCTATCCAGCCTGCTAGTGATATCTATCCGGCCCGCTAGTGATATCAATCCGGCCCACGACAGCTTAAGACTAGTGTCATCAATCTGGCTCGCGACAGCCAATGTCTTATTATTGTTACTATTGCTGTAATAAGTTGAGGAAGAAAACACAGAATGATAATTACCCGGCTTTATTTCCTTGCAAGGTTAAAATTAACGACAGAAATTATTGCGGAGAAAACTTAACATAGGCATATTAATAACTAACAAATAAATAAAATGAATCCCCCTAATTGCATTAAAACAAAAACCATTAATGACATTTATTTATGTAAATGTGTTTTGGCCCTTGGAACATACTGAAAAAATCATTATGGCCCTAAGGCTTCAAAATTTGGAGCCCCTGGTATAGATCAATGGTCCTAGACAAAAGAAGTATCTCTTAGTAAATGTAAATTGGGTATGTGAGATTTTGCATAGGCATGTTTGCGTCTTTGAGTCTGTGTCTGCAGTGTGAATGGAGTCTTTTGATGCTGTATTAGAATAAATTTAAGGAAATAAATAAAGTTGTATGGTACAACATATCTGAAAACAATTACTATTTTGTAACATATATTACAATATTACATATATTGACAACAGTTTTGATTTGGTGAGTTTGGCTAAGAAATCGCGTGAGTCTCGTGACAGTAATGTCACGTACAGAAGGCGTGACATCTCTTCACGTCAACCTGATGAATGTTGTATTATCAACCCGTCAAATGAGCTCTTATTAGACGAAGTTAAGTGCCTCAGACAGGAGATGAAAGACATGAGAGAACAAATTAATCTTGCACTATCTTTAATACAAAATTATGAGTCTATGATGTCTACTTGCGCAAGTAATCTTAAAGAACTTAATAAGAAATTTGAGACTATCAATAACATTACACCTAATGCAGACGTCGCCACCACTCCTGTGCCGGTGATGGCATGCGATACAATCACGATTGCATCTAGTCTAGAACAGTCGCAACCTAACACATGTTTAGTACCCTCTGCCATACAAAATATTGTGGATAGTGTGGCAACCCGAGCAGGTTCAGTAGTGCGAGTTCCTAGAAAACGAAAGCAAAATAAGCTAGAGACGCAGCCACCCACCATATATCTCCGTCGAGTATACAGACTGCTAGTAATTCTACATTAAGTGAACGCACTGAAATAGCATCCGAGAACATAAGAGCAAAGGTGTCAGCCATCCCTCAACAGCAAGTTCACGAACAGAACAGGGCTGAACCATGGATAACGGTGGAGAAACGTAAGAAGAGTTTGAGGCCAGCTTCGCTCTGTGGTACTGCAGGGCCAGCCACTACAACCTTGAAAGCTGTCGAATCCCGTAAATTTATGCATCTGTGAAACATGGAATCTGATGCAGAGGCGATTAGTAATCACTTTCGTCAGCTTTGTACTACGGGCTCGTGCACAGTGCAAGAGCTGAATCCTAGAGGAAATTATAAATCTTACAAGATAGGAATTCCTATTGACGCCTTTGAACTCTGCTTCTCCTCCGATGTCTGGCCGGTCAATGCTAGAATTAGAGTTTGGATGCCGCACCAAAGATCACATGGTGCTACAAACGTCATCGATATGCAGAAGGATACTACACGCAGTAACCGGCCATTTCGTGGTCCCACGCGATCGTAATAAAAGTAGTGTTAGTTTAAATGTGTTATATCAGAACGTGCGCGGCTTAAAAACTAAATTACAAATATGGCGTAGTAACTTGGCAGTATCTGTATATAATCTAGTAGCAGTTACTGAGACTTTTCTTGACGGGTCGATAGAAGACTCTGAACTTAATGGTAGTGATTGGAGTATTCTGCGGCGTGACAGAGATACTCCGTGCGGAGGAGTCGCTATAGCCGCGCGGGCACCCATTGTCCTACGCCGGCATCGTAACTTAGAGACCGACTGTGGCGAAGATCTTTGGGCCTCGTTCTCATGGGAAGGCCGTCCTTTTTATATATGTGTTGTACCTATACATTAAGCCAACTGCAACGGATAGTGATTATATGCTATGGTTTGCTAAATGTGAAAGTATTATGAGTATTTGTAAGCACCCAGTTTTGATATTAGGTGATTTAAACCTGCATAGTGCCTCTGTAAATATTAACAATTATTTTCATTATTTTATGTCTTATTGCAGTCTTACTGAAAGGAATGAAGTACGTAATTTGTATGGAGGAATGTTAGATGTTGTTTTGGTCCGGGAGAGTAATGGTGTGTGCAGTGTATGCACACTGCACACATCATCAGTGCTACGGATGGTGTGGTACCTCCGGATGCCTACCACCTGCCGTTGGATATTGGGTTAAAAATCAATACAGCTCTTTGCCCTGATCATTTAGAGCCAAGTAACATTGGTCCGGAGAAAGACTGGAATTTTTATAAGTGTGACTTTGGAAGATTATACTCGTTGCTCTCTGAATGTTGTTGAAGTGAGGTGTTACAAGCTACTGATGTTTATAGCGCTATTAACTGTTTTAACAAAATTATTTATAGCGTTTTTGATGAGTGTATGCCTAAAAAGCGACGTAAATATAACGGAAATCGGCGATATCCCGTCTGGTTTTCCAATGACATTATTCGCGATATAAAATGTAAAATTAATTTACACAGGACTTGGCAACGAACTAAATGTCCAATTGCGTATAAATCATTCTCGTATCTAAGAGCAAATCTTAAGTCACGTACGTCAGCAGCGTATAACTCGTATATGGAACGCATTGAAGATAGCATATAGCGTAACCCACGTGAGTTTTGTTCTCACATCTCGAGCCTACGTACCAAAGGTGGATTTGAACCGAACATAACTTACAATGGTTCTATCTATACTGGAGTGGCTGCCGCTGAAGCTTTTGCTAAATATTTTTCCAACGTGTTTTTGCCAGATACACCTGTACTTGATGCTGAATTAGTAAATATGAATGACAAAAGTTGCAATAGCAATTATGTAAATATTTTCCAAATCACACCTAGGGATATTATGAGTGCAATAAATAAATTAAAATTAAGTAGTTTAATAGGTCCTGATTGTGTTCCCTCTACAGTGCTAAAGTTTACTAACAAGGTATTTTCGATTCCCTTATGTTACATCTTCAATCTCGCTTTAGAAACTGGACAGTATCCAGCACAATGGAAACTATCAAGAGTTACTCCGATACCAAAGAGTACTGATAAGTACAAGGTTGAGGAATATAGACTTATAGCGATTTTGTCATCATCCGCAAAGTTATTCGAGATAATCATCCACAAATTCATACTTACACAGGTGAATAAACTCCTCTGTAATGAACAGCACGGTTTTAGAACAAAACGATCAGTGGACTCAAACCTCTTAACTCTCGTAGATTATATATCTGCCAAGTTAGACCAAGGTTCTCAAGTTGATGTGCTTTACTCAATACTAGGACCGTTATTATTTCTAATAATAGTCAACGACCTTCCTACTGTTCTCCAGCATACCCGGTCCTTACTGTATGCAGACGATCTCAAACTCTATGCCGAGGTAAAGTCTGATGCGGACTGTTTGGGTATACAGATTGATATTGACGCAATAATTCAATGGTGCCAAGAGAACAAGATGGACCTTAACTTAAGTAAATGTAATGTTATGACTTTTACGCGCAAGCGTCAGTCCATATAATTTAATTACAAAACTAATGATAATAACGTGAGTCGTCCTACTAGCATCAAGGACTTGGGTGTGATATTTGACAATAAATTACCCTTCCACAGCCACATAATTGCATTGGCAAAAGAGTAATTTAGACGTCTGGTTTTTGTCCTTAGAAACTCTAAAGACTTCCGTAACCATCACGTGGTAAGGCTACTTTTCGGAGCTTTGATTCGCTGCAAATTAGAAAGCAGTATGTGCGTATGGAGTCCACACGAGAGTACATATGCACTTATACTAGAAAAAGTTCAAAAGGCCTTCCTTAGGTATCTTTTCAGTAACATCTACGGGTACTACCCATATATGTACCCCACGAGATATCTCTTAGGATGTTTAGGGTATAACTCATTGAAAGTCAGACGGGATGTGCGCCAAATTGTTGTTATGTGTAACATCATAAGGGGTAAAATAGATGCTCCCGAGTTACACAACGAGCTGTGTCGATTCTATACTCCCAATAACTATCGTCGCAATCGGAGACATGTGCTGTTCGCCGTTCCATCATGTCGTACTGCAGCGCGTTCCAAGTCGCCTGTACCGCGCACACTTGCAGCACTTAATGCTCTCCTGTATGCCAATCCTAATTGTGATCTGTTTGCGGATACATGGGCGAAAATAATGTTAGAGTGCTTGCGGTTCTGTGAGCATGATACATGAATGTGTTTCTTTTCTTTTTTTTTTATTATCTGATATATCATTCTTTATTAATCCTGTAATTGGTAGCTTACCGTGGAATTAATAATAAATAAATAAATTCCTCAACACAGGTTATTCAATAATCTAGTACCCAGTAGTTATTATTAATGTTTTTTTTATAAAAAAAAGTTCACTATTTACACTTTCACATTTATATAAAGGTGTACATACATAGCTATTTTTATTTGCTTCACCACCAACGCTATCCATCTGGAACTTGTGGATGATTTGACTAGCTTCACTAATATTTAGATATTTTTATATATATTTTTAGCATTTGACATGCTTAGCACTATACATTATTTTCGATTTCACATTTTTCACTTTGTGTTTACTATTCATTCATTTATCAGCCTTTCACCGCCCACTGCTGGACATAGGCCTCCCCAAAATAGGGGTTTTACCATAATCGCCACGCTTGGCACGCGGGTTGGCGATCGCAGCGGATGTTTTTAGTACACAGGGGAACGCTGCTGCCCGGTCCCGCGGTAGTCCCTTAGTCGGCTTTTACGACTCCCATAGGAAGAGACGGGGTGGAGCTATTCTTGGTGCCGGCCCCACACGGCAAAGTTGTGTTTACTATAGCTTCACTAATTTATTAGCGTTGTACCGATTCATTGCTCGTAGGGGGAAACCCAGTAATATTTACTCCGATAACGGAACCTCATTTGTTGGTGCGTATAATGAAATTTAAATGTTTTTAATATAATTCTGATTCACTTAGCGAATATAATTGCAAATAATGGAATTAAATTCCATTTCATTCCCGCGTATACGGGATATATACGCGTATACGGGGTATATATTTGGCGGTCTCTGGGGGGCGGGTGTCAAGTCAGCCAAATTTCATTTACAACCAATGTTGGGAAATTGTAACCTTACATTTGAGGAATTGTATGTACATCACCTTAGCCCAAATTGATTTATTCACGCCCACTAACACCACTGTCATCAGACCCCGCTGATGGTACTCCGCTGACACCAGGACATTTTCTGGTTGGTCGACCACTTACGGTGTTACCGCAGGCCAATTATAAGTATAGTTCCACAACCCAATTGGCCGGCTAACAAAGAATTGAGCAGCTTCGTTAGCACTTTTGGATCAGATCGAGTCAGGAGTACGTTGCCGAGTTGCAGCAACGCACCAAGTGGCATGGTACCAGTAAGGATGATCTCCAATTAGATTCCTTGTTGGTGGTAAAAGAGGAGAATCTTCCACCTCTTAAGTGGAATTTGGGAAGAGGTCAAGACATTTATCCAGGATAGGACGGGATTGCCCGGGTAGCTGATATAGGATATCTACTGGAGTTATCCGGAGAGCCTTCAACAGGATATGCCCATTGCCTGTCTCTTCAGAATCGGAGTTTGGTTGAAAACACGACTTTCAACGCCCGGGGGCATTTTGAAAACGCCTATATGATTGCCGTTAGCAAAAATATGCGATCAGCGTAATTGAGACCCCCACTAATCGTGTAGGTACCTATTGTTTTTTCACTATTTATAAAATTAAACTCAACGCAATAACGTGTACCGGCTGCATTTTATTAAAACTTCCCTAATTCCCGCACAGTATTTCATTTCTTATTTCGCTCACGTAAAAACGATGGCGACTAAGATTCTCTTTAGAAAGTTACCCAACACTAGAAGATATCACTACTAACAAAAAGCGGTATTTTTTAAATAATTTGAATAGATTTGACCAGCTAGCTCAAATGAAACTTATTTATGTAAAACTTATTTTATTATTATTATTTTTTATGGCATGATTTAGATTTTTCTATTTGACCAGTTAGCTCAAATGAAACTAAGTAAACTGTAGCTCAAATGAAATTAAGTAAACTTATGTATTATATATTTTTTTTTATTTTGTGGTATGAGGCGTGCGTTTTTTTCCAAATAATTTAAATCTAATAGATAAAATGAGTTTTCATAGGAACTTCAATAGAAGTTACGGTACGCATATTCTTAAATTCGAATCTCCATATTCAAAAGTTTAAATATTATTCGTTTCTTAAATAGTTTCTTTTTTATTGCAATTAGTGGCCTACGAGCCACGGCCCATCTGATGGTAAATGGTAACCGTCGCTCATGGACTCAACTATACTGAGTATTGTCAAGCCGCTGCTCACCATTTCATTTTACTGATATGAAATGAAAGAATAAATCAATGAAATCAGAATGAAAGAAATAATCCTGATTTTAAGGAAATAAAGTATAAGGCCAAAGCTAACTAGATTTTTTATTTTGTAGATAACAACATAGGCTACTATATTATATTATCATCCAAATGCTCACATTTAAAGAGGGCACTCACTAAGTTTTATAGTGCATGAGAACTTAATTGAAAACTGCATATATTTTGTAAATGACCTGCACTACATTGCCGAATGTCTCCCTGTTCATAATGAAAATATCTGCTGCACTTAAACATAATGGTTGTTGACACATACAAAGCATTAGTAGAACAGTTTTAGCGTGTTTGGTCGTCATCAACTGCCAACCACATGTATAGATTGCTATAGACATCTCCAGGTTAGCGGATATTAAGAGCTCCCCACCAAAACAATACAGAAGTAAAGGCAAAATTCCGGTGACCCCTGTCAAAATTGTGTTCCTAACGTCCCATTCGCTAAACGTTTGCAGTGTGGTCACCAAAACAATGGTCATCATAAGAAAATGGGCACCAAACACCACTTTATACAGGTCTCTTATTTTATTATGATAGTGTAGAAGAAATTGATGATGTTTTACACAAAATATCAATAAATCGGCGATGGATTCTTCTTTCGCTTTGTTTTCAAAATCGTTGCAAGAGTATTTTTTTCTATTCAAAGCCTTATTTATAGTACTAAAAGTTTCCGTAATGGCGTAGAAGTGTCCAAGTTCATGAGCAAGCAAAGTAATGAATAGGATAATGTAACTCGTCTGACTTATAGCTGAAAATGCGGTTGCACAACATGTCACTGCGAATGTTATTTCATAAAACGGTGTTTCATATTTCGGTGTGAGTCCTACAACAAAAATAATGTGAAAGTTTAGATAGTAAATACTCAGAGTAAGATTGATAAGGCAAATGTATAATGCAAGTATGAATGAAACGATTGCAAGAAGGAATAATTAACGATCTTTTTTCTTTCTTTTCTTCTATTTTCTGGTAGAATAGGTTAAGAATACTCTCAACCGAAGAATACGTAAAAAGAACATGATGACTGAGGCGAAAGAAGTATGTCAAGAACGTAGCAGTGGAAATAATTTTTAGCCTCCTTTTTAACGGGAAACCGGTGTAACTCTATTTAAATATGCACGATTTTGTCTGATTAATATAATATATAAATAGTTTGAGATCATAAGTGTAGAATAAAGGGACAGCAGTCACACATAAAAATTATAATATATTCGTGATAAATTTCTAATAGGAAGTATAATATACCTATTTAAATATGAATTCAATAAATCAGCCAATCGCAGTCTACTTACTACTTGACATATTCCTCCCCCAGTTTATCTTATTAATTTACATGGCGTATCCTGTCTATTCCCATTGTTTCTTTTTTTTGGATAATTGGCACTTATGATGTGCATAGGACGTGTACCTACCCTACGTTTTCTACGCGCTTATGAGCGTCGAGTCGCAGTATCTAATCGAGCCTTATACAACTCCAGTGGTCCTTTGGCAAATAAATATGGCCCGCTCGTTGCCATTCCACTTTTCTGATTTTGCGATATGTCAGTAAAATCAGTTGAGTATCAAATGCATCCCTTATAACTAAATAATTGTACATACGTAAAATTTGTATTATTTCATACCATATGTCTCACCAGGCGTCACCGGCAGATATCTATCGTTCCCAAAAATTGTGAAAATTAAAGGCATTAACAAATAGAATATGTGCGTAAATGCCTGGTTAATTATAACCAACCAAGAAATACGCCGAGCACGCTGGAGAGTGTTTAACATTATTTTCTTAGCAGCACTCTCATCTGGTATAGAAGATAATCCATCGCGACTCAAGTCCATTATTGTTCTGAGACGAGACCTTAAATAGTAATTAACCAATATAGTTCAAGTACTGGTAACATTTCACAGTTAACGAAGTGCAATCTAAAGATATAGAAATCACCATCATCATATAAAATCTGATATAGTAGTTGTAGTAAGACTACACAGTGTAATCATTGCAAACTGTTGTACGGGTGCCGCATAGAAATTAAATTAAACAAATAATATTGAAATAAGAGAAGGAAAATCTAAATTTCCCAAAACACGAAGGAGGCTTGGATTCGGAGCAGTAAAAATGTTAAACTAAAATGGTCATTCACAAACGAAATAATGTACACTTCCTATAAAAAGTGCTATTCAGTATAAAATAATTAGAAACTATAGAACACTGTACGGTATACTGACCTAGTAAGCTGCATAAAAAAGTATTTCGACAGTGGTACAGAAGCTGCGCTGATACAGTTAATAGCTTTAAAGCTCTCCGACTTATTTGGAAATACTTGAAACAGATACAGAAGCTGACTGAACGTGCCGACGTATACAAACGTTCCAACAAAAATAACAGTTGCAAATAATGAGAAAACAGTAACGTCTGAAATATATTATGTTAATTAATTTATTATCCTTACTATTATTGATGTGAAACATCTAATGCGGAGGGAGGGTAAAATCGGCTGTTAGCGTGGCGATGCTTTTTGTCTTGTTCCGTTCAAAACTTGCAATTTAAATTAGACACACTTCCAGATTTCACAAATTACAAGCATGCATGCATGCATGCAATTAAAATTGTACAAGCATGTGTATATTGCATAATAACGCAATATTATGATGACATGGATCTGATGATGGAGCTGGAAGGTGGATATAGGAACTTCATAATAAAACGGCGCAACACTATCGAGTTTCGACTCGTTTGATTCGTCTTGTTGAATACTTTATCTTCAGATAGTATCCAGGATCTGATGATGGAGCTAGAAGGTGGCCATAGGAACTCCAATATAAAACGACATAACCCCATCGAGTTTGGGCTCGTATGATTCGTCTTGACGAGTCCTTTGTCTCTAGATGGTATCCAGGGTCTGATGATGAAGCCGGAAGGTGGCCACAGTAACTCCATAATGAAACAAAGCAACCCCATTAGGTTTTCGATTCGTTTGATTCGTCTTGATGAGTACTTTGTCTTTTAATAGTATCCAGGGTCTGATGATGGAGCTAGAAGGTGGCCCTAGGAACTCCGTTATACTTCGGTCTTAGATGATATCCAGGGCCTGATGGTGATGATTTATGTTCATTTCCGTTATTTTACATATGTCATAATTGTATACACGAGCACGTTGAAAAAGTTATGATCATTTTATTTCTTTTTTATTTATTTTTATTTTTATTATTTAGGTACTCATTATTTCTACAAAATAATTTCGATGTTTTCACATCTGGTAGACGTCCCGCGACGTCTAATTTTTTTTCAGACTAGAAACAGGTACCTATATAAATTAGCAGTCAATTTATTATGAATAATTATGTTTAAAAGTGACGAAATCCCCACATACCTAATTATATCTTAAGAGTTTTTTTAAATGCCACTGTATGTGTACATTTGTTTCTAACCAGAAACAGATATATGACATTTTGTGCTTCTTACTTTAAATATAACACTTCTTCGACTTTCATGCAACCGTTCATCACTTAATTTACTCTCTTCTGAGTGACATTTTCAATAATCCTTTTTTAGTGGATGCCTACAGCAAAAAGGCATCAACTGTCAAGTTTGTAGCCGCAGCAGCTCTGCGTTAAAGATTAGTCAACCGGGGCATTACATACTGACAATGAGATTGACCCAATTTGGAGGTCCACGCAGATGCACGGTAAGCGGCGGCTTGGCTGTGCCCCTGGTGTTACCAAAGTCATGAGCAGCGCTTACCACTTACCATCAGATAGGCCGTTTGCTCGTCGAAGTCGGACAGAAGCTAGCTTATAATATTTAATTTTAGAACTTACTGCACTTCTTATCATTATCATCAAAAACTTTAGTAATTCCGATGAATCGTTGTATAGAGCTGACTAATTTTTTAGCAGCTTCTATTGGATCTCCTTCGTAATTATTATTTTCTACATATGCCTTAAACTTTTGTCTTATAAAATTCATCTTGAAAGCACGCCTCGAAATATAGCCACACTTAAACTGTTACGAAAGTGGCGCCCGTAATGGTATAAATTCTACATTTGTCTGTCATAATTACACTTGATACCAGTAAATTTAATTTAATTACTCAAATTAAAGTAACGAATGTTTTTATAAATTGTAGGGCAAACTAAGGCAAAACGGCGTATGCACGAAAAATCTAACTAGGTAATACTAATCACTTAAATTAAAATATTTGAAGAAAATATAAAATGATTTGAAACCGCAACTTGTTAATATGAGAATAACCCATGGTGACACAGTCTCAGATTGAATTTTTCGGCATCGAAAGTTCGAATAAATAAACTGCCGAATAGATAGTCGAGCGTCCTAAATGATCCTAATGGTACCTGGTTTAGGCTATGCCTCGACTTTCATTTAATCCATGACAAATATAAGTAGTAAAAAATTGTCATTGTGCCCTCACGTCCTCTAGTGAATAACAATTTTTATCGTGGTAGTTAACTGTTATTTATTTCACATATATGATGTAGGTATCTCTGGTTTAATATTTATATTGTTATGTGTAATTATAAAAAATAATATCTATCCATCAGCCTTTCATCGTCCACAGCTGGACATAAAATGGGAGGTTTTACCATAATCGCCACGCTTGGCAGGCGGGTTGGCGATCGCAGTGGATGTTTTTAGTACACAGGGGAACGCTGCTGCCCGATACACCGGTAATCCCTTAGTCGGCTTTTACGACTCCCATAGGAAGAGACGGGGTGGAGCTATTCTTGGTGCCGGCCCCACACGGCAAAAAATAATATATAATGATAATATTACTAATATTATTAATGTGAAAGTTTGTATTTGAATGTTTAGACGATTTAATGTTTGAAACTGAACCATGCCATATAAATATAGATAATTTATTGCCTAGATTAGCAAAAAGGATAGTTGACACGGAAAAGTTAAGCTCCTGCGTGATCCTCCCGAAATTTAGTAAGTATAGATATATTATGTCTTATGGATCACGAGATCTTACGTATAAAAGCTAGTAGATAACTATATGTAGTTACGAGATAAATATTCTAGTTTTCAAGAAAGTAATTTAATCTTGTTGTTAACTATAACTAACCTGTAGTTTGAAAATGAACAAATACATATTAGATCCATGACAATATTCAATCAAAAATGCAATAGATTTCGCGTTGACCTGAAAAATACGTCTCGGTAAAAAATAAGAGCGCACTTGAGAAGTGAGCTCTCTTTTTGTTAACTTTAAAAAGTATTTTATTTGTTGCTATTTAAGCTTGATTTCACAGTAAATGTTATGTGTGTTTTCACTTTTAAGTGGCAGTAATCAATGATTGCTTAGCTCGTTTTTTGTGACGAATGACCGTAAATGTAAGATAATATTTTAAAGATGTGACTTTATTACTAAGTGCCATGATTGTAATTAGGTTGAACTTAAAACTGTTTTAAAACCTTTTTCTCAATTCGTTAGTAAGCAGATGTAGCTGTATAATTATATATGTATATTCACACGGACAGTTTTTAGCTTGATTTTGTTCGAGCCACTGTATCTTGTTAGTATTGACGATCGAAGGTGACAATGCACAAAATGCTCAAAGCATAAATTCAAAATTCAAATTCAAAAATATCTTTATTTCATAGGCCTATTAAATAGCACTTAAAATGCGATTACAATCGCCACAAGCGGCCGGATTCCGAAGTAAATCCTTTCATGAGAAGAACCCGGCAAGAAACTCAAGGGCTACTTTTTTAAATTGCCAATTTATTACAATTTAATATATTTTTTATAACTAAAATGGCATTTATTTATTTATTTATCTATTACATTATATCATACAAAACAATTTTGAAATATAATGAATGAGGAGCAGCTCAAGCCCATTTTGTTTTATCCTCAAGAATCTCAAGATAATCCGAAACAGTGTAATAACCTTGATTACAAAATCTAATTTTTAACTTATTTAGAGGCATGTTTCGGACATTTTTAGGAATCTTATTGTAGAATCATATACATTGCCCCAAATGCTGATCATTCAAAAAATTCAAGTCTTTCAAAATCAAAGAGAGAAAGCTACATTTATTAATATTGACAATTATTTAACTACTAACAAACGACGTTTTCAAGGATGACCAACATTAATAGGCAGGCAAAATTATGACATCGATTGTTTGTCAATTCCATCTACAATAGACTATTTTATTAAAACCAATAGACTATCTTATTAAAACCAATTTCATTAGAGTGCCGAAATGTTGTTCGTAGTTACAAAGACTGAAATAGTCATTGCCTCTGGATCGATGTTAAAGCTTGACTGAGATGTTTGAAGCGTGCCTGTTTTACTTTTCAGGAGACTTATATCTTGATGTTTTAAATTTGTTGCTAAAATGTGTTTGGAATTATTGTTCAACATTTAATATGTTAATCTCATCTCTCTTAGTTAATAGTGTTCCGAAAGCCACCGCAGTTGACTTCGGCGTAAAACTATGCAACTAAAAACAACATATGAAGCCAAAATATAAAAAATATTCTATACCTTTGAGGGAGCATCGTAGCCCAACGCTAGCTTTGTGACGTCTTGAATTTTCTAGGCCAATGCGCCATCTACTCTAAGTCAATCCATCAATGGTCAACCATTACGTGATGATCACGGGTAGATTGAAAAGTTAGACGTCGAACGTGTCTTCTTGTGTTAGACGTAGAACGATTCTTATGATGACTGCTGACGTAACATGAATGCTGTAAAGTATTCGAAACGTCTATATAGTAGAAAATCAAGTAACGCAATAAATTCCGTAAACGTAGTTTTATTTCATAATGTGTAAAATTCGCGTAAATATCTGAAAGTTCATACTTATTTTTATCTGTATTTTAACACTTGGCATGCTCAGCTACTTTAAAGACCAATTATTTGTGATAGTGGGAGAAGAGAGCTTTACTGCAAGCGGGACCCGAACCTGCGTCCAATCCGGGGAAGTGTTATAGACCGCTAAGTCATCGCATCAACGACGGGTAAAGTTCATACTTCATCATTATTATGGTGGTTTATAGCAGCATATTTCCTATAGAAATTTATCTACAAATAGCATTCTGTTCAGCGTCAAAGAAATCTACTTCAGAAACTGTTTCTGCATTCAATCTATCTATAATTTAATGTGGAAATAAGCCCTTTTGAAATGTCATAAGCCATGTCATTTACCGCGATCTAAGATACAGGATAGTAATAGATATGACATGCTAATGACAATACCAGGAATTAACGAGATACACAATACAAAGTTTCTCTAAGTGCGGTAGAGATAAATTATTTGTGAATAAGGTAAAAGAGATTTTTAGTAGGAGCGGGAATCGAACCCGCGTCTTTTCCAATCCGGGGAAGTGCTCTAAGCCACTGAGCTATCCTACTGATCTTTCGATCATCGATCATTAGGAAATTGAGAGTAACCCCATGGAGTTTGGGCTCGTATGATTCGTCTTGACGAGTACTTCATATCTAGATGGTATACGATTGATGATGGAGCTGGAAGATGGCCACATTAACTCTGTAATGAAACGACGCAACGCCATCGAGTTTGGCTTCGTTTGATTAGTCTTGACAAGTACTTTGTCTTTAGATGGTATCTAGGTCTGTCGATGGAGCTGGAAGGCGGCCAAAGGAACTCCATTATAAAACGACATAACCCCATAGAGTTTGGGCTCGTATGATTCGTCTTGATGAGTACTTTGTATATATTTTCAAGCTTTTATTTAACTTGTCCCGGTCAAATTTTGCAAGTTAAATTTGACACACTTTCCGGTTTCCGATTAAGCTGAAATTTTACACGCATGTGTATATTGCGTGAAAATGTAATATTATGATGACATAGAGCTGATCTGATGATGGAACTAGAAGGTGGCCATAGGAAATCTTCATTATAGAGTACGGCGCAACCTCATCGTGTTTGGACTCGTATGATTCGTCTTGACGAGTACTTTGTCTTTAGATGGTATCTAGGGTCTGATAATGGACCTGAAAGGTGGCAATAGGCACTCTGCTATAAAACGCCGCAATCCCATCCACTTTGGAATCGTTTGATTTGTTTTGATTACTACCCCGATCCTAGGTGATATCCAGGGCCTAATGATGATCAGTTCGCCACCCTAGCAGAATCAGGCCCGAGATGGTGGCGATGGCGGTGTTTCGCAAGCGCCTCTCGAAGAGTGAGGGCTAGGCCCTCTAAACCAGACGGAGCTACTAGCACTGGAGGCCCAGACCTGCCTGGGATGGAGGAAGAGGAAGATGAGTTACGAATTTAATAATTACTTTATTTATTAATGATGCCAAAGAAGTATAACTTCTCACGCGCGTACATAAGTAAACGCATTTTAATTTTTTTGAGCTATCAAGGAGTGACAGCCATATTTTTGTGAAAAATGTGTCAAAACATCAGCACTATGTATTAGTGTCGTGCCGTGTGGGGCCGGCTATGCCGTGTGGGGCCGGCTTTAGAATTGTCGCACCCCTCTCCACCCATGGGAGTCGTAAAAGCCGACTGAGGGAATACCGGAGGAGTGGGCAGCAGCACTCCTTCGAGTATTAACAACATCCACTGCGATCGCCAACCCGCCTGCCAAGCGTGGCGATTACGGCAGTATCCCCCATTCTTGGGGAGGCCTATGTCCAGCAGTGGACGTTAAAAGGCTGATGGATGGATGGATGGATGTATTAGTGTATTATGATACGATTCTTGACAAGGTGGTTAAGCACATCATGTTCCAAAAGCAACAATGGTACTTTCAGCAAGACCCAAGATCTAGTTCCAATCTTAATCCGTTGGATTATGGTTTATGGTCAGTATTAATTAGAGAGTATGGCATGCTCTAAACGCCATGATAATTTGGAGTCCCTAAAGCAATCTATAATATTGGCAGTGAATAATTTTACAATGAAAGGTAGGTAATTGATTCAATTAATAACAGATCTCAACGTTTAAAAGATTGTAGTGAAGCCAATGGAGATCATTTTGAATGTGCTGCATATTTTTTTAATGCTGTTATATTAATTTAAAGCTAACGCACACTACAGTAATAAATGTTTTATGCAATAGAAAAAATAATATTTTCCTTATATCAATATTTGTGGCACGACTAGGTATAGATATATAGCATAGCTATAGACTGTAGTGTCGTGACTGCCTTGATAAATTGCCATTACATCATTTTATAAATTCCCTGAGACTCGTACAGAACCTTAATCCATCACTTTCACTTGTCTCTTCAATTATTTATAAATCTAAATTCAGACGGCATAATTAACATGTTAGGCAGAATTTGAATCAGTAAGTCTTAAAATGACCTACCACCAAAATTTAAGAAAAAAAAAAAGATATTATAGTATCTACTTATATAGTATTATACAGTAGTTTTAAAATATAAATAAAACAAAGGTGTTTTCATTGAAAGACTTCGTTTGCGTGTAAACAATCATGTATCGCTTACTTAGAGGTACCTACATATCCTCTGCCATTGAAAAGGAGCTACAAAATCCTGTGGCTAAGTCTGTCAGCAAAAATGGGCCGGCTCGATCGGGGAAGTACCTCACAGAAGATCAGCGTGATACAACAGCAGGTACTCCTATCGTTCGTTTCGTATCGACAGTGAATAGTGCAGACGTACGTCGAACCGATCGTGCATCGTGCGTGCTAGAGATCACAGAGTACATTCAATATATATGAGAACTAGAGATCTTGCTCGCTAGATCTGCACGACGTTTGCTGTGGTGGGGGTGCTTGCTGGATGCAAAATGGGTCGTGCAAGTCCAGCAAGCAATTAATAATAATTATTGACGTACGTTGAAACTATTCACTGTCGTTTTCGTCGTGCATCGTGCATGTCCTTGGCGGGACGTATAACAAAATGGAAAGCGCTTAAGCTTGTTGTCCAGCAGATTGATTCAGGATTTAGAGCTTGCGACAAATATAGGATAGCAAAAAATAACTAGATTTATTGAAAGATACAAGTGCTACAATTGTCAATGAAATGTCTCCTGCGCGAACTACAAAATAAACAAAAAAAAATTAAATAAAATCTCTTCTAATTTTTTCCTCTCTTCTGGTGTTGTCAACAACTACTCCCATTTTTTGTCGTTTTAATAAAACTGGTGGCATTTAAACATGTAAATATGTACCTAAATCATGTGCGCTCAGTTTATTCATCGATTACATCCAGCGCTAGGGTATTCACTAAATATCGATACATTATCGAACTTATTCGATGTTGACCATACTATATATCGAATTGATGATGATTGATTGATGTTTTGACAATTATTTATTCTATTCGATTAACAACTTTCTTTACATGCTGCAACTCTCCAGCCAGCTGTTCTTCATCACAGATTCCTTGTGCTCTCTGAAACAAAGATTTAGACACGGTAGCCAACTGTGAAGGATGGTGGTGAGACTCTCCATTCAGGTACTTATCATTCGCCATTACATTAGGTTTGACAAACCTCAAATCCTCGCAAAAGAAGATCGATATCGCCTTAAAATGATACGTGAGGCTATTGAAATTAAGAAACATCCCAATTTCAATAGAGAAGACGGCTGGGTCTTACCATTAAGCTGGAATCCTGTGATAGGCCTCACCAAACAGAATACAAGATTGCAAGACACAGTTAGCGCTTATTGATAGCGCTTAGTAGATAAAACCCTCAGCAGTGATTAGTCTTTGCCTTTTTAAAAAATTTTAAAGTTTAAACTTTATTAGCTCTCAGTAATTCCGTACAAAATTTAATAATCCATAACAGTTGTTGCCTACTGAGTTTTCTGGCCGGATCTTTCTCAGTCAGGCCGCGTTCCGATCCGGTGGTAGCTTCTTAGTCTTAGCTTTTGGCAAAATCAATATATTTAATAATATAAACTAATAACCAAGATTGTCTTCTTACTGGTAGTAATTGGTAGTTTGTGGTAGAATTTTTGAGCACTAAATAAAAACAAAAATTTTACAATTTAAAGAGGAGTATTATACTCATTTTAATATACTAACTTAAAATTTCTCATACATTGTAAGCATAGAAAATTTGAAGTAGATACTTTCACTGTTTCTAAACGAATATTAGGTTTAAAATAAATAAACCAAAAATTTTGTAAAATCATATACTGTGGGTAGATGAAACCGTTGAAATAACATATCAGCCTTGGACGTCTATCATCTAAGTCCACCCATGATCATGAATGCTGTAAAGTATTCGAAACGTCGGGATAGTAGTAAAATCAAGTAAACGCGATAGATTCCGTAAACGTAGTTTTATTTCAAAATGTGTAACATTCGCGTAAATCTCAGTAGTAGCCTGGTAGATGACAATAGGTTCGCCCCCTATTACGTGGGACTTATAAACATAGTTGGCGAAATGTGCGTATGTAATACGCCTCTGCCTACCCCTTCGGGGCTACAGGCATGATTCTATTGCTTGATTCTATACACTTCTGTTTGTCAGTTTGTTTGTTCGCGCATCACGTAAAAACTACAGAACAGATTTTGATGCAACTATTTTGGCATAACTTATTTGATAGCTCTTGATTAGACTTAAAAACCGGTATGCATTTTATCCCGCTACTATATCAGGTAGGTACCTGAGATATAACCTAAAAACTAGCTTATAGCGGCGGAGTAGCAGGCAAAGTCTAGTACTACCTATATAAATTTAAACTTACAAATTCAACATTTTTTTTAAATTTTTCTAACTATAGGCTTTTTTGTCCGTGTGGTGACGGACTAAGAATACAAGTGTCACCACCCCATCCTTTCCCGCGGGTGTCGTACAAGGTGCCTAAGGGAAGAAAGAGATTATCACCCATTGCATTACTGGTGGTTGCGCTGGGTACCAAGTGAGAGTACTCACTTGCTATGGGGCCCGAACAGGTCGGTACCATGGTCTTCTGTGTGACCGGTCATGAAGCACATCAGTGTGTTTTGGCTGTAGCAGAAGATAGCCGTTTATTCTTTATGTATAAATATTAAATGACATGGCGTGGCATTTAAATGAAGAAATGTTTTCTATAGTATTGTTACGATATTATTAGATACCTATTTATTCACTAAAACAACATGTAATTTTACTTACTTGACTCATTTTGTAGATAATTAGTCCAAGTTTACACTTAGTTTCTATTATTTAATTCCTTTGTACTCGTCTACACTGCTCGAATGTCGAAGCCGTTCTTAAGTAAGGTGTACGGATTGCAGTTCAGTTCAGTTGAACAAAGTGAATGTTCGGAACGCCATATCTAGTAGTACATATACATCAATGCGTACAACCAAACAAACAAAAATTTCAAAAACTTTAAAAGTGGAGTCTCTGGGATTGAAAGTCTTAGGCACTATATTTTAAGACTATCTATTATTTATCATGTGCAGAAACGCCTAGTATACAATACATAGTATACCTATGAGAACCAAGCGTCTCTTTGATTAAACCTAGCTTTAGTACATGAGAAGGGTAAAGATTGACTCTATTTATGCTGGTACAATTCGGATGAATGAGTAGCGTATAACATTTTATTAGGAAAGATGGGAGAAGATATGTTTTTAATAATCATATCTAGGTACTCATGACATAATTTAAATATAAATTGTTTTTTAATCAATATTGCCAGATATTTTCCTCCAATATTAATTTCCGCTAGGCGCTTAAAAACTCTTATAAAATAACATCGTATCGCTTATAATCTTAGTATTAATTTTTATATATGATTCGGTTTTTATCCAATTATACCTATTAGGTAGATACCTGCTAATAACTTTCCATCCATCAGCCTTTCATCGTCCAGTCCAGGCCTATGTCCAGCACATAGGCCTCCCCAAAATGGGGGTTTTACCATAATCGCCACGCTTGGCACGCGGGTTGGCGATCGCAGTGGATGTTTTTAGTACACAGGGGAACGCTGCTGCCCGGTCCCCCGGTAATCCCTTAGTCGGCTTTTATGACTCCCATAGGAAGCGACGGGGTGGAGCTATTCTTGGTGCCGGCCCCACACGGCTTAATAATAACTTTACTGAATATTTATTAAATAATACTGCTTATGACTTATACGGAATTTATCAAGCTTAGATACTTGATTTTTTACTACCACGACATTTCGAAAACTACTACAGGATTCATGATCACCGGTGGTAATCCAACATCTCAGTCAATAGGTAGATTTTTGTTTTCTAGTACATGGGTGGCGAACAAGCATATGGCACCTGATGGTAAGCGATTACCTACCGTAACCTATAGACGCTAGTTACACCAGAGGTATCACTCAGCGCGTCGCCATCTCCAAGGAAAGGGATAGGACGTGGATAGGAAGGATAACAAGGAGAGGATAGGGAGGATATTTGGGCCTCCGGAGCTCTCACTCACCATACGAAACACAACGGTAGGCGTGACTACCGTTGTTACATGCTGATCTTTTGTGAGGGGGTGGTAAGTACCACCCTCTCCTCCTCCTCAACGGGGAAGTCCCCGTTTCAGCTGGCCCATTCATGCTGGGATAAGCAAGGCTGTACCAATATCTGATGAAGTTGCGTTCGGTGCATACATTCATGGCCTTGAATTTCCTGAGATAGTGTTATCAAAAACAACTGAGATATTATCTATGTCAATAAATGATGACGTATATTTTAAATTGGCTTTGCCTCGGTCCACATTTCATATTCATTCATCAATACCTATTTTGCTGGTCGCTGCAGTCTTGTGCTTAATATTAAATATCTTCACTGCACGTTCAGTAGAAACTTATTACACTGGTTCACTCTACTATACACGAAACGACATAAACATCTACTATATTCTAACAAAATCCAATAATATAATAGATATGGATACGGAAATTAAAAATAGGAATTCTTTGTATTTCCTATAAAAACCCGTAACGTGCTATAGGTACCTACAATGTACAAGACCGGAAATGGAACGTTTAATCATATCAAAATGTTGTTGACACACAAAAATACTCATAAGATTAGTTTTGTAAAGAAAAATGAAAGTCCTCTTTGGTTCACTGATATATTTATATTTTGAACTAGCTGTAGATAATATGCAATGGTTTCCTAAGTTAGATTCAAATAGTGCTGCTATAAACACACTTTAGAGATATGAATTTATAAATACAAATTATTTGTAAATGAGGAAAAAGAAAACTTTAGTGCGAGCGGGAATCGAAACTGCATCCCTTCCAATCCGGGGAAGTGCTCTAAGCCGCTGAGCTATCGCACTGACCTTAGGCCATACCCAATCTCTTCATCACATTTGTCTTTACGACCATGTCACACCATGTCGTCAAATAATTTGTACTTTAATAAAGTAGCTGAGCTTGTCAAGTGCTAAAATACGTGAACATCAGGATGACGGGTGTACCTTAAAAAACTGTGAGTCTATATACATGAAAGCAATGTTCTAACAATGTGATGAATGTGCGTAAAATTTAGAGCAATGTGCTTTTATGAAACTAGAGTTATTTCAAAAAGTTAGTGAGCCGCCAGCCTGATATCAGAATGGCGGGTGTATTTTTAATCTGAGCAAATTTATTACTATCTTGGTATGAAAACATTAGCGTATCAATGTTCCGGCAATGTGCTCGAAAGTACCAAAAGCAGAATCAGATGCGGCAAAAGGTTTAAAAGTTATTGTGAAAATAAAAATTATAAAGAACGCCTGCTTATTTTATAATGTCAATACGACGAAATGTAAAGAGGAACATTTATACCACAGGGGGTTTCGGCAGTGCAATGCAAATGAAATAGGTACACTAACCGGGAATAAAATGTGTGGGGCCGACTTTAGAATTGTCCCACCCCTCTCTACACACGGGGAGTCGTAAGAGCTGACTGAGGAAATACCGGGGGAGTGGCAGCAGCACTCCCTCGAGTTTTAACAACATCCACTGTGATCGCCAACCTGCCTGCCAAGCGTGGCGATTACGGCATTATCCCCCATGACGAGCACACAACATAAAATGGCCCCCAGTCACGGCTCCGCTATTCCGTGGCCTAACGGTAGCGGGCCCGGCAACGGAGGAGCAGGGGGTGCGAAGAATCTCCGGTCGCGGAAAGGCTGCCACAAACAACGACCTCTGGCCCTGGTAACGCACAACGTTCGGACACTTCGGACCGACGAGAGAATCACCGAGCTGGAAGAGGAATTGAGCAAGATCCGCTGGTATATTATAGGGTTGTCAGAAGTCCGAAGAAAGGGTCCTCCAGTCCGGGAACTAGCTCTTCCACCGGGAGGGCGACCACCCGTCCCAAGGAGGTGTCGGGTTTATCGTACGCAGGTCTCTCGTAGGCAACGTGGAGAGGATTGAGAGCGTGTCGAGTAGGGTAGCGTACCTTATACTCAGAACAACCAAAAGGTATTCAGATATTTTTATATATATTTTTAGCATTTGACATGCTTAGCACTATACATTAAACACAAAGTGAAAAATGTGAAATCGAAAATAACAGTCAGGAGCAGGATTTGAACCTGCATCTTCTGGATACCGTCCAGATGCTTTACCAATTCAGCAATCCTGACAATTGCTCCTGATTGCTAATTTCGATAACACATCATACTTAACGTCTTTGGGTGACGCCTGCGCCATATGTCGGTATCCAGAAGATGAAGCATCTGGACGGTATCCAGAAGATGCAGGTTCAAATCCTGCTCCTGACTGTTATTTTCGATTTCACATTTTTCACTTTGTGTTTAATGTATAGTGCTAAGCATGTCAAATGCTAAAAATATATATAAAAATATCTAAATATTTGAAGGGTTTGCGTCATTATTAGGTAAAATCTTAATTGTAAAATTAAGTTTACCTGGTCGGTGTAATGTATGAAAATACTTCCGACAGATGGCGCAGGCGTCACCCAAAGACGTTAAGTATGATGTGTTATCGAAATTAGCAATCAGGAGCAATTGTCAGGATTGCTGAATTGGTAAAGCATCTGGACGGCATCCAGAAGATGCAGGTTCAAATCCTGCTCCTGACTGTTATTTTCGATTTCACATTTTTCACTTTGTGTTTAACAAAAGGTATTCGTTGAAGGTCATACAGGTTTACGCACCGACCTCGACACACTCCGGTGGAGGCCCTATATGAGGATATCACGAAGGCCATCCACTTGTCTAAAACCTACTTCACGGTGGTTATGGGAGACTTTAACGCGAAACTAGGCAAAAGGACAGACTATGAGCTGAAAGTGGGGCACTATGGTTTCGGGCAGAGGAATCACAGGGGCCAGACGCTGGCTGATTTTCTGGAGAAGGAAGGCCTCTACATGATGAATTCCTACTTCAGGCAACAGCCCCCGCGGAAATGGACCTGGATCAGCCCTGATGGTTCAGTAAAAAACGAGATTGACTTCATCTTGTCGGACAAACGACACATATTCAATGATGTCTCAGTGATCAGCAGGAAAACTGGGATTGATCACCGACTAGTCAGGGGCATCCTGAATATTAGCACGAAAGTCGAGAGGTCACGCTTGATGAAGTCTACGCTCCGACCAACACCTGCCCAATACCAGAACCCCGAGAGCTTTCAGCTCGAACTACAAAATCGCTTCCAATGTCTAGATGAGTGCGAATCAGCGAGCGATTTGAACAGCAGGGTCGTGCAAACTGTCCAAGCGGTCGGGTCGACCTACTTCAAGGCCCGTCGCGTTAGTAGGACTCGTGAACTCTCGGACCATACTCTCAAGCTCATGGAAAGGAGAAAAGAAATGACAGTCCAGTCTTCAGCCAATTGGTCCTGTCTGAGGCGGTTAAACAGACATATCTCCAAGGCTGTGCGACAAAATATTCGCTAATTTAATGCTAACCGCATAAAGAGGCGATAGAGCGGAACTAAGGCTCGAAAGTGTTCGCAAGAGATCTATCTGTCGGCCAAAGCCAGTTGACTAAGCTGAGGACTAACGACGGCACTGTCATTTCATCCCGAGATGAGATCTTGAGAGAGGTCCAACGGTTCTATGGACAGTTGTACAGATCCCAGAGTCCTGTTGTCGGCTTGGTCCAAGATTCCAGATCCAAGCTAACTCGGCACTTTACCGAAGATATCCCGGACGTCAGCCTGTACGTCAGCCTGTACTGTCAGAATGGCTCTCAAACAACTAAAGAACGGAAAGGCACCGGAAGACGACGGAATCACCACGGAGCTTCTGAGAGCAGGCGGAAAGCCGGTCTTAAAAGCTTGTTCAATTCCGACGTTCTCGGGGGCGACGTTCCAGAGTCGTGGACCAGAAGCGTGATGGTGCTGTTCTTCAAGAAAGGTGACAGAACCCTCTTGAAGAACTATAGAACCATCTCGCTCTTGTCTTCTTATAAGTTGTTTTCGAGGGTCATTACAAATCGACTCACGCGCAGGCTTGACGACTTCCAGCCTCCCGAACAAGCCGCTTTCTGAAAAGGCTATAGTACCATAGACCACTTCCATACGCTACGCCAGATTATACAGAAAACCGAGGAATATAATCGGCCTCTATGTCTGGAGTTTGTGGACTATGAGAAAGCCTTCGATTCGATCGAAACTTGGGCGGTGCTGCTGTCCCTTCAGCGGTACCAAATTGACTATCGGTACATCGAAGTACTGAAGTGCTTGTATAGAAAAACCACCATGTCAGTCCATGTTCAGGACAGGAGTACGAAACCGATCCAACTGCAGAGAGGTGTTAGACAGGGAGACGTTATGTCCCTGAAACTTTTCACTGCTGCATTGGAAGATGTCTTCATGCTCTTGAACTGGAGCGGATTCGGCATCAACAGCAATGGCGAATACATCACTCACCTTCGATATGGCGAATACATCACTCACCTTCGATATGCCGACAATATCGTGGTCATGGCAGAATCGCTGGAGGACCTTGGCACCATGCTCAATGATCTCAGCAGGGTTTCCCGACTAGTGGGTCTCAAAATGAACATGGACAAGACGAAAGTCATGTCTAATATCCATGTCATTTCAGCACCGGTCCTAGTCGGGAGTGCGCTTCTCGAAGTTGTCAACCACTATGTCTACCTGGGACACACAGTCCAGTTAGGTAGGCACAACTTCGAGAAAGAGGTCAATCGACGAATCCAACTCGGCTGGGCAGCGTTCGGGAACCTAAGGAAGATCTTCTCGTCCAATATTTCGCAGTGTCTGAAAACGAAGGTCTACGACCAGTGTGTGTTACCAGTGATGACATACGGAACAGAGATGTGGTCTCTGAATGTTGGCCTCGTTTCAAGGCTCAAAGTCGCTCAGCGGGCCATGGAGCGGGCTATGCTTGGTATTTCCCTACGTGATCAAATCCGTAATACGGAGATCCGTAGGAGAACGAGAGTGCCCGACATAGCCCGCCGGGTTGCCATGCTGAAGTGGCAATGGGCAGGCCACATCGCTCGACGAACCGACAACCGTTGGGGAAGAAAGGTTCTCGAGTGGCGACCACGTATCGGACGGCGCAGCGTAGGACGACCCCCCACCAGGTGGACCGACGATCTGGTCAAAGCCGCGGGGAGCCGTTGTATGCGGTCAGCACAGGACCGCTCGTTGTGGCGTTCTCTTGGGGGAGGCCTATGTCCAGCAGTGGACGTTGAAAGGCTGATGGATGGATGAATGGACATATATATTGAAATGGACGCGACCTCACTCTACCACGCTTAAACAACGACTGACAACTGTTCTCTTTTTCCTCATTCACAAATAATTTATATTTTAAAGTTGCTGAGCATGTCAAGTGTTAAAATACAGATCAAAAAATCTATAAATAGTTATGTAGAATATTACTATATATTTATAAAGCCTCGTAACGTGTGATCACCGACTAATTCGGTACTTTCAATTTATCTCAAAACAGACTTTGCCCGCGCAAACAAAACCTGATTCTTAAGTTCTCTCAGTTTCTCGATAGTAGCGGGATAAAACGTATAGGCCCCAATTTTTACGTCTAATCAAAAGCTATCGTACAAATAAGTTCTATCACAATCGGTTCAGTAATTTTACGTGATATTGCAAACAGTAAAATAGATAAAATTTCGAAAAAAAATAAATTGTGGTGTGTTCAGAGACGCCTAAATTAGCCAATGCATTCATTTTTTTCTCAAATATCAACGTACAGATATAGGCCGGTTACATCTTTATACATTTTATAGTAAAAGGTGTCTCAGTCTCTCATGCTGATCCATGTAATTTATAATTCAATATTGTTCCGAAAATATATGGGTGCCTTAATTCCCTTTTTGGCACACATAAAAGTAGACAAGGTCATAAATCTACATAAATCCACAGTAAACGTTCCCGTGTCGCAAATTGCTTCTCGCAAACATCTGTCACTTCTGTTGCCTATAATGTAGGTGCCGTCTTGTTTATTTGTTGGTTACTTGAATACGGGCAGGGCATTGTTAAGTATTTGAATGATAGTTACCACTGTAGCTCGGTACTGGGCATAGATATAGTAACGTAACTGGGCCTGGTAGCTCACAAGCTAGATAGCTTTTATTTTATTGTTTTATCGCTAAAAAAACATGTACCGATCTCTATATTATATACTAAATCTATGGATCTCTACCTCTATTGCACGCGTCATAAGCGAAGCGTTGAGTTGTGTACTACCCTCACTTCACGCAGAATAACTGATTTTTTTTCAAACTTAAAATGTCTCTATTTATCATATATTGCACTTGTAAAATAATATATAGACACACATATCAAGAAAAAACACTATTTTTAACAGTCATGATATTTTGATGCCATTATTGTTATTTAAACTAGTTTATTTATATATTTATTTTATTTAACTTAATTAAAATGGTACAGCAAAGACCAATTACATTAATTAAGAACTTAGTAATAACTAATATAATGACAACATGTGAAATAGATTCGATACCATTATTAGAATTCAAATATTACTCTCGCCGAACTGTAGGCATACCGCTTCTATTTCGCGCCATCCATCCACAAATAGGTCTATATCGGGATTGGTCCAAATCAGAGCATTGAGGGAAGAAAGAGAATGGGGAATAGGTGATTTAGCGCGAGCAACTGTGCGACATGACGGTACAGCAAATAATCTGTGCCTTCTAATGCGGCGGTAATTGTCAGGGACAAATAGCTGGCACAGCTTGTTATTCAGATCCGGTGAATTGATTCTATCCCTAAGAATACCGCACATAACCAAAATCTGATGCTTTGCCCGTCTAACTTATAAAGAATTAAATCCCAAGTGACCCAGGAGAAATTTTGTGGGGTACATAAATGGATAATAGCCATACATTTTCTTATACAAGTACCTAAGAAAAGCTTTTTGTACTTTTTCAAGCATCAAAGTGTACATTGCTTCATGGGGATGCCACACACACATGGCACTTTCAAGCTTACTACGCACCGGAGCAGAGTAAACAAGGCGAATAACATGCTCATTATCGAAATCGCGGGTATTTCTAAGAATAAATCCCAACCGCCTAAAGCTTTCCTTACACAGTGCGACTATGTTATATGTTTATGGATTATTCTCTCAAATACCTTTGCTGGTGATGATAATACAGCTATAGGCCTATATTCCTCAGCTTGTGATCGGTTTGGACTTTTAGGGATCGGTGTGACTCTAGAGAGCTTCCATTCGGATGGATACATGCCAGTTTCAATAGCTAGGTTAAAAATGTGACATAAAGGCACACATAAATATTGTTTAAGTAACTTTAAAATCGTTGCGGGTATGCAGTCGGGCCAGGAGAAGCGCCTGGCTTTAACTTATTAATTGCAGACAAAACGTCATCAAAGGATATTCTGGAAATGCTAATGTAGTTACTATTCAAGGTGTTATCAGATTTATATGCTGACTCAACGTCGAGTTGTGGGACTTCTGGGAGAAAAAAAAAGCCGGCGAATATGTCAGCTGCAGCAGCACCAGAATAGGTTCTGCCTTGTGTATATATGATATTAGATTCAAAGCCACCCTTAGAACGGAGGCTATTTATATGTCACCAGAACTGACTCGGGTCAGATGTAATATTCCCTTCTATGCGTTTAATGTACGATTTATAACAGGATGCAACCCGAATCTTTAAGTTCGCTCGTAAGTTAGAGAATGCATCGTAGACTTCACTTCAACCTGAACGTTTCCAAGATTTATGTAGTCTGGTCTTTCGGCGTATGTCACAGATAATATCGTTGGAAAACCAGACCGTATATCGTCTAGAGCCCTTATTTGTGCGATACTTTTTCGGAAAGCATCTGTCAAATAAGCTGTACATGGTTTTATAGAAAAAATCTGTTGCATTTGTAACATCGCGAGCTTTTAGGACATTGCTCCAGCAAGCATCTTCATCATCATTAACGCCAATAATTGTATATAATCAACCTTTTTGAAGTTCCAATCTTTAGATGGATTAATATTAGAAGGATTTATTAGATCAGATTGATGGGATTTTTCCATTCTTATGTCTACTTTTTGTTTTTTTTGCCGTGTGGGGCCGGCTTTAGAATTGTCCCACCCCTCTCTACCCACGGGAGTCGTAAGAGCCGACTGAGGGAATACCGGGGGAGTGGACAGCAGCACTCCCTCGAGCATTAACAACATCCACTGCGATCGCCAACCCGCCTGCCAAGCGTGGCGATTACGGCATTATCCCCCATGACGGGACCGCTCGTTGTGGCGTTCTCTTGGGGAGGTCTATGTCCAGCAGTGGACGATAAAAGGCTGATGGATGGATGGATATGTCTACTTTCAATGGAGAGTGATAAGCATCTGGTGGGACTAAACCATCAACAGCTGCGACACGAGCCTCACACTCTAAATTCTCAACAGTCTGAACCAAAACGACATCTAGTATGCCTCCATACAGATTGCTTACTACATTATAATCTGATAGATTACAAAAAGACAGAAAAAAACTATAATAAGTAGGTATTTACATTTAAAGAAGCGCTATTCAAATTAAGATCATCCAGAATTAAAACTGGTGATTTCAACATATTAGTGCTTATAGACTGTTCAACTTTGCAAAACCATTGCATATAATCACTATCTTAGGCTTATCTAGGCTTAATATATACAACACATACAAAAACTTTTCGCCCATGCCATATGAAGCTGGCCCAGAGATCCTCACCAAAGTCTGTTTCTAAGTCGCGTTGGTGCTCAAGTACAATAGGAGGACGCGCGATAAGTGCAACACCTCCACAGGGTGTAGCTCTGTCTCGTCGTAAGATTTTCCAGTCTCCACATTCAAGCTCGGTGTTATTCGCAGACTTGTTGAGAAATGTTTCGGTTACAGCTACGAGATCCTGTTCACACAATAACAAGTTACTTCGCCACTTACGGAGTTTGGTCTTCAATCCCCGGACGTTCTGATAGAGTACATTACAGTTATCAATCTTGTTGGTTTTTTGCAAAGGTACGAAACGACTGGTTATTGTCTTGTTAAAAATCTGTTTAAAAAAGTTCTGTCTTGGACGTCTATGTGTTGTAGGTAATGTATGTTAACACGATAACGACCAAAATACTTTACTAATAGTCTCTTTTTTTTCTTTTACAATTCACTATAATTACGAATAGAGCCCTATCACTTTTCACGGTCTGATTCGATGTGGTTTAATTGTTATTAAATAAACAAAAAAAAAATAGTGAATATTTACGCTCAACTCTACTAAAACCAGCGCTATACCTTATTTCGTGAGAACTACTTCTATAGACTAATATAGTAATACTTTTTAAAATTAGCGCTATCTACATATGTGATTTATTGAAAACTACTTAGTAAGGCCAATAAATTATTAGTTACTTATACAATTTTCTATCCGTGTGGTGACGGACTAAGAGTACAAGTGTCACCACCCCATTCTTTCCCATGGGTGTCGTAAGAGGCGTCTAAGGGAAGTAAGCAATTATCATCCATTGCATGACTGGTGGTAGGGCTGGGTACCAAGTGGGAGTACTCACTTTGTATCAGGCCCGAGCGGGTTCGTGCCACCATCTCCAGTGTCACCGGCCATGAAGCACATTGTTACGTTTTGGCTGTAGCAGGAGATAGCCGTTTATCCTTTCATTTCATATCTGTGAAATGAAATGGTGAGCAGCGGCTTGACAATACTCTTGGTATAGTTGAGTCCATGAGCGACGGTTACCATTTACCATCAGATGGGTCCTGGCTCGTATGCCACTATATATATGCAATAAAAAAAAAGAATAATCAATTTTATTGTGAAAAATTAAGATAATGAGGAGTGCACTTTAGGATTTTCCAAACTATTTCTTTTTTATGAAGAAAGATAACGGACGTATAATGTAGTGCAGGTTCATCAGCACCATAGGTATGACCGATAGATGGCGCGCTTAAAAACGACTAAAAATCACACTACCCACAAAAAGAAAAAAAAAAGAATATTACTCAAGAGATCATTAGATACTAACTGCCGAGTCCGTTCCGTATACCCTAATATTGTGATTATGTAAGTACCTACTGGGAGTATTATGTAGATAGATACTTACGTAAGAATTGTTCAATTTACTTTAGAATCGAAAGTCACGAAGCAAAATTGGTTACTATGCAGGACTTCGGACACGGAGCAGAGAGGCGTATACAATACCTACCAAGACCAACTAAGTTTGACTTAAGCCGGTTCGGGAATTACCATATAAAACTACAAATTACGATTGAGGGATGTGGTGTGAAAGCGTAAGAAACAAACAAAGTTACTTTCATCTATAGCATTAATATTAGTAAAGATAATAAAATACCTACATTTTATATTTTTCTATTTAAGAATTAATGACTGAAGAATTAACTCAAAATCACACTATTAGTATTAAATATGTTATTTTCTTGTGTAAAGTTTTCATACATTACTATCAGGCCAATAATTATGCAAAAGGTTGTAAAGAACATCGGCAGATTCCCATAAATTTTTGTGCTGACATTATTTAGGTATGTGCGTCAGCTAATTAATTAAAAAATCTAAAACCCATGTCCTACAGTTTTGTTTTAAATGGATCATGAGGTCTTGGGGGTAGAGTGTTCGATTCCTGGGTCGGGCGCTTACAAAAACTTATTTGGTTTTTTCGTCAAAAAAATAGTGTGATGCCTGCAAACAGTACAAACAAACATACGACGCACTACTATCTTAAATACTTATAGGTAGTAATCAGCAATAGATACCTACTATTGTAATAAAATGTATAAACAAACCAATTTGTTATTTTGCAATAGTAGTCTCCTGACCACCTCCCTAAGGTGGCCAGCAACGCCACTTCCTCGAAGTTTCCACCCCGGGCCACGACCAGCGTGTCATCCGCAATGCAGAAAACCGCCAGCCCGGGGGGGAGCCGACAGAGTAGCACCCAGTCGTAACCGATGTCCCACAGGAGCGGCCCTAGAACCGAACCCTGTGGGACACCGCACGACATGGGTCTCCTCACAACGTCCCCTATGCGGCTCTCATAGAGAACGCTGCGACCCTCAAGATAGTTAAGTCTGCCACTAGCCGCCTCAGGTATGCCGGCACCCCGTGATACCGGAGCGCCTCCCTGATGCAGCTAAATGGCAGACTATTGACCGCCGGCGACGACCGCTGCGGCCGCGGCCCTCAGGCGCATAATAGCGCCGACCGTCGAACGACCAGCGCGAAAACCGAACTGGGCGTCCGACAAGTCGGGTCTGACGTCGCGCAGGTGCTGGACGATGCGGGCAGCGAGGATTTTCTCCAGCAGCTTACCCGCCTCGTCCAGCAGCACGATGGGCCTGAAGGCCCCGACCGAATCCGGCGTTCGCCCCAGCTACGGTAGAAGTACCAAGCTCCCCTCCTTCCAGCAGTCAGGGAACCGTCCGCACGCCAGGCACGCGTTGAAAAGTCCCCTGAGGCGGGGCTCCAGGTGGTCCAGAGCCAGTGCCAGCACCCGGGATAGTAGAACATACCTAGTTTCAGCCTATAGTGCCTAGAAGAACCAACTAAACCAGAATAGTACCTACATACCCGTACAGGGTATAGCGACGTAGTTACGATTTACCGAGGCCCTTTGTCGAGTTTTATTCTGTTGATGAGAGCCTCAGTCTGAAACTCTCCTCGTAGGTACCCGTTATTCTTCTCTTGCCATCCCCGAAGGGGTAGGCAGAGGTGTATTACACACCCACGATTCGCCAGCTATGTTTAGGTCCCACGTAATAGGGGGCGAACCTATTGCCGTCTACCGGGCTCATTTCCAAACTCCGGGCTGCTACTGAGAATTTTTCTATTTACGAAAAAGCACAATAACATTGCATTGTTGCTAGTGATATAGCCTACGATATATAAAACAACTCTGTGATGTATTTAGGGAATACTTATACTAGTTTCTACCCGCAAATTCATCCGCGTGTAGTTTATTTTCTGTTTTGTGCGGCAATCTAATTACTTTCCCAAAATACTAGACTCTGCCCGCAACTTCGCCCGTTTGGACTCCTGATCATAAATACATCACTATACGGCACACTTATAATCACTACCAAATTGGTATCCCACAGAAACTATGAATTTTTCCAGGTTAAAAGTAGCCTACCACTGAAGGAATGTAATATGGTTCCGGTAGCCCGCCAATAAAGGCGGAGAGACGGCACACGGCGGGTTCCTTTAGTGGGTGAGGGCTCCACACTACCCTGTTCGTTGCCCCGAACGACGGGGTGTGCGGTTAGGAACATGTTTTCCGGCCTTAACAAAAAAAAAGGTTAAAAGTAGTATGTCTTTTGCTATCTTCTGAACTATATTTATACTAAATATGATGATGATTGTATGAGTAGTTAAGGCTTGAAAGCATAACAAACAAATTATCAAACCAACAAACGCACTTATGCAATTATAATATTAGAATGTCACAAAGGATTTGTACTTTAAAGTAGCTGAGCATGGAGAGTGCTAAAATACAGATCAAAATGTTTAAACCGCAAATAACGCACCATCAAATAGTATGATTTTAATTGTAAAATTAAACTTACTATATTGGATTGATGCATGTAAATGCATCTGATAGGTGGCGTGGGTCGTAAAGACAAATGTGATATGGAGATTGGGAATGACCGTTGGTCAGTGCGATAGCTTAGCGACTTAGAGCAATTCCCCGCATTTGAAGGGACGCAGGTTCGAATCCCGCTCGCAATAAAGTTTTTCCTAAAAAGAAAAATTTTCAGTAGCAGCCCGGAGTTTGCAAATGTGCCCGGTAGACGTCAATAGGCTCGCCCCCTATTACGTGGGACTCAAACATAGCTGGCGAGTCGTGGGTGTGTAAATACACCTCTGCCTACCCCTTCGAGGAATACAGGCGTGATGCTGTTTAATAAAGTTCTCTTTTTCCACATTCACAAACGATTTTTACTTTAAAGTAGCTGAGCATGTACGAGCCCCGATGCAAAATAGTTCGTCTAGTGTGAAATTTTCTGTGAGATTTTTTCTAACTTCATTATTTTTTATAAAATATTCAGCTGTTCTACTATCACAAACATGTCGCGTTACTTATGCCATTTTTTAATTATGAACCAATAAACTATTTTAGCTTTTTAAATTTATACATATACTGTTTTAAATTCGAAGAAGTTATAAGCAAAATAGTTCATCTAATCGTTAATCGATGCAAAAGTGTTCGTCTATCGGCGAGTTAAATAAGATTATTCCTTCTTTGTACAATTATGTTGCATAATTTATATTTGTAAAAGTAATTCTGTGTCATTTGTCAAGTGAGACAGTATAAATTCTGAAAATTTCAGTTTTTTTCATTAGTTTTCAAATAACAATGGGTCGTGGCAAACCCGTGTGTGAAGAGCTTCGAAAGCGAAAAGTTTGTGGGGTCGATACTGGCAAATTAAGTTACCAAATATCTAAAGACTTGATACTTCCCAGGTCCACAGTCCAATCTATCATTCAGCACTATAAAGATAATAGAACGACTTCTTGTTTGAAGAAAACTGGTCGACCACGCATCACAAGTGCAGTAGAAAACAGAATCCTGAAGAAAATTATCAAAAATAATCGTCGTGCTCGAGCTGGAGAACTCACGGTGCAATGGAAGGACATGATTCACAAAGACGTCTCAGTTGATACTTGCAAAAGAGTCCTGAAAAGAATGGGTTACGGATTTTACACCGCTAAGGAGAAACCACTGTTGACTCCTGTACAAAAGAAAAAGAGGTTGAAGTTTGCTCGTGATCATTTAAATTGGACTTCCGATCAGTTGCGTAGTATCATTTGGAGTGACGAGTCCAAATTTGAAGTGACAGTCTGCGATGAAAGGAAAAAAGTGATTCGGAACAAAAATGAGGCATTTCATACTGATTGTCTCAAACGCAAAAAAAATCAAATAAAAAAAAATATGGTTTACTTTTTATTAAACGCTCTTAATTATTTTACCAATATTTACTTTCTATATTTTACGCTTTGCACTACTTTCCATACTAGACGAACTATTTTGCATAGGGGCTCGTAGAGTGCTAAAATACAGATCAAAATATTAGGTATGTGCTGATCAAACAAAAATACTTACAATTTGAGGGTATAACCAGTTGCAGATAGTAAAATTAACACTAGACTGAAGTGTAAGTACATGATGCGTGTAGGGGCGTGATGTGTTTACAATTAACACACATGATGAGTGTAGGGGCGTGATATGTTTGGGTCGTGGAGGTCAGATAGGTAGTCGCTCCGTGTAAACACTGGTGGATCAGCTAAAACCGAACAGGTTGGAAGCCGACCCCAAGAAAAAGAATGGGATAAAGCTATGGAGACGATGCGTGTAGGTACGGCTTCTCATCTTGACTACGATGCAACAAAATTCATAAAGTCAGGCTAAATACTTATCCCCACACTACCCTGTTTTCGTTGCCCCGAACGACGGGGTGTGCGGTTAGGAATATTTTCTCCCGCCTTAAAAAAAAGGCTAAATACTTATCTAGTTGTTATTGTTATAGTCGATTGTAGTTTTTAAATTTTATTTTATGCAGTTTTGCTGTCTTAAAATATTATCAACATAATTACATTTTATAATTATATATACCTAAGTACATATTATACCAAGAAATACAAAATTATATTTTAAATGTGGCTTCTGTGAGATTCATGTAGTAATACGTACATGGCAACATTGTTTACATAAATTCATATAGGTCAATTGAAACCTAAATCAATTGTGTTTTCAATTATTATAATAACTTTTTCCAGACTTCTAAAGATCTTATGCTTAGGTTTAAAAACGTAAGCCACCGGTAAACCACTGAAGTAATATCACACAGTTCCAGTGGTCCACCAATACAGGCGATGAGACGTCAGACAGCGGCTTTATTTAGTGGGTAAGCGCCCCACACTACTCTTTTCGCAGCTCCAAATGACGGGGTTATTCCCCGCCACAAACGAAGTTTAAAAATCTTGGCAATTTAATTGATTAGTTTATAATAACAATATTCCTTGACGTTCAAGCAGAATGAAAATGATGAAAATGTTCTTAAATGTATTTTAATTTTGAAATCAATAAGTGGTAAGTGTACTGCGCTACCACATTCGATAAAGGGTCAATGAAACAATTTGGTGTTTTGTTCACTATAATCTCCTACACAACAATATGAATTTCATAAAACTGACAACTAAATAACAAATTTTTTACGTTACATTATTTTCACCTCAAAAATGTAGTACCACGATATATACAATGAACTCACGAATATCAGTCATTCATACATTGTAACATAACAATTTACTAGTCAATTTGCCAATTAATATTACTGTTATAATAGTTGGTCCTAAACAAAGTTTTTATTTTGTGTGTGACGTAGTCCAAACGGCATCCTTTTGTTAGGAAACACAGATATTCTTCCCGGTTGATCCATATTTTTTTTAAATATTTCAATGTCGGTATTCAATATTTCGTCCATGGTCTAAAACAAATATCATATTAATTAATATAATTAATACCTGTAGTGTTTATATTTGCATGTATTTTATTTAAATAATCCAAATGCCGTGGCGACACCCACCACGTCTCGTCTCTCGTAAAGTGCACTGTGGAAGGCTATTTTATGACAAATAGCAATACGTTGCCTCTGCATACATCTGAGAAACTAAATTGAATACGTATGTATATTCGAACTGCACGGTAAGCGGTATGTATTACTGAATTGATATAACGTAAATTCGGATGTCAGCCGACAAACAAACTTATAAAGCTTCGCTTATATACGATCACAGGCTATGTGGCCTCCAGCGCTCTCACTCACTATAAGAAACACAACAGAAGGAATACCTATTATTATTATAAGGCGGGAAAAATTGTTCCTTACCGCACACCCCGTCGTTCGGGGCAACGAACAGGGTAGTGTGGGGCCCTCACCCACTAAAGAAACCCGCCGTGTGCCTTCTTTCCACCTTTATTGGCGGGCCACCGGAACCATATTACGTTCCTTCAGTGGTAGGAATACCTAAATATATTAATAATAAATACCTACCACTGAAGTAATGTCAGAGTTCATGAGGTCCACCAATACAGGCGGAGAGACGGCACGCGGCGGGTTTATTTAGTAGGCGAGGGCCCCACACTACGCTGTTCATTGTCACGAACGACTGAGCGTGCAGTTAGATAATTTTTTCGCGCCCCAACAAAAAAAACGGTCGACTAACATCGAAAGATTAATCACACGACCATCTCCTTTTATTCGTCCTCGGCCCCCGCTTTAAAGGATTAATAAAATGGTGTTGATGTTAATACATCGGCACTAAAAACTATTTACGTTATAGTAATGTATACCTTCTTATCAATAAGCCCTCTATCTTTTAGGGCTCTGTGGGTGTCATCAAATGCCTTTTGTAAATCTCTATTATTGCTTTTCTCCACTGCCTGCTTTACCCGTTCTATCTGGAAAAAAAAAGAAGTCAACCAAAAGAAATCATACTTTGTTTATGCTGATTTGGTTTGTATTTATGAGAATTTGGCTGTAAACACACGGAAAATCATCATGCATTTTCGAATAAGTTACCCTGTCTCATTTAATCAATTATGTGTTCAGGCGATAGCGGACCCTGATAATTAGATACCTCACCATCAACCCCGATTGCTTTAAACTGTGGCTGTTCCTCTGATGCTAAATCCATGAGCTATGATTACCACTTACCATCCACACGGGCCGTCATCTGCCATCAAAAATAGTTAAAAAAATATTGGTCTCACAAGTATCACTATTAATTAGGTACTACAAAATTAACAAAAAATTCTGATTTTATTACAATCGTGGAATTTAGTTGTTTTTTTCTGCAACAACCCCTAATTCTTTTTACAAAATAAGAGTAGCCTATATTATAACAAAAAAAAAAACAAATAATTTGTTCATTAAAGTAGCAGAGCATGTCAAGTGCTAAAAACATACCCCTTATAACTATCAATCTGCCAGTGAAACTCCCCTAAATTGGTCCAGCCGTTTTAGAGATTAGCCGAAATAAACAAAAAAAAATAAAAATATTTTTCATAAGCGCCATAATTATATACTACACGTACATAATGCATCTAGTGAAAAGCTGTTATTTAGACATTTTCTTTATTTGTATTTTAATAGATAAATACCTAATTAAAGTTTAAATAATACTTACAGTTTCTTCAAAGAAAGTGTTTTTATTATCTTTCAAAGTAGGTCTGTCAATATCTAGAACTGCCCTTAACACTGGTAAGGCATCTTCCACTCTGCCCATATCTGTCAGTGCTATAACCTGTAAAACTGTTATTATTACTCACCAACTTAAAAAATGATTGGAGATTGACCCTCTATCTGATCATCAGGATTTATTATTTATTTATTTTTTTACATTGACCTGCCAAAAAATGGATCTCGTGTCCGAACCAAAAGAGATACAAAACGCCAAAAGAGATAAAATCGTGCGCCAGTCTTCGTTTGGTCGACCGACTTGACTATACGTTCAGTATCACATAATGTATTGTGAAAACATGTAAAATCTACTCAAATAAAGTGAATAAAGAAGAAGGTGTATCATATTTTCAGTTAGTAGACTATTGTTTTATCATTTGCAAGCATTATTTATTAAAAACAAAGATTTTTATTTAATTTTGAATATTTGGAATAATAAATCATCAACACATAATATTCACTAGACTAGGATGCATAAGGTAAATCATGACGAGGCCTAATGGTAGAAGCTACATAAGCTAATAAGTCATAGCAAAGAAAACTCAAAACTAATAAGTTGCTAGCTTGAAGTTTGTATGTATTAATATAATGTACCTCCGTTTATATAGGTTAGCTCTAGACACTTTTTTGACGTCCATTTTTATTAGATCAATGCTTTTTTATGTAAATGATTCCTTTTTAGATACTTCTGGGGCAGTTCGTTAAATTTGATGGCATGAATCAGAAAACCATCTACTTTGCACATGTATATCACGATATACTATTATATATAGGCAAATAATACTTCAAATTCAAAACCTATCAGAAACTACAGTAATAGAATGTTTATAATTTATATAAGCTATCTGCGAGTGAAAGTTCCATCTAAATTGATCTAGCAGTTTCTAAGATTAGCCGGAACAAACAGACGGATAAATGCATCATTTTTTAAATTGTTTTTGTGTTATAATTAAGTAAAATCCTTTCAATAATTTCATAGAGGTGCCCTAAGAAACAGAAAAAAATATAAATCACTGTTTTGTGTTCTATTTTAAACCGTTTGTCGTGTTGGGCCGCGCTTTAGAATTGTCCCACCCTTCTCTACCCACGGGAGCCGTAAGAGCCGACTGAGAATACCAGGGGAGTCGGCAGCAGCACTCCCTCGAGTATTAACAACATCCACTGCGATCGCCAACCCGCCTGCTAAGCGTGGCGATTACGGCATTATCCCCATGACGAGCACACAGCCCACTCCAGTCCGGGAACTTGCTCTTCCACCGGGAGGGCGACCACCAGTCCCAAGAAGGGTTCATCGTTCGCAGGTCTCTCGCAGGCAACGTGGAGAGGATTGAGTGTGTCGAGTAGGGTAGCGTACCTTATACTCAGAAACGACAGTCAAACGGTATTCGTTGAAGGTCATACAGGTTACCGCACCGACCTCGACACACTCTGACGGCGAGGTGGATATGCTATATGAGGATATCTCGAAGGGTATCCACTCGTCTAAAACCTACTTCACGGTGGTTATCAACGCGAAACTAGGCAAAAGGACAGACGATGAGCTGAAAGTGGGGCACTATGGTTTCGGGCAGAGGAATCACAGGGGCCAGATGCTGGCTGATTTTCTGGAGAAGGAAGGCCTCTACATCATGAATTTCTTCTTCAGGAAGCAGTCCCAGCGGAAATGGACCTGGATAAGCCCTGATGGTTCAGTAAAAAACGAGATTGACTTCATCTTGTCGGACAAACGACACATATTCAATTATGTCTCAGTGATCAGCAGGATTAAAACTGTGAGTGATCGCTGACTAGGTCACATCTTGAATATTAGCACGAAAGTCGAGAGGTCACGCTTGATGAAGTCTACGCTCCGACCAACACCTGGCGACGTTCCAGAGTCGTGGACCAGAAACGTGGTAGTGCTGTTCTTCAAGAAAAGTGACAGAACCCTCTTGAAGAACTATAGACCCATCTCGCTCTTGAGCCACGTCTATAAGTTGTTTTCGAGGGTCATTAGAAAATTAGAAATCGACTCACGCGCAGGCTTGACGACTTCCAGCCTCCCAAACAAGCCGGTTTCCGAAAAGGCTATAGTACCATAGACCACATCCATACGCTACGCCAGATTATACGAAAAAGCGAGGAATATAATCGGCCTGTGTGTCTGGCGTTTGTGGACTATGAGAAAGCCTTCGATTCGATCGAAACTTGGGCGGTGCTGCAAGTCCCTTCAGCGGTGCCAAATTTACTATCGGTACATCGAAGTGCTGAAGTGCTTGTATAGAAACGCTACCATGTCAGTCCGTGTACTCTTGTCCTGAGACAAGAGTACGAAACCGATCCAACTGCAGAGAAGTGTTAGACAGGGAGACGTTATGTCCCCGAAACTCTTCACCGCTGCATTGGAAGATGTCTTCAAGCTCTTGGACTGGACCGGATTCGTCATCAACATAAATGGCGAATACATCACTCACCTTCGATATGCCGACGACATCGTAGTCATGGCAGAATCGCTGGAGGACCTTGGCACCATGGTCAATGATCTCAGCAGGGTTTCCCGACTAGTGGTTCTCAAAATTAACATAGATAAGACGAAAGTCATGTCTAATGTCCATGTGAGTGCGCTTCTCGAAGTTGTCGACCACTATGTCTACCTGGGACAAACAGTCCAGTTAGGTAGGCACAACTTCGAGAAAGAGGTCATTCGACGAATCCAATTCGGCTGGGCACCGTTCAGGAAGCTAAGGAAGATCTTCTCGTCCAATATTCCGCAGTGTCTGAAAACGAAGGTCTACGACCAGTGTGTGTTACCAGTGATGATATATGGAACAGAGATGTGGTCTCTGAATATCGGCCTCGTATCGAGGCTCAAAGTCGCTCAGCGGGCCATGGAGTGGGCTATGCTTGGTATTTCCCTACGTGATCAAATCCGTAATACGGAGATCTGTAGGAGAACGAGAGTGACCGACATAGCCCGCCGGGTTGCCATGCTGAAGTGGCAATGGCCACATCGCTCGACGAACCGACAACCGTTGGGGAAGAAAGGTTCTCGAGTGGCGACCACGTATCAGACGGCGCAGCGTATGACGGCCCCCCACCAGATGGACCTACGATTGGTCAAAGCCACGGGGAACCGTTGGATGCGGTCGGCACAACACCGCTCGTTGTGGCGTTCTCTTGGGGAGGCCTATGTCCAGCAGTGTACGTTAAAAGGCTGATGGATAGATGGACTATTTTAAACATCCCTTTAATGTACAGACATGCTGAGGTTTACCGTTTTATTATAAATGTATATTCATAACTACATAAAACAATTAAACATGTCTTAACCCGTATGTGCACTGTCTGGTCTGCCCATGACCTGCCCATGTTTTATGTGTTTACAATTACCATCTTTTCAGCCCACGGGTCACTTTACTTAATAATACTGACTACTAAAATCTATATTCATAAGTTTACTGTGGATGTGATAATACCTATCACATTGTACCTTAATATTTCTAATTGTAACATAATGTTGTGTCTGACTAGATATTGACTCCAGTGCTATCTGTGGAACCCCTTGTTTCAAAGCCAGCGCTGAAACGGAAATAATAAATATTAGTTATCTTATAATATACGCCGACCCGACCAACTCACCCCTGCCTAGCATGGTAAAACTAATTTATCCTTATAATAGAAAAAAAACAATTTCCATAACCAAATATCTCATATTTAGATATTTTTATATATTTTTAGCAAATAAAAATTTTTGCACTTTGTGTTAACAAATATCTCGTTATAAAATTAATATTTTAAAACTAAAATTTACTATTAAAAAAAAAATGTATATTAGACACAATTAATTCCTGTAGATATATAAATTTATTTTGCGTATCTCAACGTCTCTAACGATTTGGATCAAATTATGTAAATACATGGTACAATAATAAGTTAAATTCTATTTATAAATAGAATTTAACTTAATAATAAGTTAAAATTAATAAAAATTAATAAATTCATCTGACATATATATATCCTAATAAAAAAAAATACTATTAAAAATATTTATATTATGCCATCTTGTGGATCTTTAAAGATTAGATCTTAGCATACTGGTACTCAAAACTCTATAAGATGGCATTTAAAAATGTTTTAGTACTCATTTTAAATTCTCCTAAACTAGTATCTCCTTCAAAAAAACAAAGACACGCTCGATCGCCAAGGTACTAGTTATTGTACCCAATAATACTGATTGACATAATACTTACCAGCAAAATAAGCACACGCTCTTCTGAGAGGTAAAGTGCCAGCATTTGTCATATTAGACCATAATTTTGATGCATACTGCAGGCTTTCTGGAGTGTTCTGAAAATATATACCTTGATGTCCATTTATAGATATTCTAATATCATCTAATAGAAATGCACCAGAATTAAACTGAATACTTAATGTACAAATTATAATTTGTGAATAAGGAAAAAAGAGTATTTTAGTACAGGCGGGAATCGAACCTGCATCCCTTCCTATCCGGGGAAGTGCTCTGATCCACTGAGCTGCAGTATTATCTTTTAGACATACCCAAACTCCTAGTCACATTTGTCTTAACGACCAACGCCCTCTATCGGAACGCATTTACATCATTAATCCAATATAGTAAGTTTAATTTTGCAATTAAAATTCATACTATTTGATGGCGCGATTTTTTAAACATTTTGATCTATATTTTTAGAACTTGACATGCTCAGCTAAAGCTAAAGTGTTTAAAAAATCACGCCATCAAATAGTATGAATTTTATTAAACACAAAGTGAAAAATGTGAAATCGAAAATAACAGTCACGAGCAGGATATGAACCTGCATCTCCTGGATACCGTCCAGATGCTTTGCCAATTCAACCATCGTGACAATTGATCCTGGCTGTTAATTTCGATAACACATTCATACTTAACGTCTTTGGGTGACGCTGTTATTTTCGATTTCACATTTTTCACTTTGTGTTTAATGTATAGTGCTAAGCATGTCAAATGCTAAAAATGTATATAAAAATATCTAAATAGTATGAATTTTAATTGCAAAATTAAACTTACTATATTGGATTAATGCATGTAAATACGTTCCGATAGAGGGCGTTGGTCGTTAAGACAAATGTGACAAGGAGTTTGGGGTATGTCTAAAAGATAGTACTGTAGCTCAGTGGATTAGAGCACTTCCCCGGATAGGAAGGGACGCAGGTTCGATTCCCGCCTGTACTAAAATACTCTTTTTCCTTATTCACAAATTATAATTTGTACTTTAAGAGTAGCTGAGCATGTCAAGTGCTAAAAATATAGATCAAAATGTTAATACTTAATTCTAACTTATTTTATTCTAAAACCTAAAACACAATCTTTTGTTTTAGAGAAATTAATATATAAGCACGTAATTGAGTTTATTTGTGTGTTGCTTTTTGTGGTAGGTGGCGACTTGGCTGTGCCCCTAGTGCTGCTTAAGTCCATGAGCGTTACCACTTACCATTGCTATCAGGTAAGCCGCTTGCTCATCTGCCACTGTTAACAATAAAAAATACTTAACCAATCATCATAAAGTCTTGCATGTTTGTAATCCAGAGTAGAAAAAGTATTTTATACCCTGTAATAATATACGGTTCATGTGGGATAGTTATTTTTGTATAGCAATTCTTAACCTTTAAGTACCGACGTGTGGTCTGACAGATACTTGAAGGGTTCGGATACGGTGGTTTTATTTGTTAACAGAGACGTAACCTCCCGTGCTTTTGTGTACCCCTCAGGCAGTCGCCTGGCAACGTTCGTGGAGTGTGGCTGTGTCGGCGCATGCGTTTCTGGTGAGTTATGTCTTGTATAAGTTCGCGCTTGGTCTGACAGACCACTCGTCTGTACTTACGTAACTTTTTTGGGTACGACTTTTTCCAGGTTTTACTATTTTTCTCTTTTATTTTCAGCTAGTTATAAAATTGAATCGGCCGGGTATATCGGGTGTGAAACGTGCAGCCTCAATAGAAAATGAGTGTTCCTGTCACTAAGAAGAAACGTGAAACTAGGCCTCGAAATAAAGATCAAGAAAAGATGATACTGGAATGGCTAAATGAGAGCTCAATCAGATTCTGATGGCATTGATCCAAATTTTATTGCCGAGAGTGACCAGGATTCGGCATCTGAACAGGAACAGGGTTCCTGTCTCCTTTCTGTCTCCTCCTCCCTCTCCTTCCTGTCTTGCTCTTGCAAGAAGTTGAATCCAACGAGGCCAACTAATAGTGATTTTATTTTAGCAAAATCAATTCAAGTGGAGTAAAGCCCCGTTCAATAACAGCGGTGTGCGCACACCTCGGCACAACATTGTGGCTGCATCAGCAACATCGTCTTCAACTCTAAGCTGAGCCAAAATATGCTCTAAACATTATTTTTTTCTCCCAAAGCAATTGAGACTTTAAAGTTTGTGTTAATAATAAGTAATAAATATTAAAACATCTTTATTGTGTTTTATTTATACAATAACTAAATATATTATTAATACATAGACACATCTAAAAATAATAATAATTTGTAATATGAAAGTTTCCTTTACTAAAGCTATAGTGGTCTAGCAGACCTCACGTCCGTACTTATGTAACTAAAATCGCATGTCGATACTTAAAGGTTAATGCACCATAGACTGATGTGTTTATACTCATATTTTTTATTGACCAAATGACCCAAGCCTGAAGTTTGTGCTGACAAATATATAAACTGTGTAATCATTTAAAACAATGTGTACCTAACCTTTAAATTGATTCACTGTATACTCACTTGTTTGTAGCATGCCGCTAAAATCAAAACCATTACATACTTTGGAAACTTTGTCATCTTTATTTGTTTCACTTTAACTTTTTCATACACTTTATACATCTCATCATACATCTCATGAGTGTACAGCAGGTCTAACAGAATCTGGTATGACACCAGTTGGTCAAAAAAATTATCGTTTGCAGGATCATTAAAACACTGGAATAGATATTTATAAAACTGTAACATAGGTTGATATGGACTATACGCACAACCTGTGTATGGACATTAAAGTAATTGAAAAAAATATATGGTTTTAGGTTATCCCTGCATAGCCTATCTAAACACAAAACAGAGAATTCAAATAAGGAACTATAACTAGAATTACCAACTGTTCAAAAAACTAATGAACCATTTCTGATGGAATTTTTGTTGGCTATAATTTATAACTTATAGATATAAGGTGTACAGTAAAAAATAATTATGCTGAATCTAGAAAGCCCAGAGAAACAAAATTAAACAGTACCTCTAATGCCTCTTTAGGTGCATCTAAGAAATGGAACATCCTCATTACAACAGGCCCAAATACATATGAACCAAATCTTAATTCACTTTGTTGTGAATTAAATCTGAAAATAATATCACATTATATTAACATTTTATCATTAACTGTGTTATACAAATATATTACAACAACAAATCTTAACACTCCAATGTCCACTGTTGTTAAGAATTGCAACTTCTATACACATCTTACCACTTGCTCTACTGCACAGAATCTGTCCTGTGTGTCAGCTAAATTCTGAACAAAATCCCATGATATTGTATTGAAATTTCCTCTCTACCATGTTTATGCTCCTAACCTTTCCTTAGGGTTGGCAACACTCAAGTGATCCTGCTGGTGTAGCTAGCAATGATTATGGTAACCACTTTCCACCGGGAGACTGCATGTATGTTGGCCACCCTTGTAGTATAAAAAATAATAGCATAGCATCGCGCCTGTATTCCCCGAAGGGGTAGGCAGAGGTGTGTTACACACCCACGACTCGCCAGCTATGTCTAAGTCCCACGTAATAGGGGGCGAGCCTATTGACATCTACCGGGCACATTTCCAAACTCCAGGCTGCTACTGAGAATTTTTCTTTTTAGGAGAAAGCGCAATGACATTGCCTGACCCGGGGATCGAACCCAAGACCTCATGATTAGCAGGTAAAAAAAAATGGTATGTTAAAATAATGGTGTATATATTTTTTATTTTAACATATTAATAATGCAAATACCTTACTTCTTAATCATTTTCAAAACAAGTCCAAGGTCAGTAGGCTCTGCTAAGTGTAGCATATTCTTTAGGTCCTCTGTGAATATCATATTTTTAGAGTCAGAAGTAAAGTCGGTCATTTTAGCTCTAAATGTATCAGCTAAATTTACGAACTGTTCCTTTGACCGCTTCCTTGATTGCAAATAACCATCAATTCCTAGAGCAGCAGATGAGTACAGATATTTGACTGAAAAGAAAAAATAGCCAATTTAATTTATTTCTATGTATTATTTTGAAATGCCATTAAACTCAATTTAAACAATGTTAAAACTACTTATATTCATTGAATGCCGATCAAAAATATATTGAAATCACAAAACAAACCTTGATTCACATAGAAACTGCATCTAGGTATTATTCGTGAATTTGAATATACAAATCCTCTAAACACATTACTTACAAATAAAGACATAATTAATGATACGAGTATGTATTCGGAATCGAAATTTTGAAAAACAATAAAATAGTACCAGTAAATTTAAGGTTATTTTTTTTTTTTTATATATTTATGTAAGGCTTTGGCAGAAGAGCAGTGGGTGATGACGAGTTGTTAATGTGGATTGTTTCGATTGTTCAAACATCTCGATGACTTTCAATTGTTTTCATTCGCAGTCGATTGTTCAAACACGACTGTTTGGCTCACGATTCATCGGAAGTACAAATAAGTCTTCGTATAGGTACTTTTTTTCTTCATTATGACATGGAGCTAGTCCGTGTTAAATGGAAATATGCAAGTTGTATTATAAAAAATTCTAATAATTATCATAGCCCCGATGCTACTATCGTATAGGGCGAAAAATGACACTGCCCTTTAATTACTACAAACTGACTATGAAAAAAATAATCAGGAACTATCAGAAATTAACTGGGACGATATCTAAAACAATTCAAAAGCTGGGGATTGTCTCCACAAGTTTTATGACTCTATATTCTGTTCGATTAGGAATTAAATGGAAAAAGTACAATAATCAATCGGATTATGAACAATAATTTTCGTTTCTTAGGCGTAGATTTGAAATTGAATGCAAAAGAAACTATACAACCTATGTTACTACGACAGAAGGCAATATAAAGAAAAATGTAAAATGTCTGTGGAGCTATATCTCCAACCGTAAAGCCAATACAGGGATACCAGACTTAGTATACTACAAAAACCAAAGATCTGATGATCGTAGCATTATATGTAACTTGTCCTCAAATGTGTTTGAATCTGTTTATGAACCATCGAGATTTTACTACAGGAGTTGATTGCCCCCAGAGAAGCATGCAAATAACCGTGCTGTGATCAACCACATTAATTTCACTTTAGATCAAATAAAAAAAGCACCTGGACCAGAAGGGCTGCCTGCGTATTTTCTCAAAAAATAAACATATAATAGTAGGTATATCTACCCCTCTATATATTATCTGTAATAAGTGTATTACGGAAGGTACATTCCCTGAAATATGGAAAAGAGCAAACATAACACCAGTGCATAATGCAGCATCCAAACATGATGTCCAAAACTATCGCCCTATATCTATTCTCTCCACCCTATAAAAGGTCTTCGAAAGACTAGTACATACGGCGATATATCCCATTCTCCATAACGTTATAATAAATCAACAACATGGTTTCGTCCAAAGGAGACCTACCGTCACTAACCTACTGAGCTTTACGAATTACTTGTTTGATAATATGGATAGGCGAGTACAAGTGGATGCCGTCTACACGGACTTTCGTAAGGCCTTAGATAAGGTGGATCATGAACTGCTAAACAAACTTGCATACAACGGTATTTGCGGCGACCTACTTGGATGGTTTGCATCATACGTCACGAATAGATCTCAAAGAGCGGTGATTAAAGATTTTGAATCTTGTCCAGATGTAACTTCCGGTGTGCCCCAGTGCTCTTTTTTAGGTCCCCTACTTTTCATAGTATATAATATTAATAATATTATTATCAACTGATCTGAATATGTATAGGTCAATTCAGACAAATAATGATTGTATTTTATTGCATAAAGATCTACGTCGCTTTTCAGACTACTGTAGCGAGAATAAATTACAGTTAAGTATACCGAAATGTGTTACTATCACATTTACCAAAAATAAAAATATTATTTCATACCAATATTCACTGAATAATACTGTTTTGTGCAAAGTTTTGACAGTTAAGACCTTGGAGTATTAAAGCAACGCAGTATCGTTGCCGCCATAATATAAATGCCTTTTTTTTTTTTGTTGTCGCTGTGGAAATGCATTTACGCATCCCCTCCGTCAGTGGCAAACGGAGGGGTATGTAGGACTCGCCGGGTGCTCAGATCTTAGTTGCGCCCGGAATACCGACTAAAACCACAGCGGCCCCTTCCACGCCTGTTAGCGGGGTGCCAGAGGGTCGTCTTTCGACATTCTACTCCGACGCCCCAGGCAGATGGCCAACCGGCCACGTCCTGTCGTAATCAAGGCGGTGGGAGAAGGTGAGCGTAGCGACGCCTCCTGCCCCCTGGTCGCCGCCGTCGGAGCGAGTCGGTGTGGGCCAACGCCTCACGTTCCCGCTCCGCGGCCTCCTTCCGTGCAATTACAGCCTCACAGAAGGAGGCAACGGCCGACCAGAACCCGTCACTGTCAAGCATTCGGCTTACTACGGCCGACAGCGACAGGTCTCTTCTAATTGCCATCGACAGGGCGTGGCGCTGGGGCCCCCAGGCGGGGCATTCCTCCAGAGTGTGGCGCACGTCATCAACTTGGGCACCACACTCGTGGCATCCGGGGGCTCCTTCCCTACCAATACGATGCAGGTACTTACCGAAACACCCGTGTCCGGTAAGTACCCGAGTAGTTAACCGAAAACTGAGGTTGCCGTACCTTCGATTTAACCAGCGGTGGAGGTGTGGTGCAACCGCCTCTAAAGTCTCCCGTCCTGCTCCGGGAGACTGCAGCTCCCCCCTCCACCGCCGGATCAACGTCCTTCGAGCCGCTTCACACGCTCTGCCCAGACTCCTTTCGGAGATTTCCTCACCCCCGGCTCGCGCCGCAGCACGAAGCCAGTAGACCTCTGCCAGTGCCTTGGCCTGGAGAGGCCAAGGCGGGCCTGCCAGCAGTGTGGCTGCGGCCTAGGACACCGTTCGGTACCCCCTAATTGTCCTCACCGCTATGGCCCTCTGCGGACGTTGCAAGAGGGCCCTATTAGAAGCGTTAAGGGAGTCCGCCCAGATTGGTGCACCATACAGTGCCATAGACCGCAGAATACCACTATAAAGTAAAAAGTCGGCGGCCGACCCTGGGCCTCCAGTATTTGGCAGAAGCCTACCCAAGGCCGTGGCAGAATTAACGAGCCTAGGGGCGAGCTGGGCAAAGTGCAGCCCGAAATTCCACTTACTATCTAGGTGCAGACCCAGATGAAATATCTGGGTCTGCACCGGCACGGCAACCCCCTGCACCTGTAGGCATGCTCCTCGGGGGGGACCTCGGCGAGGGCCATGGAACAGGAGGGCCTCAGTTTTAGCCAACGAGACCCTCAGGCCCAACATGCTGATCCGGTCAACGACGAGCGCGACTCCAACTTCCGCCGATCGGGTGGCCTCCTCGAAGCCGGTCCTCCTCACGGTGACGAGGGTGTCATCTGCATAGCAAACGACCCTCATCCCGGGAAGAAGCCGGCCCCGCAGAACCCAGTCGAATCCGACGTTCCACAGGATCGGGCCAAGGACGGATCCCTGTGGAAAGCCGCGCCCTACCCGATGGCGGTATAGGCGCCCGTCGCCCCCCTCCCAGAGCACGTGCCTCTCCTCGAGGTATGCCTCCAACAGCCTCCGGAGATACGGAGGCACATGGAATCGGAGCGCCTCCTTCAACGTCTCGTGAGGGAGACTGTTGAAGGCGTTCTCGATGTCGAGCGAGACTGCCAGAACGACCTCCCTTCTGGCCACTGCCTCGGTGGCCAGGGTTTTCAGGGCAGCCAATGCACCTATTGTGGAGCGGCCTGCCCTGAATCCAAACTGTGATTCCGACATCCTCGAGGTGCCGGACGAGACGGTCCGCGAGCACCTTCTCGAACAGTTTGGCCGTCTCATCCAGCAGTACCAGCGCCCTATATGCGGAAGGAGAGTCTGGTGGGCGACCCTCCTTCCGCAGCAGATATAACCTGCCGCACTTCCATTGCTCCGGGAACCGCCCAGACCTCAAACATGCGTTGAGCAGTTCCCGGAGCCCATCCTTGATATATTCAGCGGCGACGCCGAGTGCCAGTCCCGGAACGCCGTCCGGACCGGGTGCCTTCCTTCGTCCACGAAGGCGGGAGAGGGCCACTTCCAGTTCCGTGTCAGTGACAGAAGGGATTTGTGTCCACCATCGACGGAGGAGCCATTGCTAGGAGGACATGTCCCATGGACCGCGGGAACAGACCCCCCACCAGCTCCGACAGGAGATCTCTTTCCATCGACTCTATGATGGGGGCGCCGTGGGCACGGAACTTGTTCCGCGCCCGTTGGTATGGGCGCCCCCACGGATCCCTGTCTAGACTCGCCAATAGCTCCTCGCGGGCCCTTTCCTTTGCCCGGCTGATGGCCAGCTGCAACTCCTTTTTTTTGTTACAATATTCTGTCCGCAGCTGGCTCTCAAGGACAGCGTCTCTGGCACTCCTTCCTCGGCACCGGACGTAAGCACGCCGCGCTCGGTTACTGGCCACCCGAAGATTAGCTATCTCGGATGATCACCAATAAACTTGTTGGCGCGGCGGCCTCCGCCGGGCCCTCGGCATCGCCGCGTCACACACTGCCGTGAGTGTATTCTTCATTTGGCCTGCGAGCTCATCTACGCTGTCGCTGCCCTGCCTGCCTGCAGAGCACCAGCGCTGCACTATGGCAGACTCACGGGCCATTTCGTGGTCAAACTGACCCAATACCCATTTGGGGAGTCTGCCAGTCCCGCGCCGGGGCCGCGGTAGCCCCGGAGGGGTGGAGAGCCTGAACTGGATGTATCGGTGATCCGATAGCGTCTCCACCTCCTCTTCCACTCTCTAGTCGCACACACCCCGCGCAACATCAGGGGTAGCGAACGATAGGTCCACCACGGACCCCCCCAGCTGCCGCACGCAGGTGTGGACAGTCCCTCTGTTGAGGAGGGACAGACCGGAGAGCAGGGACCATTCTTCGACGGCCCTACCTTTGGCATTCGTGGCAGGGTTCCCCCACGCCCGGGACTTTGCATTGAAGTCACCGAGGACAATAGTAGGCCTCGGCGACTGTCTGCGAATCGCGGCGCCGACAGAGTCCAAGAATAACTCGAACTCTGCCAGGCCGCGGTTGGGGGAAAAGTAGATACCTACTATGCTAAAGCCCCTCCACCCCGCCACGACATAGCCAGATCCTCTCTCAAGAGTGGAGAGGGGAGGGCCGACACTTCCTCTCGACAAGACAGCGACATCCTCATTAAGGTCCCCCACCCAGTTGGGCTGATGGGGGACAAAATATGGCTCGCAAGCCACCGCCAGATCTATGCTCCACTCCGCCATGGACTGCAGTAGCAGGTCCTGAGCCCCAGCGGAGTGGTTCAGATTCGCCTGGAGGAAACCGACATTGTCACCTATTATGACGATATGCCGGTCTCCCCCTGGCCCAGGCGGCTTACTTCACTCGTGCGTGCGGCCCGAGGTCCTTGGGCCGCCACCAATCTCCCATTTACTATGGGAGGCCTACATGACCTCCCACCCATGACATGCTCCGAGGAGCGTTTTGACGCCGTGCAGACCGCACAGCGGGGTGCAGCCACGCATGACGCCGATCGGTGCCCGAAATCGCCACACCGGTAGCACAGTTGAGACCGATCGACATCGCCTGGGCACAGCTGGCTCGTGTGCCCCAGTGCCAGGCACCTGAAGCACCGCAGCGGCAGTGGCTCCAGGGCTCTGACCTCGGCTGCGCTCCAGCCGACCAGAAGCCTCCCCGAGTCAGCGAGCGTCTTGGCCGCGGCAATAGGGCAGCGGATCTTGGCCATGCCCATTCCTCGAGGCCCGGTTTGGATGTTACCAACCCGGACCTCCTCGGTAGCACAGTTGCAGACGCGAACAACAGCGGCAATGATTTTTTCTCTAGTGACAGAGTCGTCCAGTCCCGTAACGCGAAGATCGGCGCACTTGACGGGACGGACAACATCCGCCACTCCATGCAGCGCTGTCCGAAGTTGTCCGGCCAGAGTTTCAGCCACCTCTGGTGACTGGGCCTTGGGTAGCTGAAGTACCCTGGCACCAGTTACGGACCGGCGCATCTTCAGCCCCTCGTTTATCTCCAGCGCGGGGAGGTCTATGGCCCGTTCCGCACGCAACATAGCGTCGGCATATGTAACCCCCTGTTTTTCAGCCACCGGCTTTAATGTTACTATCACTACTGGCGAGCGAGGGGCCACGAGTGCCGACTTCTTCTTCTGCCGCGCCTTCCTCTTCCTTTTGGGCGTAGCAGTAGATGCGACAGCGGGTGCGGCAGCGGGTGAAACAGTGGGCCCGACAGTTTCTGGGGGAGAAGACTTCTTTTTCCTCCCCTTCCGCACCACCGTAACCCAGCTTTCCTCCGACACAGGGACATAAGAGGCACTGGCATTTGGTGGGTTAGCCAGGGCTGGCAAGGCCTCTACCACCCTATTTGGGGCGGTATTGGGTGTCTCCTTCCGCCTGTCGGCAGCGAGCGGAGGCCGGAGGGGTCGTTCAGGAGGCAGTCGTGCCTCCATCGCCTCCAGGCGCGCGCAAACCATGGTCGTAAGAGGCGAGATCGCGCGCGCCGTCTCCTCCGGCAGGCCAGCAGAGGCCTGTTCGGTGGTCGGAGCAGCCGCAGTAGGCCGTACTATGTTGCTCAGCTCAGAAGATCCAGTCCCTGCCAGTAGCACAGCCGCCTCAAGCCGCACCAGTTTGGCCTGCAGCTCCTCGACCTTGGCATTAAGGCGGCTATTGTCTGCCCGCAGTTCGGCCACTTCCACCGTAAGACGGTCGTTAGCTGCCTGCAGTCGCTCCGTCTCTTCATTGGTGGAGCGCCTAGCCAGGGCTTCCACCACCCTCATGTTATCAGCGACTGCCTCCTTAGCAGCACGCACAAAGGTGCCCTTGATGTTCACAGACTTCGTGGCCACCTTGTTGATGATGGCTGCGTGGTCTTGAGCTCTCCTTTTAAGGTCCGCAACCGGCAGAGTATTTACCTCCTCCGTCGATTCGCGGATCCTCAGAGAGAGCTGCTCGACCTCTTCCTCGGCCTGCAGCTCCCCTTCAGCGCGCCTCGCTCTTCGAGCGACAACCTCCGATACCATTGGCCCTGGCGTCCCTGGGCGGTTCACGCCTCGACCCCTGCGCGAAGTTGTGACCTTCGGGGGAGGCGTCTCCGTCGAGCTCCCGTCATCGGATGCAGCGCCCCCCTTAGATAGGGTACGCTTGCGCTAGAAGCGCGACGGGAGTGGCTCCAATAAAACCGCGACCTCCGCCGGCCGCATTGTGGGGACCGTCCTCGAGCCGCCCTCCTCGGTTGCAGACATTTCGGCGGCTGAGATGCCTGCCGAACTGCCCGCCACCGATCCGTCCCTTGACGATTGAGACGTCTTTCTGCCTTTGCGGCACTTACGGCTGCCGCGCGTTTTGTGCGCGGTTGCACTGATAGGGGCCGTATTTACAGCCGGACCCCTTTCGGCTGAAGCTTTGGGTGTCTCACCCAACTCTGTCGTTGTATTAGATTTTGGTATTATATTATCCATATAGTTCCCACGATTGAGGGAGAAATAAAGGTCCACCCGGGCAGAGATCCCAATACCCGGGTAAGCGTACATTTGTTACCCAACACAGGGGGTCCGCAGGTACCCTGGCTGGGGCCGCGCTCGAGACTGAACTACCCATCAGCCATGCATCTCCTCGCCGCGCGCCAGAGCTTGAGATTCGGGGTAATTTTTTATAGAGGTTGTCTTCCTCGCGGTCCGGGCGATTAAGCCAAGACCCTCGTTCCTGAAATGGGCCGCGAGACATAACTACGACAATCAGGTTTACGATCTTGGGTGGGGAGGGGCCGCTGTGGCCCCGACGTCCCCTACTCCAGAGCCAGGAGAGCCAGTATGGCCCCGCCGGCTCCAATGCCCTAGTCTAACCGCTGTGCCCTCTGCTGGGCCAGAAGGACACGCGGAGATCCATCCTGTCCGGAATTTTAGCCGCCAGCTACTGCCGACGTTGCCCGGGGTGCACCACTAGGAGGTAAACCGGCACCACACCCCATAATATAAATGCCTCCTCTAACTTTCTTAACATTATGACGATTTCAACGAATTTAGTGAAGTTCATATAGTTTGGTTATCTGTCATGTTTTATATATTTTGTACCCTTCTTTTTAATCACTGTAACTATAGGAACAATACCAGGCTACGCAGAAAGTTTTGCGAAAAAAAGTTTTTTTTGTAAAAGGCACTGGCCACATGTAGTTATTTTGAAAAATTTGGTTAAAAGTAAAAATACCATTGTTCGAATTTGGAATTTCCCTGCACATTTTTTCGAGATACAAATTAAAAAAAAAAAATTAGTCTCATAACTCATTTAAAATGTTTTAAAATGCAAAGAGTATTTCGCACCTTTAATAAAAAAAAGAAATAACTCAAAATTTTAATTTTGTGGAACGCATTTAAGTTTTTACAAGTTTATTACACGGACCACTTAAATTTGTCGTTACAAAAAAAGTAAATGGTTTAGGTCAAATCCAGAAGAAGGGATGGATAGAGTAATTAATAAGCTATTAGGTTGTCATGAAAAATATATTTTTTATAATAGGATGGTTTTTAAATAGTTAATTTTTAAAAAAGTTCGTGGTTGTTTTACTATTCAATAAAATATGTGATCAAATAATTTAGATACAGATGGAGTAATTGTGAATGTTGCAGTTTTATACTACAATCATCTGACTAGTGAATTATTTAGGTTTTGTACAGTATTAACCTAAGAAGTATACCTACTGAGTTCTGGCCGTCACATAAATTTAGCAAAATAAAGAGAACATTGTCATTGGCGGAATTATCAGGATCGCCACAAGTCAATACAAACAAACAAACAAACCTAAGAAGTATAACAATGTCAGAAAAATAATCAGAATTATTTCATGTTAATATCATGGACATATAAAAAAAGAACGGACTGAGCCTTGCTAACAAAAGATTGTGTCACTCAGAGTCGGCCAGTTCGCTGTACGTACATGCCGACACGCACACATTCACACCTTAGTCGGCCATTGCGCGAGTAAACGTTATCACAGTCGGTACGTCTACGCTGCAAAAAAATATCAAAATACAGCATATCTTGTGTGGTGAAATGGTGAAAAACCGTAGTGACAGAAAGAAAAAAATCCAGGAGTCACGTTTCATAGGTAAATGAATAATTTAATCACTTAGTTCCCGATTTTAAACATAACAAAATAATGCATCACAATGCCAGTATTGCTCATTCGCTAGTAGAAATTACCCGAAATATGGGAATTTTATAGTTTATATTTATGAGGTACTATTTGTTTAGGATAAGTTACTATACTTTGATTTTTTATTTTGTAGACTAAAATGATATTTGATTGCCATGTATCATTAATAGTGTTGTTGTAGTCTGAGTTATAGAAAACACATAATTAATATATTTTTTTTATTATAATAAATTTTCTGATAGTCTATTAATTTGAATTTGCGTTGATCAGTAGTATAAGTAGCATGAATTTATTATTGTAGCATTTACAAAATCTAAATTAAAGTAATCATACCTATTTTAATATGTTTTCTATACTATTATAAAGCTGTAACATAGCTGTGTCTGTACATTTAAGATATTTTAGAAAAAAATGACTGTAATAGACTATATAAGCGTATCTAAACACAAAACGACTTTTTTAATTTTTTGTCTGTTTATCTGTTTGTTTGTTCGCGCATCACGCAAAAACTGCTGAACGGATTTTGATGCAACTTTTTATTTGATAGCTCTTGATTACACTTAACAACTGGTATACATTTTATACGCTACTTTATCGGGAAGCTGAGATATAACCCAAAAACTAACTTTTGGCTGCGGCGGAGCTGCGAGGAAAGGCTAGTAACGTAATAAAATTGCATTTGCGAGTGTTATTTATGTTCATAAGAAAATCGAATTTAACGAAAGCGACTTAAAATAAGGTGATAGATGCCCACCGTAGATGCCTATTTGTCTGCTTATTATCATTTTAGTCAAAATGGAAAAAATAAAAGCCGAACTTTCTTATTCACAATTTATTTCTGAAATATTACTTTCAGAATCTACGTTTACTAAGAATCTTTCTGTTACATTATCAATAAGGTGAACGAGTAGCATCATTTTATTTCGTTACTTTAAGTATAATAACATACTCGACATATCTCAACTACCATTGGAGTGTCAACAACTTTAGCCCTCAGTAAATAATTCTTTAATTTCAGCCATTTTAAAACATTTGTTATTTCTTGCGACACGCCCCTTTACCTGTGCCTATACTAGTTATATGGGATTTGATTTACAGTGCTAAGGAAGTCTTTTGAGATGTTGACACCACACTCAACAGTGAACTCCTCAACTACATTTTCTGATAATAAGTCTTTTCTTTTGTACTGATTTACAGTAATTCTGCTTTAATCAGTGTATTCATTTATTAATTGTTTACATTCTTTGAGTTTAGGTACTTTTGAACTGGGCCTTACGCCATGTAGTGGCAGTTTTATTCTACCTCATGGGAGTGGCAAAAAGCGTTATCTAATACCAAAACGAAATCATCAAAATTACCTCTAGCCACTCTTCAAAATATTCTACTCGTATTTTAATAATAATATATCTGCTTACAATTAGAAACTGTAGCGGCCCATATAGATAACATAAAACTGTTTAAAACAGGAAGCTTTGTGTATTCCGCTCACCTCAAAAAAGAGCAATAGTTTCCTAGAATTATGTGAACCCCATCTGCGCTAGAACAATAACCCTACCGATTACAACTGCATCGGATTCCTCGGAAACACATTAACTGTTAAATCAGTAAAGACACCTTGGCCACTGTAGTCCCGACAAACATGCAAGTTAATCCCGTTTTATTGACATAATTATGTTATGCTTTATTACCCATTATCTGCCAATGATTTATTTTAAGTTTTAAATAAATACAGTAAAATTGTGTTTTTTGCACTATTAACCTTTTCAAATAGTACGGTATATTTCATATACATTTCCAATAAATTTATCTGCCATCCTGTTTTTTTTAAATATGTATAATAAAAAGGGTAAATTTGGCTAACATGGCAACCCTAAATTCATTCTCACAGATAGCCGCCGCCATTACCTATCTTCAATTTTGTCTTAGCGAGGCGCTGTCCGTTCTTTTTATTAAGTCCATGGTTAATATTAATGACCAAATTATGGGTTACGTTTTATTTAATAAAACAAATCATTTTTCTTTGTTCTATTGATCCGTGTTTAATATTAAAATGATATATATTTGCATTAGAATATAGGACCATGATATATAAAACAAATAAAACTTCTTGAATCTAAAGAACCAGCAAGAATGTATACCTGCTTACATAATTATAAAACAAAGTCCCCGCCTCGTCTGTCTTTATAACCGGGATAATCTCAAAGTAGCAAACGGATTTTCATGCAGTTTTCACTAAATAGAGTAATTTCACAGGAAAGTTTTAGTATATAATTAATTAAGATTTTGTGCAATATAACTTAATTATTACGGTTATAAAAGAAACGTCAATTGCCGCATATATAACGGATCGTAAATTGAGAAAGACTACACCGAATTCGCTGATTTTTGTTTTGATTTATTCCTGATTTTCATTGAGAGAACGCTTTATACAAGTTTTTCTAGTTATCGTCCGGAAAACTGGAAAATATGAATGGTGTTTTAGTTTGATAATTTCAATACAAATTGTTACTTTCAGGTTGACTGCTTTGACTTATTTTGCAACAACAAATTTCGCATTAAAATATTTATATTTCAGTATATTCCCGACGTGATACAATATTAATTTGGTGTTTATAAAAAGATTACCTACGTGTACGTCTAACTAGATTTAACTATCAGTTTTACTTCCATCCATCCATCAGTCTTTCATCGTCCACTGCTGGACATAGGCCTCCCCAAAGAAACGCCACAGCGAACGGTCCTGTGCCGCCTGCATCCAACGAATGCCTGCAGCTTTGACCAGGTCATTGGTCCGCCTGTGGGAGACCGTCTTACACTGCGCCATCCGATACGCGGTCGCCACTCGAGAACCGTTCTTCCCCAACGGTTGTCGGTTCGTCGAGCAATGTGGCCTGCCCATTACCACTTCAGCATGCTGATCCGGCGGTCTATGTCGGTTACTCCCGTTCTCCTACGGATTTCCGTATTACGGACCTTATCACGTAGAGAGATCCCAAGCATAGCCCGCTCCATGGCACGCTGAGTGACTTTGAGCCTTGATATAAGGCCAACATTTAGGGACCACGCCTCTGTTCCGTAAGTCATCACCGGTAACACATACTGGCCGTAGACCTTCATCTTCAGACACTAGATTATTGGACAAGAAGATCTTCCTCAGCTTCTCGAACGCTGCCCATCAGTTTTACACGTATATGTAATATGCAACCGCGCAGCTGTACTACCTTGTTAACCGTCTATCAGAATTTTTTGACTGGACATCACGATGAACAGTTGAAATTCTGGCACAAATTCCATAAATTTAGAAATCTGCAAAATATAATGAATGACTGGCGATAATATTTTTTATACTAAAGAAGTGATCTATCTTAAGAAATCGTTTCTAACGATTACCATAACATCGTGATGTGAGTACCCAATCCAGCAGGGACTTAATTTGCTATGCTTGGTCGAATAACAGAAGTGGTCAACCTCATGTGCATATTCTACTGTGGATGAAAAAAGTTCGTATAAATTGATGCCATTGTCTGCACAGAAATAAACCGATAGTGTGGCGATTACAACCGGGAATTGCCATGCAAGATCGATACCATTATTTGCGCAGAATATCATAATCCCATAACATCCAGATTTGTATAAAGTATAAATGAAGAACGAAGTCATGAAGAATATTGCTTACAGACGGTGTGGCGATTATAACAGGTAATTAACGTCCAAGATGCGTACTGTTATACCCGCACTATGTAAGGGTTACTGCTACCCAAGCATCCCCTAGCCTGACTAGTAAGCAAAACCACCTTAGCTCCTAGTCTCAGTTAGGATTCATAATTAGTCTGCGTTCAACACTCGAAAAGAGCGGTTGCCTTAAATAATTAATTCTCTGATTGTTTAATATAATATAAAAGTGTGTAAAATAAATAGTTCTTTTTTAAAAAGGCTAAATTTATTTCCGTGCTAACATATTTTGGTGGCAGCGGTAGGATACGGAATTCCCCAGTGCCTAGGCTCCGCTCCGCAGTCTCGCTCCGTGTCCTACAAAATCTAATCTTGTGAACATAAAACCTAAAACTTATAAATAGTGTTCAAAATCTTATCCAGTGAACTAGTGTGTGAAACGTGTATAGTATATAAAGTCGCTGTGTCACATTCTACCAGTTTTTACAAGAATCCTGCAAGATCCTGAAGATAATATCTCTGTAACAAGAATCACGTTGCATCCTGAGGCGCAACCATCCATCTGCATACACGCAGAAAAGTTACTCCTAACTCCTTACTGCAAAAGAAGAAATACTCACCATCCTTCGTTCATACCTCGAGATTCTGCATCTACAAAAACGAAATATTCTTCAATTATATTCAACAATCTGTAAGCTGAGACGGACCTCATCCTTATCTCGTCGGAATGTTCCTGCCTGCCGTCGCGTTCTTATCGGTCGCCCACGCACTTGTACTGTAAGTCTTTGGTCATTGCTTTGTCTTAGAATTAGGGTTCCGTTTATATTTAAGTAACTCCATCTAATTAATTTGTTGAATTTTAATATATGTATACTGTATATTGTAACTTGTTCTCTTAAACTTATTTCGGTAAATTAATTATGCCAAAAGTGCCAAAAGCCGAAGACAACAAACTTCACATCGATATCCCCGAAACAGAACAGGTCGCAAGCGATATCATAAATAAATCACCTTTGTGTTCTCCCCGCATCACGAGAAGGACAGCCGTCGCACTGGCAATGGCCGAATTAGAATTAAATATCCTATTTAAATTTGTTAAACCTTATGATGGCAACAGGGAAACTCTCAATTCATTCCTTGTGAACTGTGATAACGCATTCGAGTTAGCTACAGAGGCACAAAGGCCTATACTATTTAAATTCATTCTTTCTCAATTAAATGGTAAAGCGGAAATTGCCTGTTCCATAAAAGAGTTTACAACCTGGGAACAACTTAAAGATTTTTTAAAGACACAATTCAGTGAACGGAAACATTACTCGCATCTCCTGATGGAACTTCAAGAGAGCAGGCTAGGTCCACAAGAGAATGTTAGTCAGTACGCCTTACGCATGGAGACTTACCTCTCACAATTATTGACAGAATTATCATTATCAACCACAAAGGCTAAAGAACTTCCGGGTCGTACCGCAGCCATGGAGGATCTCGCCCTCCACCACTTTTTAATGGGTCTTCAACCCCGTAATTCAAACATTGTGAGATGTAGATCCCCCAAATCATTAAATGAAGCAATTAACTTCGCAATCTCCGAGGAACGAATACAGCAAACGTTATATCAAAAACCTAATACTAATAATAATACTAATAGATTCAGGACAGGTATCTCTAGGCCAAATAATAACTTCTCTCCACAGCGACCATTTACTCCCAAAATCAAAGGCCGCAAATTAATTTGTTCTGCCATTACTGTAAAAGGACCGGCCACAATATAAATGATTGCAAAAGACGCGAATATAATAACCGCATCAGATTCCAACAAAACCAAAATTCTTATAGGCCGCCTCCACGAGTAAACTACCTGGAACAACCCAACGAAGAGGCCGGCCATGACGTTGTCGATCAATCTCCCCAGCCTTTAAACGAGTAGGAGTCTCGTCCGGGTGTCGCCCGAGACAAAATATAAAAGCCGACACCATACCACAACCACAGCCTCTCAATCAAAGGGATCACTCGGGTAACCAGCCCCCAACAAGCGCCCTTTCCTCGTATTATAGGGACCACACGGATAACCAGCCCCAAGCAAGCGCCCTCTCTCAATCTCCTAGGGACCACACGGGTAACCAGCCCCAAACAAGCGCCCTTTCTCAATCTCCTAGGGACCACATGGGTAACCAGCCCCAAACAAGCGCCCTTTCTCTTTCTCATAGGGACCACACGGGCAACCAGCCCCAAGCAAATGCCCTTTCAAAAAACACGTCTGAACCGAATTCGCATAGTACCAACGACCCCGAGGCTGTTTCGAATGAAGCGAATAAAGAAATTTATGAAGTCCATATCGATACGGCAAAACGACTCTTACCACACGTGTTAATGGACACGCAAGCATCAGACATACCTTTATCTTTATTGGTCGATTCAGGCTCTACAATATGTCTCTTAAAAGAATCTAGCATTCCGTATGCTAACCAAAAACCCAGAAACTAGTCAAAGAATCTATCAAGCTCAAGGGTATAGACCTGGGCGACGAACCGACGCCAACCATAGGTCATTTCCAATTAAAATTAAATATGCTGGACAGGAAACATCTAAAATTAAAATGTCACGTTGTTCAAGATATCAACTTACCTTACGATGGTATCATTGGTGCAGACTTCTTAACCGCATTCGGCTGCAAGATAGATTATACACATGATGTCCTGAAAATAGGTAAATATGGAGTTAAATTACTATTCTCCGAGCCATTCTTTGTTATTCCACCTCGCACTGAAGCAGTAATAGAATGCTCAGTACAAAAGACCAGTTTAAAAGAAGGTTTAATCTTTGATCAACACATCTCTGAAAACATACTAGGTATCCAATTGCATTGTCAAAATAAAAGATAACAACCGTGTTAATATAACCGTAGCTAATACATCAGAATCTTTTGCAAATGTTAAAACAAATCTAAGTCTTACTATTGAGCCCTTACATTCAATTGCATATCCAGTTAATACACTAAGCCGACAGACATCTAAAAGAACCGACGAGGTTATTAATTCGCTTAGACTAACTCACCTCAACCACGAAGAGAAAACTGCTCTTGTAGAACTCTGCTCCCAATTTTCCGATATATTCTACCTTCCCAATGATCAACTAACTTATACATCCGCGATTAAACATCACATTAGGACAAATAGTGATATCCCCATTCACACCAAATCGTACAGATTTCCGGAATGTCATAAGAAGGAAGTTGAGACGCAAATCAGCAAAATGCTCGATCAAAATATCATAGAACCATCTTCCTTTCCCTGGAGCTCGCCGATTTGGGTAATACCGAAAAAGGCAGACTCGCAGGGTCAACGCAAATGGCGAATTGTCATCGATTACCGAAAATTAAACGATATTACTGTAGGCGAAACTTACCCCATTCCACAGATATCGGAAATTCTTAATAAACCAAATCCTCATTTCTCCCGAAGACGCTCCTAAGACAGCCTTCTCCGTACCTCAAGGACATTACCAATTTAATAGAATGCCATTTGGGCTTAAAAATGCGCCCTCTACTTTCCAGAAACTTATGAATAATTGCCTTTCTGGTCTCCAGGGTAATCGCTGCTTTGTATATCTTGACGACATTGTGATATACTCCCATGATCTCCATTCCCACATCTCCAACCTCAATGCCGTATTCAACAGAATCTGTGATTTCAATTTAAAACTTCAGCCAGAAAAGTGTGAGTTCTTACGCAAAGAAGTGGCGTATCTAGGACACATCATCAGTGAAAACGGTGTAAAACCGAACCCAGAAAAAACTAAAGCTGTATCTGAACTTCCAACCCCTCAAACTCCAAAAGATATAAAATCCTTCTTGGGTTTAATCTTTTACTATAGGAGATTTATACTCGACTTCGCTAAACTTGCTAAACCTTTAACTTCTCTCTTGAAAAAGGATACTCCTTTCAAATGGCGCAATGAACAACAACTCTCCTTCGAATCTTTAAAATCAAATTAATCTCTGCTCCAATTCTGGCCTACCCAGATTTCACACAACCCTTTCTCTTGACATGTGACGCTTCCAACTTCGCAATATCAGCAATACTTTCACAAGGCCCTATAGGACAAGATCGTCCCATTGCCTTCGCATCCCGCACTCTCAATCGAGCTGAATGCAATTACAGCGTAACGGAAAAAGAATGTCTAGCTGTAAATTTTGGCACTAAAGTATTCAGGCCTTACCTCTATGATCACCGATTCACTGTCCTGACAGACCAAAAACCACTAGAATGGCTCTTCAAGTGTAAAGACCCAGGGTCGCGACTCATCCGATGGCGTCTGAAGCTAGAGGAGTTCGAATATGATATTAAATAAAAGAAAGGTAAAATAAACACTAATGCCGATGCCCTGTCTCGATTCCCAGTAAACCCAATCCAACCTGAAACTTCTGAATCCAGCCAAAACAAAACTCCTACTAGAGAATTAGACAAAGACTTAATGGACTTACTCAAATCGCCGGCTTCTTTCAACCCTGACGAGTTAAATGTTCATACGCCCGATCTTCTACAAACTAATGACGACACCGTACCATCACATGACATTAACTTACCTGCTCCAAATCTCGATCTTGACGAAGATATCTTACCGTCACTCGATACAAACTTACCTTCCAATATCCCCGACACGTTGAGAATGCAAATTGAAAATGAAACGTATGACTTACCTGTACAGGTGCCTGAGTTAACACAGCCCTTTCACGATCTGGCCGCAGCCGATCCAATCCCTTCCACTAGCGCCTCTCCAGATTTAAACTTACCCGATGATGACTACTCTACTTTCCTGAAAATAATGACAAATAACAACAATACCTTTAACACAAAAATCGTAGAACATAATGAAACCATAACTAAATCAAAATCTAATTTTTAGCACTTGACATGCTCAGCTACTCTTAAAGTACAAATTTTAATTTGTGAATAAGGAAAAAGAGTAATTTTTTTTCCCGCTCGTACTAAAAAATACCCTTTTTCCTTATTCACAAATTAAAATTTGTACTTTAAGAGTAGCTGAGCACGTCAAGTGCTAAAAATTAGATCAAAATGTTTAAAAAATCACGCCCTCAAATAGTATGAATTTTACTTGCAAAATTAAACTACATTGGATGAATGTATGTAAATGCATTGCCGATAGATGGCGTTGGTCGTTAAGACAAATGTGATAAGGAAATTTGGTATTTCTAGAAATTGGATTAGAGCACTTCCCCGGAGAGGAAGGGACGCAGGTTCGTTTCCCGCTCGTACTAAAAAATACTCTTTTTCCTTATTCACAAATTAAAATTTGTACTTTAATTTACAACGAGTTTATTTTAGGGCAGCAAAGGCAGAGCAAAGGATAGAACGACCACAAGGATCAGCGCTGACAAGCTTTTTTGTAACATGCACAAGTAATCTATTTTTTAGAACACTGCTTTACTAGGCGATGCCAAGATTATGTAGGATACATAGCACACATTGTCGTCAGAAAAATTTTTTAAGCGTTAGAAACACGGAAATCCTTTTTTTTTCAATATGAATCTGAAAGTTATATTTAACGAATGCATTTACATTCTTGATCTGATCAATGATAGATATTTAATATTATTATACCCATGTTTCGCCAGCTATGTTAGGTCCCACGATATAGGGGAGACTGTTATTTGCGCCCTCGAAGCTATTCCAAAACCAAGACACATGTTATTATTTATAAATGCTCGCGAATGTTACACATTTTGTAATACGTTATTTCAAAATATATTATGGTAATATAATGTTTTGTTCAATTAAATAAATAAATAATAATAATAAGCCTTTTATTTCATGCAAAACGTAGGATACATACATATTTTAAAGAGAAAATAAAAAGAAAAGAAAAATAGTGATGTTATAAATACATACATGAAATGTAGTATTTCATGTAGTATTTCACTTATTTTTGAAGAATGTTTAAAATCTAAGTAATAATATAGAAGTTTGTTTACATGAACCCCCCTCAAGTGAAGGTGAAGGCCTCTAAAGAATAACCATGTGTCTCTATCTTGAGCTATTTGCGGCCAGTAGGTACCAGCTATTTTTATCAACTCGTCTGCGCATCTCGTGTGAGGTCTGCCTTTGAGACGTTTGCCGATTGGACCCTACTACATCGTTACCCTGTTGGTGGTTTGTTCAATTACTAAACCTAATATTTACGTGCCCTAGAAAAAATGATGAAATCTCGAAAGAAAGTAATTATTAATAATCCAGTAATTTAAACAATATTGTAAATAGCTTGACAGTAACATTTTATTGAGTAGTAAATAAAAATTAAATAAAAATGGTAGACATGCAATGAATTTAACAGTAAATAGAATCAACTCCAAAGTCTAAAACATTAATAATAAAAATATAGGACAAAAGCGACACAATTCTTGTTAAACTTCAATAATCTGTTAAACATTTAAAAGTAAACTGCAATAATTATGATGAAATGATAAGTAACAACATACAAAACACATATATATATACAACATAGTAAACCAAACTAAGTCGTAAATGTTACGAAACAAATATATTTTTTTTTATATTACAGTGGAATAAGCCTAAATGATAGCACTTTTTGAATAAATAACAAAAATTAATAATACTGTTAGTGGTACACCGAATTATTTTGTTTTATTTCACTTTTGTTTCAAGTATCCACGATCTTACCTTAAACAGAGCCAGCTCATCCCTGAAATGCCCTGAATCGATCACTCTACGTATCGACTTGTCAGGCCGCGTTTATATTAAAGAGATGGGTATCTCACCTTTTTAGTATTGCAATGGGTGTTGTACTGAACGTATTCTCCTTGCTACGTTATTTCACTTTATGATAAAATCTCGTTAAACATGAATTTTGAGTTATTTCTTTTTTTTATTAAAGGTGCGATATATGAAGATAAAAATGGATCGAGAACATTTTCGTACAATGATTTTCTACGATTTTAAATGTAACCTTTTTGAAGTGAAACTTCTTTAGAATCGTTGTGATTTCAAACCGGATGCAACGGAAAAAACGACAGGTAAGAGACACAAATACAAAAATGTGTAGGATGAAGCCAGGAAAGAATGAGACAGAAATATACATACTATTTTTTTGTAAATACATACATATAATAGATATAGAAGGGATAAAACAGATAGGATAGGAAGGATAATAACGAGAGTATAGAAGGGATAAAACATAATCGCTACGCTTGGCAGGCGGGTTAGCGATCGCAGTGCATGTTTTTTGGTACACAATGGAACGCTGCTGCCCGGTCCCCTGGTAATCCCTTAGTCGGCTTTTACGACTCCCCTAGGAAGAGACGGGGTGGAGCTATTCTTGATGCCGGCCCCACATGGCTTATTAATTGTCAACGTGAGGACGCATTAATACTTCACTTGCAGTATTTGCACTACATTTTAGTGACTAGATTATATCACATATGAGATGATTATGTCGATCAGCATTACAATTGTCTTCGGACGCCCAATTTTATGTAATATGGATCGTATATATCAATTCAACGTCCATATACGCAGTTTTATAAATGTAAACGAAGCATAGTTAGGATTAAACTACTTAAAGTAATATTATTGGCGTGAATGCCCAATCCAGTACACATTAATAGGCCATTTTGTAATAGATAATTATGTACCAGAGATTATTTTTGGAACAACCTGATTTTGTAGAAAATGTATTACTTATCCTTATTCTAATCTGTATTAAATTTACGATTTTTATAAATCAAAGCAGTCATGTACATAAATTAACAATTTTTACAATTATCTAAAAACAAAATAATTATAATGTATTTAGTCATGGCCGGTCACACGGTAGATGATGGTACTCATCTACCGTGTGACCGGCCATGAAGCACATCGTTGCGTTTTGGCTATAGCAGGAGATAGCCGTTTATATATCATTTCATATCTGTGAAATGATTTGGTGAACAACGGCTTGACAGTACTCTCGGTATAGTCGAGTCCATGGGCGACGGTTACCATTTACCATCAGATGGACCATGGCTCGTCTACCACTACTTATATGCAATAAAAAAAGGCATCCATGTCGGCAACAACATGAATTTTTTTTTTTTATTAACTTAAACAATAAATCCACTATTGATACTAGACGGTATTCATTCGCTATTTCTTGAATTAAGTATTAATATCTATTGGACGCCGAATACTACACCTAATGAAAAAATAATATACGTACGTCATATCACGAATACTCAATAGACGAAACGTTTTATAAATCATAAACAATGTAGGTAAATATCAAAGACGGAACGGCAACGTCGCATTTCATTGATGTCGTAAGTGGACGCGCACAATACGGCTTGATGTGTAAGTTACACCAACGACGGTGGCGCTCTCATTTTTGGTAGTTTTTCGCTGCGGAACTACGAAAATATTCAGTATAGTCAAACCACAGACTACTATACTACTTAGTCAAACTGGAAATGTTTTTACTTCCAAAGTGTTTTTACAATTCTTACATTTCTGTGATCAGGGGACAAAGGCGGAGGCGATAGACCCTGTCTCCCTTTTTGCGTCCATATACAGACGTCGAAAGCAGGTGGACGTCACATTATATGTAAAAAACGCCATAGTGGACGGACAATAAGTTGCAGGATATATATATATATATATATATATATATATATATATATATAATGTTGTATACATGTTACTTCCATAATATATATACATACGGCTGAAAGACTCGGTTTCTATGGCCATGAATAAATTCATTAAAAAAAAACAATTACCTTTTTTATCAGGAATGGAAATGGAGGTGTTTTTGTGGAAATAAGAAATAACTAAGAAACCTCATTATTATAGTAATAACGTGATTAAATCTATGATTTATCTAAATTAATAATTCGAGTTCAAGTAATGCTATTCTCAAATTACAATCTCTGTCTCCAACATTCATTTCATTGTCAATGTCGGGATGAAATGAAATAAATTGTGATAAAATGTTTATAGAAATACCTAGTAAATAATAGTAGAAGGAATATTGTTTGATTATAATATGTTACCTGTGACATAGAGAAGAGACTGTGTGGTGTAACGCATGAAACCACACCAATTGTCAAATAAAATTTTAGGTTTCATGTGTTACACAATATTATCCAAAATGCTCATTTCATTAGATGGGTTTCGTTATACCCATTTAATGAAATTAGGAGCTTACGTACTAATTATTATTACAAAAAACTATAATTAATTATAGTGATAGTGATATGGTTATTCAATTATGCATACTTTTTTCATTCTATAAACACTGTTCTACAATATTTAATTTAGAATATTATGAGGAACTTTGACTAATATTCGAAATTTTAGGTCAAAATTTTATATACTCACATTTAATGCAGCAACATATTTTTTCTAGCTAGCACATAGAATGTCCATTACAAATATAAAACCATGGACGGATCTGTTAAGTGACAGATTAATGGACATTTGACTGGACAAAATGTAAAATGGAAGCATTTATAAGATGAGAGGTCAACAATCTACATGAGAAACTACAACTAAGTAATGTTGTTAGTAGCAGGGTGGAAATGTAATCAAAGATACAATTACCAATAAAAATTAATGAAATATATACCAGCAGTCAACTTCATGATTGTTGTAAAATTAAGATCTTATTTAATCATATTTAGTACAGGATTATTTAACAACATTCATGAATGTGACATGATGCTATGCTTTCCATGCACTTCCATGTGAAAAACTTAATATCTAACCAAATTCAATCCTTTTTACTAGCTTCAGTAGTTCATAGTGTAGAAGTAATAAGAAAAATAACTATGATTTGTCTTTACAGATAAGAGGATCAATTATTCTTACAGTGACTGAAATAAAAAACATTTAGTTTTCAAGATGTCCAATAGACACAGTAGGTACTACAAGTCATCAATATATTCCAAAGATAAGAAATCAGTGATATCTAAACAAAGATCAATATGTTCTGAACACAAACAGTGTGAAATGGAGTCAAGAACACCTCCATTACCTATAAAAAATATTTCAACATTAGAAGAATTATTGAAAAAACGAGAATCTCTCAAACAAGAGCTACAAAAAATTCATTCTAGTGGTGCAGAAAGTAAGAAACACAGGCATGCCAATGAAGTCTATGATCATGTAAGAATTAAAAGACGCCGCAATTCTTGCAGTAAATCTAAGAGAAAGTACAATCATGAATCTTCTCCAGAATTGGATAGTATACAAATGGAGTCTGAAGATGAAGAAAGCATTATACAACTAAGAAGACAGCAGCGTAAACAGCTCTTGGAAAAATATGAAAAATCAACTGACAAGAGCTTTCATAGTGAAGACAAATCTTATTCGAAAACCACTGAAAATAAAACTATTAGAATTATTGAAGATCAAAAAATGACTAAGGAATTAACTGACATGTTTTCAGAAAAAGATGAGTTTACCACAAAATCAAACACAAACCATGTTGCACCAGGCAACAGCGCAACAAATTTAAATTTAATTGATAATTGGGATGATTCTGAAGGCTACTATAATATCACAGTGGGGGACGTTATCAACAAAAAATATACTGTTAAGGGTATGTTGGGAAAGGGTGTTTTCGCCAATGTTGTTAGAGTTCAAGATAACAGCGATGGTAATGACTATTTTGCTGTTAAAATTGTCCGAAATAATGACTTAATGTATAGAACAAGTTTAAAGGAAATAGCTCTCTTAAAGCAAATAAGAGAAGCAGATCCTGATGACAAATACCACTGCGTTCAATTTATTGATAACTTTATGCATAAAGGTCATCTCTGTATACTGCTAGAATCCCTTCACATGGATTTAAGAGGTGTTATAAAAAAGTATGGCAAAAACTATGGCATCAATATGAAGGCATTGATTAGCTATAGTAGGCAGTTGTTGCTAGCTTTGAGGCTGCTAAAGAAAATAGGTATTATACATGCAGATATCAAGCCCGACAATATTCTTGTAAATGAAAAAAAAAATTTACTTAAACTATGTGACTTTGGTTCTGCTGGTAAAATAGACGACAATGAACCTACACCATACTTGGTATCACGATTTTATAGAGCACCAGAAATCATATTGGGAGTAAGTTATAAACATGGTGTAGATATATGGGCTGCAGCATGTACTATTTATGAGATGGCCACTGGAAAGATTATGTTCACTGGAAATTCAAATAACAAAATGTTGAAATGTTTCATGGACTTGAAGGGAAAATTCTCCATAAGATTTATAAAAAAAGGAAAATTCAAGGACCAACATTTTAATTACAATAACAATTTCCTATTTCATAAGAAAGATGAGTTTACTGGCAGGGAAAAGCTTGTTGAAATGAGCAACATTACACCTTCGAGAGATTTACATTATGAACTTAAAAAGTCGTATAAGAATATATTAGGTAAAGATGACAAGAAAATAACACAGCTCAAAGATCTAATTGACAAGATGACAATAATAGATTCTAGTCAAAGGCTGTCAGTAACAGATTGCCTCAAACATCCTTTCATTTACGATGATTATGTGAAGGATTCAAGTAAAAATTGAATCTTTTATAATATGTACAAGAAGGTTGATACAATTAAAACAATGTTGTTCAATAAAAGGTATTTATTTTCATTAACTTCTAAGAGACTGAAACAACAAAAATATACACCATCAACCAAAATATCACTTAAAGTTTTTATATAATGGATTATCACAATTTAAAAGGAAAATTGACGTTTGTCAATGGTAATAAAACTGATACACTATAGAAAATTGACATAACCACTTGATACATTCTAACCCTGATTTATGTTTATGAAATAAGATAGCAAAAGTAAAATCTATCGTTAAAATATAATCTTTATACAGCATTTTTGGTGTTTTAACAACCTTCAAATATTTGTAAAGATTGCAACAAAGTGTAGTAACTCCCCTTCTCGTGTTGATCAGTAATAGTTAAATAGGTCGCCGAATAGCCCGTACATTCATCAGTTCATTCAATATGGGTTTCGTAAAATCCTTAATTCAGCTAATTTACTAAAACAAATTATTTATGAAAGTAGATAAAGAGATTTAGTGTAATCATTTCAAACCTAAGTCCATCCCAATTCGGGACATAGTGCTCATGACCGCTAAGTCATTGTGGATACCCACATATATGCAGATACATCCAATAGGTGCAGTGGGCTTGAAAACTTTTAAAAATGAATGTCAGATGGACATTGAGTATTACTAGTACAGCTTAGTGGTCAAGAGCTACCTCCTCCAGATAGGGGAGGATGTAGGTTTGAGTCCTGCTTGCAGTAAATCTTTTTCCATTTTCACAAATAATTTGTTCTAGTCAATATGGGTTTGCCAACAAATAATATTGACAATACCGAGCAGTACCCTCGACAAAAGTGGCGAATTGTGTAATAGTAAGATTGTAGTCTAGAAAAATCGCAAATTACTGTTGATATACATAGTTTTAATTTTTGGCAAAATCAGTAGCTGCAAATAATTTTGTAGACAGGAAAATTTCACCATTTTAGTCATATATATATATAACGCTATCGTGTGTAAATCGATATTTTCTATTCTCATAAGGATTTTCCTTGATATGATTAGAGCCATTACGCATTGGCGACTAGTTGCCGGCAACTCGGTCTCTCGGCGACCTAAACATAGGCAACTAGGGCCATAAGACCAAGCTGAGCGATCGGCGTATATTGCTTAATACTTTGATGACACGGTCTTTACGAAAGTTGCTCTATTGGTTGCTGGCGACTGCCAGTCGCCAGCAACTCGTGAGTTACCACTACGCGGCGAGTCGACGAGTCGCCCGGGCGACCAACAACCAAGTGCGTAAAGATCTATTTAAACCAAGTAAGTCACAGTCGCCAGCGACCGATTTGCCGGCAACTAGTCGACAGTGCGTAATGGCTCTTAATCTAAAAATTGTTGCCAATAAACAAATTGCCATACGAAAGCCATATATTCTGAACTTATCATTGGTCTCTGTCGAAAGAAACTTAATGTTTAGTAACTTAGTCATGTTAGGTACCTAAATATTCAGAATTCCTGTTCTTAATAATAAAAATTATCTTCTAATAAACAACCACATTTTTATAGAATCATATACATACAATATAACTTAATACGCGAAATGTACTATAAAATTCCAGCTTTGCCATTTCTATAAATTATATCAGACAATAAAAATAACAAATAAGTAGACAATGCATCACAGTAATACAATATACAAAAAAAAACAATCACGAACTTATTTCATACAATATATGAGTAGCACACACTGAATGAATACTGATTTCATACAACGTCAAAATTGCATTCAATTTTCGCCTCATTTGTCACTGTAATAAAACTTCACGAGAGCTATAATAAAACGAACAATCTACCTATCTACTAAAAATCCAAGAAATATACAAGTTTTTTGCAAGGATTAATGAAGTATCTAATGAATTTGTAATAAATGTGGTCCAATAAAACATACCTACTTGTACAAAGACAACTGCACTGCAGTCAATTTCCACTGAAATGACAGCATTCATTTCAGTCAGTAACATATCTACACAAATGAATTTGAGCACAAATGATATTGATTATTTTTGAAGCTTGACGATGACAACTGGGACTTTAATACTAGTGCTTATATAATTATATAAAGCCCTAATTACAGGCCACAAAAATAAAAATCTATGGTTAGCTTAGCGGCCGTTCGGCCGTTGCCTACAAAACAACTGTCCAGCAAAAATGTCTAATAACATACTGCCTATTCACTACCAGCTGCATCACAGTGCAAATCATATCTTAGGGAGTCAGGATTAGTTCATATTTTGTTTCTGTAAATTCAAATTTCCCTCAAATGCTACAGAAAAGCCCTTTCACAAACGCGCGAATGAATTTATTTTTTACAACTTCTGGTACCAGTCTAAAACTGAATAAGGCAACTAAGATTAAAAATCACAAGACTAGTTACTAATGTCGTAGCAACTCTTTTATAATAAATCTACTTTTAATGGCTATAGGTATATTATATTATAATCTAATGTCAAAATCTTATGGATGGATCCATGACTTTGAATTATTATTCTTAGCAGAAATGGGTGAAATGCAGTCTCAAGTTATTCGATTTGATCACTGGCTTAACTTATCACAAAGTACTGGTGTTGCATAAGTTTAGGTAGATTGGTAAAAAAGATGAGATTCTTTAATAAAATAGAAAATAATATCTCTAACTACTAATAACCTCTGTTATATCTATTGTTATGTGACTATAGTTATATAGTTAATATTTCTTTGGATGTGTGAATTGAATAACACAATAACAAGCTAATGTAAGTGTGCCGGGGCTGTTATGTCGAAGGCATATGTTGGCTTGGGAAACCTGATGTTGGGCCACCAATGTCTATTGACTGCCCAGACGCTATTGAGTCAGGACTCTGCAACGACGCACTATACACTGGATTCATTGGTGTGGTGCCACCTGCCTCGAACAATGTGCTGTCGTATACACTGTTGCTCTGCTGAATACAAACATACCAACTTTATATTTATCATTAACTTTGTAAAATTCGCGTCGATTTTTTTGTTCATTTCGATAATAGCTAGAAATACCTATGCATATAACATTAATTCAATTCTTCAGAATAACTAAACAATATAAACGGAGCATTACGAACAATCCAGTGAAGCCATACAAAACCATGCTTGTAATTACATGCGCTCACGCACACAAATACAAACAAAACCACGCCAAAATGAAGTGCCATAAACCACGAGTGTTACCAGAGTATGATTTAAAATTACCCCAAATGACTCTTATCGAAGCGTCCGTCAGCGCCATAATATTCCCTATATGATTTGCTGTAAACTTACTACATACTTTTACTTCCTTTGTTTTCAACATAAAACTTTTAAAAATATACCCAAATTATAGAGATTATTTCTTTTCGGTGACAACACTCACGGACACATCTTTTAAAAAATTGGCTTCACTTTTTAGTTGACAATGCGGTATTAATTTTTAGTTAGTTTGAGATTCAATCACGCCCGTGACTGAAGTCAAAAAAAAAAGAAAAAAAAACGCCCGTGTCTGAAGTCACGTGGCCGGACGAACCGTACCCCTACACTGCCCTCTGTTTAGGGTTTTGCCCTGACGGATACAGTGACATTCTATATGCTGTATAGGGGCAATCATCACACATGGACTTATAGCACTACTACAACTTACAACCACCTCACTGGCGTTTACAGGTTAATGATTAAGTTGGTGGTCTTCACCTACAGATTGAGGCACACAGAGAATGTTATTTTCTGTATGCTTCCCATTGCTTATTATGACCTATACTTATTAAGTAATTCATGTCTATCACATCTCAAAAATATAGGTTTTTAATTATAATTGCCACACCAAATAAACTATATTTCATATGAGTATGACACACAATCTAGATCCGGCTTTTTTGGTTTAACCTGTCAACCCGTAATTGTGTACAAATCTCCACAAATATAGAATTTTAGAACACTGTCCATCACATTGAGCCAGTACGTATTTTCAGCTACACACTATCAAGAACGATTGTGGGTTCGATTCTCACAGAGGGCTTTGGGTGATCCAAAAATTATAGTTTTGAATATGGATAATTGTATGTATGTAAAGTCACCCATGCTACAATGATTGTTTCCTAGTGCTTAGTGTTTTAAAAGAAAAGTACCTGATAAATGTAGTCCGAGTCAGTTTTAAGTGAACTGAAACTCTGCTGATGCGGTAATGAGACCTGATCGTCGTCCAGAGGCTCATCCATCTGAGCCTTATAGGAGAACATGATGCTTGGTTGAGAAACACTAGAAAAAAAACTGCTATTAACCTCTTTTAACAAATGTCAATCTATATTAATATCTATACTTATATTATAAAGAGGAAAGATTTGTTTGTTTGCATTGAATAGGCTCCGAAGCTACTGGACTGATTTGAAAAAATCTCTCACCATTAGAATCCTACTTTATTCCTGATGAACATAGGCAATAGAACATTTTCAAAAAAGTTAGGGATCCGTATGAAAACTTCGATATTGTAATTCAACGTGTGGAAAAAATACCAAAAAAAAAACCTTATATCGCGCACGCTGCGGAAATTATTGACAATAGAGCAAAGTGTTGTATTACAGTTTTATAGAGGACATTAATATCTACAAAAAAGTCCGGGATACCATATGAACAGTTATGCTACAATAACTACGTTTTTATCTTAAAATACCTATGCAATAATAACGCCAGTACAAACTAATATTATAAGGAGGAAATATTTATATTTGCGTAAGTATACAAATCACATAGGCTATATTTATTAGGTACTTACTATAAATAGATGTCTTGCATAAAGAAACATTTACTCTACGTTTATCCCAAAATATTTAAAAATAAACCGCCGAAGCCGAGACGGGCCACTATCGTTATATATTTTAATCTATAATAATATGTAACAATACCAGTATTTATTTGGTAATAATAATATTAAAACATAGGAACTATACTTTATTTTTCAATTTCGGACCAAATAACTCATTATAAAGATAAAGGCAGATTCTTTTTCAATAATTTCACAATAATTCCAGTTTCTAGCGGAAAGAACAATAAATTAGTTTTACAACGTAAAATTATTCACTACTGTTTTACTATTACAATATTTAATGTTATTATTATATTAATAAAGGTATATATCGATTATGATAAGGTATCGTTTATTTACTTAACAACTTTACAACATTACAGAAGATAAACCTAATTACATATAATTATTAATTAAAACACTGTATTAGATTTTTAAAAATAGATCATTAAAATTAAACTGGAGTATTAATAATGTAAATTAACATTTAAGCAATATTTATGCAATGTGTTTATTCGCGATGTCCACGAGCGTAAGTTAACAAAAAATGAAATAGAATTTTATAATCGTACTAGCCTATGTCCGCGGCTCCGCCGCAGCCAAAAGCTAGATTTTAAGTTATATCTCAGATTCCCGATATATTAGCAGGATAAAATGCATAGCAGTTTTTAAGCCTAATCAAGCTCTTAAATAAAAAAAGTTGCATCAAAATCCGTTCAATAGTTTTTGCGTAATGCGCGAACGAACAAACAGATAAACAATCAAAAATTCTAAAAAATAGTTTTGTGTTTAGACACTCCTATATAGCCTATTACAGTCATTTTTTCTCAAATATCTCAAATGTACAGACGCAGCTCTGTTACAGCTTAATAGTATAGATTCCAGCATAAGCGCAGTGGTTAATGTATGGGTTTTCCCGAGTATTATGGGTCTGATTCTCATACAGGACTAATACTTGACACAAACAAACATATCATCACGCCTGTATTCCCCAAAGGGGTAGGCAGAGGTGTATTACACACCCACGATTCGCCAGCTATGTTTAAGTCCCACGTAATAGGGGGCGAGCCTATTGACGTCTACCGGGCACATTTCCAAACTCCGGGCTGCTACAGATAATTTTTTTTTAGGAAAAAGGTCAATAACATTGCCCAACCCGGGGATCGAACCCGAGACCTTATGATTAGCAGTCCATACACTACCGCTACACCACCGAGGCAGTTTACTAATACTTGTATGATCTATAAATATTTTCTTGAGGCTAGATATGACTTGGAAGCCGGCAACAGTTTTTGTAAATATCCATACTTCTAGCCTCTATTAATAAGTATATTGTGTGCTATCATCTATTTATATTCTAATAATATTCAGAAACACACTTAACTTTGCCACGCAAAGGGTTACTTACTAATAAAGCGATATTCTAAATTTAGTTCTAACGTAATTTGAGAGTACTGATTTCCCAAAACGATTATTAAAGCCCGGATAAACGACATGAAGTGCTCTCTAAGGCTCGTGGCAAGTGATAAATTATTTGATACATATATTTTTTTTTTTATCGTATGTAGTGGCAGACGAGCCACGGCCCATCTGATGGGAAATGGTAACCCTCGCTCGCGCGCGCGTCGCGGTTGAGTCCATCTTAACTTTACCGAGAATATTGTCAAGACACTGCTCACCATTTCATTTCACGGATATAAAATGAAATTATGGCTATCTCCTGCTACAGCCAAAACGCAACGATGTGCTTCATGGTCACACGGAAGATGGTGGTACCAACTCGCTTGGGCCTAATACCAAGTGAGTACTCCCACTTAACCCAGCCCTACCACCAGTCATGCAATGGATGATAATTGCTTACTTCCCTTAGTCGCCTCATACAACACCCGTGGGAAAGAATGAGGTGGTAACACTAGTACTCTTAGTCCATCACTACACAGTTAAAAACCTTAAAAAGAACGAGCTATGGGTGTATGAGCGGGACCAACTTCGCGACTGTAATTCAAGCTGTCAAAAAGGCTGCTGATAATTGTAATATTTCATTACCTACCTGAAAAATTCACTGAGGAAAGTGTGATAGACAAGAGGTGTGTAGAGTGAGAAGTACAGCCAAGTGGTGACATCCACAACACATAGGCCCGACTGCATGTTGCCCCACGCCAACAGCCCAGCGCCCACCGCTTGAGTTGTATCCAAGAGCGCCAACAACAACACGTAAAGATAGAAGGACAGTTTCGCTGCAAACAATTTTAAGAAAACAATGCCAAATGTTAGTTTAAATTTTTTTTAATTGAAAATTGGCAATTCAACCTCTATACTCGTTTAATTTATTATGTACTAACTTTGACCGAGAAAAAGCTTACTAATATTATAAAAGCGAAAGTGAGTTTGTTTATTTGTTACGCTTTCGCGCCCTGACTACTGTACCAAACATCATGTAATGCATTCTGGAGGCACGCAAAGGACATAGTCTACTTTCATCCAGAAAAAGGAGTGGTTCCCATGGGATAGCTATTTTTAGATAGCTATAATTAATGTACCATAGAGTCATGTATTTATATCCTAAAAGTTCACACGGACGGAGTCGCGGGTAAAATCTAGTTGTAACATAAATTGATAACCATCCGTAAATTTTATTCATTTACCAGTATAATAAGAATTCTGTGTCGATCCAGGTAATAGACTATTTTGTGTGCCAAATTTCATCCATATCTGTTCAGCCGTTTTTAAGTGGTTGAGTAATAAACATACAAACTTTCACATTTATAATATAAGTTTATTGTATATTATACCACCACTATAAGAAAACCCAAACTTTTTTTTGTTTTAAATTAGCTTATTAGCTACAAATAGATTAGCTTTACGGAAAGTTTGTGCGCCAAAAGTTTCAAAATTAATTCTAATAAAAAATAAATTATCAATTTTTCGCATCAGAAATGATTTTTACAAAAAATAAACTGACAGATAGTGCATTTTTATAGGTTTTTTTTTTATAAGAGCAAAAGTCAGTTAGATTAATAATAAACTACTGCCACGCCACAGTTTCAAGTTTTCTACCGTATTAAGATTTACTGGTAGCTCATAGCGCGCTCTAGGGAATAAAAAAGCAAAATGGTGTGTGTAGTTTACTCTTCAATAAAATGTGATAAAACAATAATGAAAGGTAATAATGCTAATAGTTTCTTATCAATAAAACCATGTTTAAATACAAATGATGCTAAATAGCAAACATGGTTGGAAAGTAAAACAATTACATCTGATATACATAATTTTAATAGATTGTTGCTCTAATGACATTGTTAGTCAGTATAATGAGCAATTAGAACAATGTTATGTATATCAAACTATTTTGTTATGTAATAATTGATATCTGCAGTACAAATTGTTGTTTATAACTTTTTATTGTTATTATGTAAGTAGGTTTATACATAAGTTTCTATGCTTCAAAGCTTGTAATGTATTTGAGTACAATTATCACCAGTCTAAACATTCACAGAGGTTTTTATATATATTTTTAGCATTTGACATGCTTAGCCATATACATTAAACACAAAGTGGAAAACGTGAAATCGAAAATAACAGTCACGAGCAGAATTTGAACCTGCATCTCCTGGATACTGTCTAGATGCTTTGCCAATTCAATGTGTTATCGAAATTAGCAGTCGAGAGCAATTGTCACGATGGCTGAATTGGCAAAGGATCTGGACGGTATCCAGGAGACGATGATGCAGGTTCAAATCCTGCTTGTGACTGTTATTTTCGATTTCACGTTTTCCTCGGCTACTGGTGGCTCATCTGCCATTACAAGCAATAAAAAAGTAGAAAATATAAAACATATATGTAACACTTGGTGGTGCTAGCTCTTAAGATTGTTCTGCAATGAGATGGAAATATACAACTAAATTGTGATAAATGGGCAAATACAGGTCTAAAGCTTTATTTAGGGGTTTCCTTTTCTAATCTTATTACAATTTAGTCTACCTACAACATTGGATCAGTTCAGCAGTAAGGAATAATCTTTGTATCGCGGGGGACTTTACAAATACAACCAGACTTAGAATAAATACAGTTCTTCAAGTTGTTTCAAATACAGTTGTATATTTTAAACTAGCCTTTGCCCGCGGCTCCGCCGCTGCCAAAAGCTAGTTTTTAGCTTATATCTCTGGTTCCCGATATAGTAGCAGGATAAAACGTATACCACTTGTTAAGTCTAATTGAGAGCTATCACACAGAAAAAGTTGCATCAAAATCCGTTCAGTAGTTTTTGCTTGATGCACAAACAAACAGATAAACGGACAAAAAATCTGAAAAAAAATGTTTTGTGTTTAGACATGCCTATATAGCCTATTACAGTATTTTTTCTCAAATATCTTAAATGTACAGACATAGCTGTTACAGCTTTATAATAGTATAGATAAATACATGGAGATGGTAACATTTTAGGAGAATATAGGTCAATTTTTTTTTTTATAAGGTCTATTATAAAGATGTTCTATATACTTACTTGGTAAAGCTAGATATTCCCTTAATGGAATCCATGGAAGAAGTAAAATTAAGAAATATATGAGAGCAAAGACTAAAGATGATATAAACCAAAACAGCATGCCTCCATGCCCAAACAGATCATAGTCTCTGGTGTCAATGTGGAATATGTCATCTGGCATCACAAACTCAAGTGTGCCTTGCGTAACAGTAAAAGCAAGGGATATGAGTGATGTTGCTAGTAACACATATCTAATACTGCTGCGGCTATCCAAATGACCTGAAAATAACACATCAATATAAATACTTCCCAAAAGTATAACAAAGTAGATCTCATCTATTGTAAACAAGAACATCTCAAGGATTTATTGTATTTTTATGATTATTTTAAGCGTTTGACAAGGTTGGCCATTTACTACAACACTGAAAATGTGAAATTAAAAATAATAATCACAAGCAGGATTTGAACCTGCATCTACTATCTTCCAGGCATCATCCAAGACAGTAAGAAGCAATGTGTTATTGAAATTCTGTTATCGAATTTTATTGTCACACTTGCAAATTGGCGCAGCATCTGGTAAAGTATATCAGGAGATGTGGGGTTATATTCTGATTGTGACTATTATTTTCGACTTCACATTTATGCACTTAGTGCTCTGAAGAAAGAGTTTATTAATCATAAAGATTTTGTTATAATCCCATTAGTCATTCATGATTCTTATAATTCATTATCTATAATGGTCAATCAGGAAATCCTAGAGTATTTTAGTGTAAATGAACAGTGAAAGTATAAACTCATGACTAAACACAAACCAGAACTGCACTATAAAAAGTATGAAGGTTATACTCACCAAACGCCAAACCAAAAATGACAACACTCATTTCGGTAGCAAGTAGAAAAAATCTGACCATGACCCACAAGATCTTGTCTACAAGACCACCAAGCGGTATCGCCGCATTCACAGTCATGGAAACAGCACATCGCACCAGGCTTATGATAACATTACCCCATACTAGAGCGTAAAACGTCAGAAATATGGGACTGCTTGTAGCACGTAATTTTAACTGGGCCTTGTTAAATCTTACTACTAAGAACAGCACAAACAGAGCATTCGGTATCAATATAATCAAATCCCAAATACGGACCCTGTAAATAAACAAGACTGTAAGCGAAGAAGCAAGTACGAAAATAAAAGGCAACGAACATTTACATACCATGAATTGTTTATCTCGTAGTATAAAACATATTTACAAAAGGTATCCTCTTTAACTGGGGGAAAATCTGAGCCATTAATTCCGTACATTTTTATTTGCGTATTGCCATTCAGTTTATTACGAAAGCGTCTTGAGCCCGTGGCAGCATTACTCCAATAATCGAGTTACTGGAATAGGCCACCGTTACGTCAACTTAGTCCTAGCATTTTATGCATAAGCACTTCGATTCTGTTCTAGTAGTTTGCTCGCTTTCTAATTGGATTTACAATGACGACCCAATAAATAGAAATTAATCACACCAAGAATTAAAACTGTGTATTTTTTTTATTGTCTCATACTTGCTAAAGTTGACATTGACATTTGACAGTATCTTATCTGTGTTACCAATTAACAACTATAGGTGGGCGATATAACATACAACAAATTATAAAACTCATTATTAATTTCTAACCATACAGCAAATTATCATAAATCAACCATGACAATTATAATATTTATTATTACACAGCAACGACATAGAATAACATGTACTAACGTAGCAGCGATATCTAACAAAAATAGTTTGTCTTCCCACCGAATCGTCAATAGTCGGCAATGCTCGGAATTAATCGGAGTCATTCATCGTTGCGTGGACGCGTGGGCAACAATCATGGCGTACTTCATAGTAATATATAACGAGCGGTTTTTTGTTTATACTAATATGAGCTCTCGATAGACAGATATAAGAACTAATATTACCTACATTAAAATATAACATTTACAAAACATATATTTTACAACATTGATATTGGCGTAAAGTTCGTTCATAATGAGAATCACAAATTATGTAGTTTATCAAGTTGTACTGTTGTATTGACGCACTGATAGGAGTGTTCGTTATATTAAATAACTAATAAAATCACTTGCTATTTATAAATAGTCTATAGCCCCGTTATTTATTTCACCAGGCAAGCGTTAATTTCGATTATTTTTATTATATAAGCGCTACCACAACCGCTATGCCACGACGTCGATGACACTACACTAACAAAACATCACAGTCACATGCACACTTGAACAGTCAGTCATACCGCGAAAGAAAGAGACAGAACGGAATGACCCTGACCCGTTCATATCATTGTCACATGCGAAATTATGCTCTAACTTTACCACTTATGAACTATATTTCTGTCAATTATAAAAAATAACGTGCAAAATAATCTAAGTATCTAAAACGTTTCGTTATTTGATTTTATTTCGTTATATTTTAGAAAGATGATATAATCAATCAGTACGGATAACTCGCTTAAGCTGGAATAACGTATGATCATAGAGTAAGTATAAGAACGTATGATTATCCTGAGTTTTTGAGCGATTGCGGAGCGTTATTTGTTTAGATGTACTTATAGTTTTTGATTTTAAATTATTCGTGGTGTTGGTTTGATGTGTCTGTTTGTTAAGTGTATTATAAAACTGTAAATAAAATTTTGTAAAATTCAGTGTAAATAATTTTCGGTTAGATAATATCTTTAAAAGTCTACTTAAATTTAATCAAAAATGTCATCGGGTCAGTAGTTATGGACATTTTAGTGTATAAAGTATATTAGTAAGGATGGACCCAATTCTGAAGTCCACGCAGACGAAGCCGTGGGCAGAATCTAAATACATATATCTTAGATCACAATTTCAATTCACTTAGTAGACAATAATCTATTGTTAAGATTGTTAACTGCTCAACGCGCGTACATAGCTATATGCACATATATATGTAACCTCAAATAGCGCACGATGTGCTATACGACGATAATCAAAAAATATCGTTTAATATATTAAAGCGTAAAAAATAATAGGCGTTTTAAAAATAGCATATCGTTATTTAATGTTTTTAATAAATAGCCGTTGCGAACACTCCTACGCAATGACGAGACGAGTGTTGTTGAAATAGGTTGTTTGATATATTATATATTTCTGTTAGTCAAACTGTTTGTATGGTTTTGATTTGAAGTTTTAACTGCTATCACGACGACGATTTATGAACCGAGCCTTTCGCAAGTTGGTGTTATAGTGACAACGATTATTTATTGTAAATAATTTAAATTAGTGTAGGTATAAAATAATAATTGTATAATATTGTTTCTAAGTGTAAATATTATGATTGTGAGATTTTTTTTGCACGCCTGTTAAGCGAAGTGTTGAGGTGTGTACTATTCTCGTTTCACGCAGAAAAACTGTTTTCTCTAACTTAAAATGTCTCTATTTATCATATATTGCAATTGTAAAATAATATATATACACACACATATCACGAAAAAATACTATTTTCAACACTCATGATATTTTTGATACAATTTTTGTTATTTAAACTAGTTAAAAAACTGTTTGAAAAAGTTCTATCTTGGACGTCCGTTTGTTGTAGGTAATGTATGTTAACACGATAACGACCAAAATACTTTACTAATCGAGTCTTACTTTTTCTTTTACGAATTAGTATGATTATGAAAAGAGCCCTATTAGGTACTTTTCACGGTCTGATTCGATATGTTTTAATTGTTATTAAATAAACAAAAAAATAGTGAATGTTTACGCTCGACTCTAATACCAGCGCTACGCTATACCTTATTTCGTGAGAATGACTTGAACTATTTCTATAGACCAATATAGTAGTACTTCTTAAAATTAGCGCTAGATGGCGTATAAGAACCGTCTACGTCGAAACTACTTAGTAAGACCAGTACATTATTAGTTATGAAATAATCAATTTTATTCTGAAAAATGAAGATTATGAGACGTGCCCTTTTGGATTTTCTAAAGTATTTTTTACCGCATGTAGTGGCAGACGAGCAAAGGCCCATCTGATGTTGAGTCGCCTCATACGACACCCGTGGGAAAGAATGGGGTAGGGACACTTGTATTCTTAGTCCCTACAACGTCTTGAACCGTCTGAAACGTATAAATTTGTATAAATACCAATATGTAGGAATCGCTGAAAGGGGAAATATGATAACACTTTTTTTTTTAGCGTACCTATTCTGTCTGCGTATGCAATTATAATTTATATTATAACTCTGTAAAACATTAGTTATAAAAATATAGTATAATGTATAACTAGTTATAAAAATATAACGGTTTCGCCCACCACAGTTAACAACCAAAGGGAGACTGCTCGGTAAGTGTTTATGGTGAACGCATGTGGAAGTTTTTTTTCTCCATAAATACCTGGCATTTTTTTTTTTTTTTGGCAACAGACAGTCATACGTAAAAAGTAATCCATTTAAATAATTAACACTAAAAGACCTTGAGTGCCAAAAATCTTACAATTAACCTATATAATAATAGTAGGAGCAATGAAACCACAATAATAATTAATAATACCTAATAATACCTAAGTTACCTTAATAATTTAACTACGTTACTCTTAAATGTGGACAATGTAGTGTTAAACGGGTCTAACTCGGAAAATGTGCTATTATATAATCGTATGCAACGAGATATAAAGCAATTGTTTGTATAATTCTTCTTCATGCGAGGCGGCACAAGCAAATTGTTATTAGGACGTGATAGGCGAACGGGTCTACGTCTCTGCACATTGAAAGATAATGTAGATATAAGGGAGGGAGAATCAATCTTATTATTAAGCAATTTGTACAAAAACAGCATGTCAAACTGTTTGCGACGATTTTCAAGTGTTAGCATATTGTAATGGTTAAGGGATATATTATAATTTTCATAGAGTTTGTTCTGGCGATAATTTAAAGTGTTGATGAATTTTTTTTGAACTTTTTAATCCTGTTAACATGAATTTTATAGTGGGGACACCAAACTGTACATCTGATCTTACGAACGCAAAATATAAAATTTCATATGTTGTAACTTTTGAAAAAACTTTGCTTACGCGATTTATAAAACCAAGCTTCCTGAAGGCTCTTTGAATTATTGAGTCTAAATGTAAATTAAATGTAAATTTTTCGTCCATAATAATACCAAGGTCGCGGATACTTTTTACTCGCTTTATTGCCTATAGCGTAATGATTAATTAGGGGCTTGGTCTTTCGTGTGTTTATAATAATGTGAAACTTATCACTATTGAGAAATAATTGATTTTTGGTGCAGTATTCTAGTAATGATACCAGATCCATCTGGAGTTCGTTACAGTCCTGTTCAGATTTAATAATTTTATACAGTTTGGTGTCATCCGCATATAGTAAATAATTAGTATTTTTAAAGACGTGGTTGATATCATTAATGTATAGTGAAAACAGCAAAGGGCCAATATGGGATCCCTGTGGAATTCCTGAGGGAATAATTAAAAATTTAGATTGATAACCTTTAAGACAAACAGCCTGACTGCGGTTGCTAATGTATGATTCTATACATCTTATAAGGTTGCCGTGTATACCGAGCCTTAAAAGTTTCTTCAAAAGTATATTATGGTTTATTTTATCAAATGCCTTTGAAAAGGCGGTATACACGACATCTACCTGATAGTTACTATCCATAGCTCTTAATAAAAAATTTGTGAAAGATATCATATTTGTTTCGACACCCCGTAATTTTATAAACCATGTTGATGTTCGGAAATGTTGTTACGAACTGCTTCAAGCATTTGAGACGTTATAATTTTTTTTTAAATTTTACCTAACACGCATAATTTGGAGATAGGTCTATACTGAGTTATAAGATCTCTCATGTTATTTTTTGGGATGGGAGTAATTAGTGTTTTTTTCCATAGACGAGAAAAGGTACCAGTATTTATTGAAGTCTTGAAGATGTATCGAACTGGTTTTAATAATTCCTTTGCGCATTTACTTATAAATACCGGATGGATACCGTCTGATCCCGCTCCCTTGTGTATATTAATGTGTTTGAGTTCTTTTTTAACTATATCTTCATGCAAATAAACAAAATACATGTCAATTGTGGAATTAGTAGTGCAATCACAGTGGAAAATTTCGTTAATCGACTCATTATCGTTATGAGACTGTGTGACGAAAACTGAGTGGAAGTAGTAATTGAAAGCTTCGCATACATCCGTACCGTTGGTTAAATTGGCAGCCATTATATAACATTTTATGGGGCATATCACCAGACAGTTTTTTTGATTTTACAAAAGTCCAAAAATATTTAGAATTCTTCTCAATAAAAAATATTTAGAATTCTTCTCAATATTTTTTTCACATGTTTCAATATAACGGGTGTAAAATTCATTTTGCATTTTCCGAAGCCTTTTTCTGAGTTTCGTGAAAATATTATAATCGTTTAAATTATGATAACGCTTTCATTTAGAATGGTATTTACGTTTCTCGCGAGATAACTTGATGAGTGGAGCAGTAAACCATTGCGGGTAGTGAGAATCTTTGAAAACAGCACGAATCGGTATATATTTATCAATTAGTCTATATAAAATTTCATAAAGGCAATTAACCATCTCATCGACATCATTTAAATGACAAAACACATTATCACAATTAATAGAAGAGAGTTCCGAACGCATAGAATCATAGTCTCCCCTAAAGAATAACCTCTTCTGTTGTGGATTATTTTTAAGGGGTTTAGGTAAATTGACTAGTAATTCGATAATGAGAGACTTATGATGTTTATCTTCGAGGACTAACGGGTCAGTGCAATGGGAGACATCGCATGGTTTACTACAGAACACAAAATCCAATAATCTGTTATTAACGTTAAACTCGGAGTTATATTGAGAGAGTCATAAAGTCTGCGACTATAGATGCCATAGATGTGCTTGCGTTAAATCGCTTACTAAATCGCTTACTTTATCACTAATCGCTGACAATATAGCCTCGTGATTCTGATTGTGCGGTATATACACACATGCAATATGTAAGTATGTGGAGCAGGAGACCGGCAGGCGAGTGTTGTTGTGGCCCGATGTAGCGGCGGAGCGCGAGTGCAGGGGAATGCTGAGCCATATCAATTCAGCATGCACGGCGGTACACCACCCACTCCGCGCGGACTGTGGCACAGAGCTCACGTCGCACCGCAATCGCTACACCGCCGCCACATAAATGTCCACTGGACACGGGATCACGATCATATCTATGAACGTCGTATCTATTATCAAAGTATTCAGAATTATAAAAAGAGTCGTTTAGCCAGGTTTCGACAACACAAATTATATCATAATTGCTGTGCAATACGTTACTAAGAAAATCTTTAGATTTAGTTCGCAAGCCTCTCACGTTTTGATAATAAATTCTAATATTATCATTAGTAAATAACACAGTGAATGTATGTGAAAATATTTGTATAAAATACGTATGTACCGCCAAGGATGAACAAGAACATTAGTGGTAGTAATAACACTGCTTGTTTTTTCATAGTGAAAACTAAGGTAATCATTACATTTAATATGTTTACACTTACACAATAATAAAAATATGCCTTAAAATATGCTTTGTAACATAGTATTACTATTTCTAAAAGTGGGGATATAGTTATAAAATTATATTTAGATATGAAGTAGTAGTTTTTAAAAGTACATTTTAATGAGACATATAGTATGATATTAAGATGACATTTTGGGTTTAGGTTAAGTTTATAAGATGTTACTAGTGAAAACAAAAACGAAAAATAAGTTGTAGAATAATAAGGGCTTAGTCATTGTATTTTCTTCAGATCATCACCGCAAGTAATACGTATTGCCTTTGTTGTTTCGTTTTTTCGGACAAATATTTTACATTCATTTACCCAAATGAATTTGAAACCCTTTTCTTTGCCCAACTGACTTGTTGTGGGGCGAGAGGTGATCGTTCATAAAGATTGGTGTGGCCGGTCCATCGAGGCCCGCCAAGCTGACAAGCCTCGTCGGGCACGAACTGCCACCAGCAAATCATTTTTGCGCTTTCGTTGACTAAATCTAATAACAATGTTAGGGATTGTAGCTGCGCCCGCATCCTCAGCACCTTTAACCATAAAACGACGAACTCGATGTATATAAACGATATCAGTGGGCAAAAGTGGGTAGCCAATTTTATTCGTAATATTATTAAGGATGTTATATAAGTTTTCGCCTTTCTTAAGTGGGATCCCAGACAATTCTACGTTATTAATACGGTCTTGTTGTTCCTTTGTCTGTAACTGTTGTGACAGGGTAGTAACAGTAGAATTCAACTTATTAATGTCACATTCCAATGTGCCTATATGAGATTTTGTTAGTTCATGGGCGGTTTTAAGCTCTGACAAATCTCGGGTAATATTAATATGTTCTTGTACCATGTTTTCGCAGTTTTCCTTCAAATCGCATATTTGGGCCTTTAGGTCCTTAAGGTTGTCATGCAACTCTGTGTGTTGATAGCTTAGGGTTTCCTTAATCGAGGCCATCAGCTCCCGGCGGAATTCAGATAAAATTTCATGTACGTCACAGTCACAACATGGTTGCTTTCTTTTACGTTGAGTAACATTAGGTGTGGTGGCCGAAGATTCCCTTAGCTTTGTGAGATCAGGATGCGATCCTGTTCCTCTACTTGGTGGGCTTCTTTTAACACTCATAATTATTTGAGAGAGACCGACAGCGACTTATTACACAAGTGCAGAGTATCAATAGTAAAGTACCGGCAACCCAGAAAGATACACAAATATGCACGAGAACACTTTAAAGCGAGTTTATTGTCCAAATTTTATCAACCCGTAAGTTAAAGCACTAATTAACTTCAACAGCAAATATATACAGTTATTACGGAAGTTGACATGTATGGTATCAAGCGCGCTCCAATAGAGACTGTGAATTATTATTAGATTTTGGTGTTATTACTGGTGGCTATTATATATCTGTGATTGTCCTTTCTGTTGTGATCGTTTTGTTGTGTGTAACACTCGGTAAGTTTTTTACACGCTTCTATTTGTATATGGGTAATGCGGGACGACCATGGAGGTTGACGATCGACCTCCTGGCCGCCCTCCTGATCCCAAAACTCGTGGTAATAATGACAGTCCCCAAAATCGTAGAGATTCTACGTATTCACCAATCTTAACAACCTCTTTGGCTTCTTTTGAAGCAGCTGAAGCGGCTCAAAGTCGTAAACGCGGAATGGCAACTGAAGAACCCGTAGATACTGTTCACCCTGCCCCAAAACAGCAACGTCAATTAGCCCCACAACGATATAGTCATACACGCTACTCCGCAAGAGATTCTGCTCCCTTCCTGGTTCATTTCGCGCGAACTGAGTCAGATCGTGCTTCAGGATCTGTCACACACCCAATTAAATTCGGACAACTAATGATTAAACTGAAAATAATAAATGTACTTCAGGATGGTGTCAAAAGAATTGGGCGTAACAAATTATCAGTAGAATTTAAAGCTCCTGAAGATGCCAACTGCTTTTTAGCCAATGTTGAATTAGATAGTCAGGGGTATACCACCTCGATCCCTTCTTATAACATTTCCAGGATGGGTATAGTTAGAGGAGTACCAAATGAGTGGACTGATTTAGAGGTTCAAGAAAATCTGAAAGCCCCTGTAGGTTGCGGAGAGATATTGAAAATAAGGAGGCTGAATCGTAAGGTTATAAGTGAGGGTTCAACAGAGTGGAAGCCTACTTCCTCTGTTGTTTTTACCTTTGATGGAAAGACCCTACTTAAAAGAGTGTTCTGTTGCTTCAATTCCCTACCAGTAGACCTATAAATTTTCACCACTATACCGTGTTATAGATGCTGTAATTATGGCCACACTAAGGCTCAATGTCGTTCAAAGCCACGTTGTTACCGCTGCGGTGGTGAACATGTGGGTGAAAATTGCACTGTGCAGGATATTTGCTGTTTTTATTGCTCAGGAGCACATTGTGTTAATAATAAAAATTGCCCAGAACACATTAGACAAGGAAATATTAAAAGGGCTATGACAGAAAGCCAAATTTCATATTTAGAAGCCTCCAAAATATTCCCGGCAGTAAGCAAATCATATGCAGAAATATCTGCACCCCCCCCTTCCCCAACACGTCCATACTCTTCCACACAGACTAAACCTTCCACTTTATCATCCTACAGACGGACAGTTTTCTCTAAACCGAAACCTCGTTCCCCTCTAATGCCTGGATATGACAAAAATGCCCACAGGGACATAATTAATAATTATTCTTTTTCCCCCGCCAGCAATGGCTGGGCTTTAAATAATAATGCATCTAGCACAGATACACCTTTTAACAAAACTGAATCATTAATATCTTTATTAAACACTCTCCTTAATCAAATTAACTTACTAGACCACGCTGCCCATGATATTATTGATACAATCTCTTATTATTTTAAAGTTCACTCTTCTGCAGTGCTAAAGGTATTAAAGTGCTTGCTGTTAATATAATTTCAATTTATTTCCCCTCACCTACCCCAGTTTGCATACAATTCCTCAAAAACCTATGTGACATGTTCAGCCCGATTATCCTCTTAAGTGATTTTAATTGCCACCATCCTTTGTGGGGGTCTGACCATCATGATACTTTTGGCACTGAGTTGGCTGACCTAATCGATGAGTTAGGCCTGTGCATCCTCAATGATGGTTCTGCCACCAGACTTCCGCGAATTGGCCAAAATAAAAGCTGTGTGGATTTAACAACTTGGCATATGACAATGTTTCTCTGTCCGTACGCAGAAGTAAGTTACGTGAGCTGAGTATCCCGGTAAAGATTAGACACTGCATTGGCAACCTCCTATCTGGACGTACTGTGTCCCTTCATGTCCCTGGAAATTATAGTGCCTTGTCTAGAAAGGTTTGGCGAGGGCTCCCCCAAGGTTCTGTACTGAGTCCATTGCTGTATAATATTTACACAACAGATCTCCACCTGTCATTCAACATAGACTGTCAAATGCTACAATATGCAGATGACCTGTGCATATATGTATCTAAGTATAAGTTATAAGTGTATCAATAAAGCCAGGGAATCTTTGCAAATATCCCTCACCTCTTTAAATTGTTGGCTCTCCTCCTTTTTTATTTTTTTATTTCATTTATTGTGGCAGTCGAGCCACGGTCCAACTGATGGTAAATGGTAACCGTCGCCCATGGACTTGACTATACCGAGAGTATTGTCAAGCCGCTGCTCACCAATTCATTTCACAGATGAAATGAAATATAAACGGCTATCTCCTGCTGCAGCCAAAACGCAACAATGTGCTTCATGGCCGGTCACACGGGAGATGGTGGTACCAACCCGCTCGGGCCGAATACCAAGTGAGTACTTCCACTTGGTACCCAGCCCTACCACCAGTCGTGCAATGGATGATAATTGCTTATTTCCCTTAGTCGCCTCATACGACACCCGTGGGAAAGAATGGGGTGATGACACTTGTATTCTTAATCCGTCACCACACGGATAACACTCTTCACTTGTCTCCCTCTAAAAGCACAATAGTAGTTTTCTCCCGTAAAGGAGGTATGCCGCATGTACACCTTGAGATTGAAGGATCTCCCATCAAGACTGCAGACAGAGCCAAGTTCCTTGGTGTCATCCTGTATTCAAAATTGTCTGGTGCCCCCATTTTAATTCTATTATCACTAGGTGTGAAAAAACATCAATATGCTACGTGCACTTGCTGGTGTATGGTGGAGTGCTCATCCAACTTCCTTAAAACTTATCTATAATGCTACAATAAGAAGCTTACTAGATTATGGTTCATTTTTGCTTGAACCATGCAATAAGTTAGCTTTCAAAATTAGAAAACTTTCTCTCCTCTGGCTAAGACCTTATGTGGCCCGGAGTAAGCAGGAGTGAGGGAACCTCTAATGGTGTCATCGCGAAGGAAGACGTGGTCACAAGTTTCCAACTCCTTGTATATGAACACTCTGGGCGAACAATGACGTGAAGCAGGGACGGGCCGTAAATTCTCTGCGAAATTTCTGAGCCTGGCTGAAAATTCAGAAATATCTGTGGTGATATTATCGCTTGGCTCGAAAAATTCGCCGGGAAGCTTTAATGGTTCCCCGTAAACTAGTTCTGCAGAGCCGCTTTTAGTTGCCGGTGAAACCGTTCAACGAGACCGTTGCAAGCCGGATGTTAAGCTGTTGTCCTCTTGTGCTCGAATCCAGCCATCCTCGACAGGCATTGAAATAGGGCCGACTCAAATTGCCGACCACGGTCGGTAGTGATGCTTAGAGGACAGCCAAACCGTGCAATCCACGTGAACAACAGGGCTTTAGCAACGGTTTCTGCCGTGATGTCTTCTATCGGTACCGCCTCGGGCCAGCGAGTAAATCGATCTACTGCGGTGAGGCAATACCGATAGCCCTGAGAAGATGGTAGAGGTCCAATCAAATCAATATGAATTTGCTTGAACCGGGCGCGTGCTAGGTGGAAGGTGCCGACGGAGGTAGTCACGTGACGGTTGACTTTCGCTCGTTGGGATGATAAACACGAACGAGCCCAACTCCTGCAATCTTTTCTTATTGCTGGCCATACGAATCGCTCAGAAATGAGTTTGGCCGAGGCGTTACAACCCGGATGGCTCAAAGAATGGAGGCTATCAAAAACCTGCTTACGCAGAGGCTGTGGAATATAGGGCCTGGTAGGCCAGTGTACTTACATCGCAGTACAATGGAACTTGGCTTCCAGGTACATGGAGCTTCCGCAACTGCAATGATGAGCCTTTGCTCAACAACTCTATTAATTCAGAGTCGGACGCTTGGTTTTGGGCTATGGTTTCGAGGCTAACAGGCACACCCAACTCTTCAACCCGTGACAAGGCATCCGCTACTACATTATCCTTACCGGATATATGGCGGATGTCTGTAGTGAATTGGGAAATGTAGTCTAAGTGTCTATACTGCCTATGTGAACAGTTTTTCTTCCTTTCATGGAAGCGAAACTGATTGGTTTATGGCCAGTATAGATACTAAAATGACGAGCTTCGAGCATGTGCCTGAAGTATTTTATGGCCTCATAAATGGCCAGCAACTCTCTATCATATGGAGAATATTTGGTCTGAGAGGGGCTAAGCTTTCTGGAAAAGAAAGCTAACGGTTCCCAAGCGCCATTCTTTAATTGCTGGAGCGCTGCACCAATGGCCTTATCGGACGCATCTGTGACCACTGCTAATTTTGCAGAGCAATCAGGATGCGCCAGCATGGTCGTGTTTGCCAAGCTTTCCTTACAAGCTTTGAAAGCTTCCAAGGTACTACCCGTAAGGTTGATAGGCTGCGAACCCTTCACAGAACCTGTGAGCAAGGCGTGTAAAGGTGCTTGAATTTGGGCTGCTCGTGGAAGGAACCTTCTATAAAAATTCAACAGTCCTAGAAAGCTCTTAACTGCCTTACGTTGATTGGAGGTGGAAAATCTTTTACAGCCTGTACCTTGGTGTCCAGAGGTTTGCAGCCGCTCTCTGAAATTAAATAACCTAAAAACTGTACCTCGTGAGCCCCAAAATTAAATGAAATGATGAAATGTTTGGCTCGCATTGCGTAGACCAAACGTCATAAACGGGAACTCGAATAGTCCGAAGGGGGTAGGGGCGGTTTTAGGTATATCTTCAGGACTGACAGGTATCTGATTGTACGCCTTTTCTAAATCTAGCGTACTGAATACCTTACAACCAGCTATGTCAGAAGTAAAATCGTGAACATGTTTAATCGGATACCTGTCAGGCACTGTGCGAGCATTTAAGCTACGATAGTCTCCGCAGGGCTGCCATCCGCTACTCTTCTACGGAACTAGGTGTAAGGGCGAAGACCATGGACTCTCAGACACTCTGGCTGTTCCATTAGCCAGCATTGCTTGGAACTCCCCTTGGGCGATTTTTAATTCATCGGGAGCTAGACGACGGGGTGGTAATGAAACTGGGGGGCCTGGTGTCGCGCGTATATGGTGTAAGGTTTTATGTTTTATGTCTGTGTGCCTACCAGCTGGTATCGTAATTTCAGGGAACTCATCCATTATTTTATAAAACCGGGTCTCACCAGTCAGCACCTTTACAGAAAACACATTATTACAATTAGCTAAGGTAGCGACAGTGGCAATAGAAGTTAAATTATCTATAAGGCGTTTATTACGGCAATCTACTATAAGGCTGTAATAATTTAAAAAATCGACACCAATGATTGGTTTCGTGACATCGGCTACTACAAATTGCCAAATAAATGACCTACGTAAACCAAAGTCTAAATTTAAATTAACTAAACCATAAGTAGCAATATTTGATCCATTTGCTGCACTCAAACTATAGCCAGTTCGCGTACGACGATTACGCAGCGCCGACCGTGGATAGACACAGAGGTCGCTTCCTGTATCGACCAGAAACTGCGTCTTTAAACTGCGGTCGGTGACGAACAGGCGACCAGTAGATGTTGGGCAATCGTCAGTCGCCATTATAGACTGCCCCTTGAGTTTTCCGACGACTTGTAGTCACAAGGCTTGACGCATTTAGTAGCCTTGTCCCCGAACTTGCCATGGTACCAGCAGAGTGGGTATTTCCGGTAATTAGACTGCGATCTTTGTCTCAGTGCGTTGCGATTGGCCTCAGATGTACGTGATCGGGGCCTTCTGCTCTTGCCCGTAGACAATTTCTGAAGCTGCTTACGAAGTTCTGCGACTTCTCTTGTGAGGTCACTGAGAGCGTAACTAGGATCTCCACTACTCAGGGAGGCGACCTTAGGCGATGATCCAGCAAGGTCGTTGACACGATCAGCTAAATCGCAGAGTGAAGTGAAGTTGAAGCTGGCTGTCCAGCCAACACCATCTGGACTCCATGAGGCAGGCGGCTGTTCCAAATAGATTTAATAAAATCGTCTGGCACTGTCGGGCCTGCAAGGTCCTTAAGGTGGCGGAAGAAATGCGAAGGCTTGCGGTCACCGAGCTCTTCATGCATCAGCAGCTGTTTAGTCTTCCTCTCATTGGATATACCTAGTCTCTTGATCAGCTCGTATTTCAGCTTCTCATATTTCTGAGTGGTAGGCGGGCTGATAATAAGATCTTTGACTTCCCCAGCGTACTGGTTATCAAGGTGGGCAATGACATAATTAAATTTCGTAGAATCATTGGTTATGCCAGATATAGTAAATTGGCCCTCAATTTGGGCGAACCAAATTTCCGGTTCTTCGGCCCAGAACGGTGGCACTCGAACGCCGACTTTAAAAACGTTGCCTGAATTTATCAACACTTGCCCATCACTATCTCCGGTTGCCACGTCTGTAACGATTGCGTCTTTAAATTCTTCTCTGCTCATATTTGAGGGTCACCAGTTTAGGGGGGATGTTACCAACGTAGGCGTACCAGTGTGGTATCACCACTATAGTGGCTTGAGGATGCTCCTTGGTAGTACGGTAGTGAGTGTTGTAAATAAGTAAACACTTACGGTTCAATTGTATATTGTTCCAGTACACACAAGTAGATAAATAGCCACAGTACAGTCAGAAGGCACGTAAGAATTAGAGTAGCACAAACAGAGACAGTTTATAGTAACAGGCAGACAGTTATTAGCAAGATAGAAATAAAAATATTCGGGAGTAAGCAATAACAATACTATTCGCGTAAGCATATGGCGAGAGCGCCGGACACGCGTCTTGCGTCGTATCGAGGATTCGACTGGTTTTACCTTGCTGCGCGTTCGTAGGCATCGTATGATCGTGTCATATCGATCGTTCGGCGGGCCGTAGGTCGATAGCTAACATATCGATGAGTAATCTATCGATACATTGACCAACAGATGTGTTAATGAAAATGTGTATATAATATGTGTAAATAGTTATATATTTGTATATAGATTATATAATGTAAATATGGAAATTGTAAATATATGTTTAAACATGAAATTGAGTATAAAATAATAAAAATGTGTATAAGGAGCCTACACCATTTTAATCCTTAGAAATTGAAACGCGTTATATGAGTCCATGGCGTATCCAAAGAGTAGAATTTGAGTAGAATAAATAAAAAAAGACGCGTGTCAGCGGTTTTGGCATAATCGAAAAATTTCGGCCATAGAGTTTCAGAAAAGGTTAGGTTATTAAATAAATGTCTTTTTTGTGAAAATACATCAATACTGTTATTTTCTTTGTTGTACTTTTATTTATTAAATTGATAATAACGATATTTTATTAGTTTTATACATATTTTGTAAATTTGACATTACGCCCCATTTGGTGTGCACTGGGAACAGTAGGCACCTTGGATATTTTCTTTGAGAGTTTAGAGGATTGATTATCTACTTTATATTTTTATTGTGGATTTTACTTTCCAGGTTAAATGTTAACAAGTTAGCCGGAACCCCTTCGTGGGACCTGAAGGTGGAGGTGCTCGACGAGGTGTATCGGTGGGCGTCGCAAGAGCGGGACCCCACCCAGAGTGGTGGCCTGCCATGACGACACCCGCCGGGCTGCCATGGCCAACTGGAGGGCGCGGCTGGAGGCGCCCTGGGCCGGTCTTCAGACCGTAGGGGCACTCCAGCCGGTGCTGGAAGAGTGGGCAGAGCGACGGCACGGAGTCCTTACCTTCCGACTGGTGCGCGTGCTATCGGGGCACGGTTCCTGGTTGGTTAAACTTTTTATCCATCCATCCATCAGCCTTTTAACGTCCACTGCTGGACATAGGCCTCCCCAAGAATGGGGGATAGTGCCGTAATCACCACGCTTGGCAGGCTTATATATATATTATAATATATATATATATATATATTGTTGTCTATATAATACATAAATGATCGACAATACCACACTAGGTTATTTACTTAGATAAAGTCCTTTATCTAAGGTTAATTAATTTATGCACCAGAATAAATAGTAACCAAAAGAAAAGTGATAACTGATATAAAATAAACTAATTTCTTTTTATTTTCTTCATTCCTAAATAAATCGCCAATAATTTTTCTATAAAACACGTTCCTTACTAAGCGTGCATAATGAATGGTGATGCACTGAACGAACAATATTATTTAGAAAGACCTAAATCGCAGTACTAGGAAGTCCATGGTTTATTTATTTTTTGTAATAAGACTAAGTTTAGTCAATGGTTTATAAGTTAGACCTGGACCAACTAGTTCAGGTTTAAACCGCGACTTAGTCCGTGTTTTGTAATAAGACGGTAGGTGTTTAATCAATTACCAACAAAATATAATTAACATTTTTACCTACCCCACTAACGTAGATTGCAAAAGAATTTTGTAGAGTAAATGCAATCAAGACAAAATCCAGAAATATAATAATTACTTCGACCATTCTTTGACGTGACAACGTCTTATAAATTGGTTTGCCGGGTGACACTTCAATAAACTGAGTTACGCTCCGCTCACGTTATGCGCTCACAATGAGAGCGAGTGAGAGGCACGCGTCCCTTCCACTCGGGCATGGTTAGCCCGCCTAAGAGCGAGAGAGACGAAGAAATAAAATTTTGTTAATATGAAATTCAGTGCGAGATTCTTTGTATAAATTAATGTTTTAAATATAATTCTTTGTATAAATAAATGTTTTAAATTGTTACTATTATTTCATCCTTCTTCCTACTATACGAATGAATATTCACATTAAAATTATTTTACCACTCAAAGTCGTTGTCACGTAAAACTTTCGCCCGTATACCGACTTTACAGGCAACCAATTTTTTTTTTATTTTAGGTGGGCTAAAATGTCCTACCGCACACCCTGCTGCCCAGGGAGACAACGGGGTAGTGTGGGGCTCTCACCCACTAAAAACCCACCGTGCGCCTCCACCCGCCCTTTCTACGGCGGATCACGGGTATCGCGTCGTTACGACCGCGATCCGCAGGTGGCAGCCCCTTCGGGCACCCTCTCTTGAGCGACGCCTCGCGCACTTGGGCGTCGCACCTTCGCGGTAGGCTTCCGCGGACAGCAGAGAACTCCCCGACCCCACCGTCCGCAGCCTTGGCTAGGGCAGCATCAGGCGCAGGTTAATTACTTCGACCATTAACAACATATTGACCAACAATATATCCAGTCCGAAGGAATGTTTACTAATTTTAAATTAACCAATCAAATGTTAGATTAAATAAAAGTGAGCTCAAAATACGATTTAAATAAAAAAGAAGTAGAAGAAATGTTAATCTATATATTATTTAGAACTTCAAATTATTTACACAAATTATCTGAGCACTATTGCCTAACTCTACAAGACTGTCGACAGCGTATCTGGCATTTATTTTTATGAATATTGTACGGTACCCATCTTTTACGCCGTGTGGGGCCGGCTTTAGAGTTGTCCCACCCCTCTCCACCCATGGTAGTCGTAGGAGCCGACTGAGGGAATACCGGGGAAGTGGGCAGCAGCACTCCTTTCAAGTATTAATAACATCCACTGCGATCGCCAACCCGCCTGCCAAGCGTGGCGATTACGGCACTATCCCCCACTCTTGGGGAGGCCTATGTCCAGCAGTGGACTTGAAAGGGCTGATGGATGGACCCATCTTTTAATCACTATAACTATAGGAACAATACGTAATTAAGTGTGAAAGTCTACATTTTGATTAAATTTGTTTGAGACGCGGCAATTTTTCAACTTTTACCCCAAAACGGCAATCTGACTTCTGAAACGCGGCAACCAATTTTCTTATTAACGGCAACCCTTAGTGGTGAGTGGTAATCTCATGTCATCATGACCTTGACCAATGAATATACTATACGTAGTATCTCTTAATAATCTGTGATACTACAACTACTCATACTCAAGAGATTCGGACACACTAATTAGTCTGTGCAAGAGATCATGACATTACAGATGACTCGGACCAATAATACACTAGACGGAGTCTTAGCTTTAAATGCATGTCTATTTTTTATGTGTGCGTTTGACGTTTCGTCATGATATTATATTTAGGATATCCTTTAAATTGGTACTGCATCAGATTTTACTTTTAACATAGCATCACGCCTGTATTCCCCGAAGGGGGATAGGCAGAGGTGTATTACACACCCACGACTCGCCAGCTATGTTTAAGTCCCACGTAATAGGGGGTGAGCCTATTGACGTCTACCGGGCACATTTCCAAACTCCGGGCTGCTACTGAGAATTTTTCTTTTTAGGAAAAAGTTCAATATCATTGCCCGACCCGGGGATCGAACCCGAGACCTCATGATTAGCAGTCGCATACACTACCGCTACACCACAGAGGCAGTTGATTTTACTTTTATTATTTTTAAACCAGAAATAGAACAACATTGTTCAAAATGCTCAGAGCATAGGCGGGAATATTTATTTGGCTCCCAGTTTTCTCTACTTATGGACTTGATCCACGCTTTTCTAACTTCAGGATATTTTGGAAACCTATAAAAGAGAACAAACTTTATAAAACCATAAAAAAGCAAATGTTCAGTTCAGTTGGTTGAACTATCGATAAAGTGTAAATGACTATTGTCTACATCACTACAAAGGGTGCCTAAAACAATGGATATTATTTTAATAATTTTAACTAATAAACGTGTTTTTATATTAATGTATAATAATGTAATCATATTGATAACATCTAAATCTTCCAATATCTATCGAATTTTTATTGGGTTTCGTAGTTATTTAAAGTGAAAATAGCTGATATAGACTTACGTGTGAAATTACAAATTTGGATTCTTTACACCTCCTTGCGGCGTTCTGGATGAACAAAAGACAGCCACACACGATATATTTTCACTAGCGTACAAGATACTTAGCAACTTCAATTGGACTTTCTAGTATTTTACTTTTATGATGCACCAAATCGCAATGTTTTGACTTACTAAGTAGTCGGTCAGCGTGTGACACGAATTTCACATTCAGTACGTCATTGCCAAAGCTATCTTTTTTACTCCTATAGAGACTTCAAACAATAGACAGAAATAACAATACTGTGTTTGACAAATGAATACAGAACGGCAACAGCGCTATGACTCCGTCCAGTAATATACTTAGTCTATGGGACGGAGTCTTAGCTTCAAAGAGTTTTGGCGGGAATACGAAGAAGATCATGTCGTCGCTCTGCATTATTTTCCTAAACTTGTGTTATTTCAAGTATTAGTGTGTAAAAGTGGTGGCCTTTTGCTTATTAACTATTTGTGTATGTGCATAAGTGCTGGCAAGTGATGTAATGCGACATAACGTGTTTCTTCCTGTTGTTTCCAAAACTCCATAGAAGCTTCAGTAAGGTTGCCATCGTTTTACTGTAGCGTGACTTTGACTTGACTGACTTTATATGACTGACTTCAACTACGACTTGTTTGATGAATTAATCTAGTTTGGAGAATAATGATGTTTATAAGTTACTGTTAGGCTGATGGTTCTGCCAATGCCTTAAAACAAATAAAATAAACTTAGCTTCAAATGCGTGTCAATTTTTTGTGTGCGTTTGACGTTTTGTCATTGTTGCGTAATCTAGTGTTGTGGAGAATGACGCCACGATGTCGATTACCGATAACCAGACTACCAGTACTATCTTTTATTGTACGTTTACTGACTGGTTAAAGTTAGATTAAATCAATAATGTTTAATTTTATTACCATAGTGGTAAAGCTATGTAATTATATATCAGGTTCGTGATATAGTAGCGGGATAAAATGTATACCAGTTCTGTCTAATAAAAAAAGTTGAGAGGAGAGCAAGAGCTATCAAATAAAAAAAGTTGCATCAAAATCCATTCAGTAATTTTTGCGTGATGCGCGAACGAACAGACAGACAAAAAACTAAAGAAGATTGTTGTGTGTTCAGACGCCTATATAGCCTAACAGCTTTATATATAGTATAGGATCCTAGTGTTACGTGCTGTGTGGGGCAGGCTTTAGAATTATCACACCCCTCTCCACCCATGGGAGTCGTAAGAGCCGACTGAGGAATACCAGGGGGAGTGGGCAGCAGTACTCCTTCGAGCATTAGCATCATCCATTGCGATCGCCAACCCGCCTGCCAAGCGTGGCGATTACGGCGCTATACCCTATTATTGGGGAGGTCTATGTCCAGCAGTGGACTTTTAAAAGGCTGATGGATGGATGGATGGCGTAACGTGCATTCTGTTGGATATAATATTTAGGGTATCCTTTAAATATACTTGGCATTGCACCAGATTTTACTTTCATTATTTTTAAACCAGAAATAAAACAAGATTGTTCAAAATGCTCAGAGCATAGGCGGGAATATTTATTTGGCGCCCAGTTTTCTCTTCTTATGGACTTGATCCACGCTTTTCTAACTTCGGGATATTTTGGAAACCTATAAAAGAGAACAAACTTTATAAATCCATAAAAAAGCAAATGTTCAGTTCAGTTGGTTGAACTATCGATAAAGTGTAAATTACTACACACTACATCACTACAAAGGGCGCCTAAAACAATGGATATTATTTTAATAATTTTAAGTAATAAAAGTGTTTTTATTTCAATGTATAATAATGTAATCATATTGATAACATCTAAATCTTCCAATATCTATCGATTTTTTATTGGATTTCGTAGTTATTTAAGGTGAAAATAGCTGATATAGACTTACGTGTGAAATTACAAATTTGGATTCTTTACACCTTGCGTCGTTCTGGATGAACAAAAGACAGCCACACACGATATATTTTCACTAGCGCACAAGATATATAGCAATTTCAATAGGACTTTCTAGTATTTCACTTTTATGATGCACCAAATCGCAATGTTTTGACCTACTAGTCGGTCAGCGTGTGACACGAATTTCATATACAGTACGTCATTGCCAAAGTTATATAAGCTATCTTTTTTACTCCTATTGAGACTTCGAACAATAGACAGAAATAACAATACTGTGTTTGACAAATGAATACAGAACGGCAACAGCGCTATGGCTCCCTCCGTCCAGTAGGTATACTTAGTCCATGACAGATGATGTGTGAGATGTTTTTAAAATTAATTTATTAATAATTCTATCTCTAAAAGTATCTCTCGGTAGAGCTAGAGTAGCATATTTCTCGATTCTATATTCAAACTTTTTTTTATATGATTCCTCTCCTTTAATATATACTCTTTGATCCTCTATGTAAGTCAATAGTCAACTAGCACCGTAAACGTAATGTGGCTTTGATTTGATATCAACATTTATATCTTTTGACGTATGTATGTTTTTCAAAAACGAGAATGGTTTGGCGTCGCAATGCAGCTATCGTGTAGAAAAAGGTCTTTATAAATAAATAAAAATAATTAGGCAAGTAAGTTTGTGACTACTAATTTCTTGTTGAAGGTTATATAACTGAACAACATAATGGCAACCAGATGTAGATTGATATGGAATAGATTTCATCATTTCAGTAGAACTTTTAGAAGTATTTCTTATGTTGCTTTCCACAAAATCCCAAGGAATAATTTTAAAACTCCATGCACTGTCGGTTTCTCTATTTTTACATGGTTGGGATTTAAGGAAAAGCCTAGCGCTGAAGATGAACTTATTAACACAATTAAACATTGTGTTTTGTTCATCCAAAGAGAAGATTATGAGAAAGCTGAACAATTACTTCATGTGGCATTGAGACAAGCACAACAAATTCAGCATGAATTAGGGATAACTTATATTTATGATGTTATGGCTAATTTAGCTCTTCAAAGAGAACAACTAGACAAAGCAAAGAAATTATTTGTTGCTGTTACACAAAGAATAATGGCAGAGGGAGCAAGTGAGGATGATTCCAGGGTAATACACCTCAGTGTCAAACTAGCCAGAGTCAGCCATTTAAAAAGAGAATACACAACTGCACAGCTGGGATATGAATGGTGTTTAGATAAACTTTATAAAGCAGTTGAAGAAGATCCAAATGACAGCAATAAAAAGAAACTCCTAGCTATGACTGAAGATTGGTATGGTCGGTTGTTCATTGACTGTGACCGATGTGAAGATGGTCTGAAATTAATGTTAAATTCTTTAAATAAAATGAGAGAAATCCCAGATGTGGAAAAAGAGCATTTCGTAATTCAGTTAAATGACATTGGCACTGTATATGACCGCCTTGGCAAAATTGATGAGAGCATACAATATTTTAAAGAAGCAGTTGAAACAGCTAAGGCACTAAATATGGATGAGTTAGGTACAATGTATGTAAATTTAGGAAGGGTTTACATTAAGAAAGAACTGTTAGATGCAGCTAGAAAGCATTGTGGTTATGCATGGAAACTTGGGGTGGAATCAAAAAACAATCAAGTTAAGGAAGAAGCACAATCATGTTTAAATGAAATAAAAAACATTCATTAGAAAAAGATTTTTACTTGGAAAAAATATTTCACCACATTTTACATTATTAAATCTCTTTAAAAAAAACAGGCAATTGAGTAGTTGTAAAAAAATTAAAGAATTTGGTTGATAGATTATTCACCTATAAAACCATTTGTGGCACTTATTGCTTTTTAACCTTATGAATAAAATATACATTGGAAGCATTAAATATTCAATGTAACTATGCATTATCTTTAGTGACACTGAATGGCTCTGCTACTTTTTCTGCAGAGGCATTGTATATAACTACATCCTGTATTGGACGGTCATTGGCACCAGTTTGAGTTTTTTCAATCTTGCGCACAACATCCTGTGAACATACACATAACATGGTAAACATGAGGATTGTATTGAGATTCTACTGAAAGCTCAGAAACATTACAAATACCTATGTTTAACATTGAACAATACAATAATGAGTAGTTTATGTACTGTTTACATTTCCATGACAACTGCATTTTGCTGCAGGTTATGCAGTCTATCTGTAATTATTATATGTATAATTGGATGTGTGTCTATAATTATAATTGTTATGCTTGTTGGATTACCACAAGCCTGATTGTGAGGCATAGAAATATGGTCTTATCGTCATTTATGTCCAATGTCTTCTTAGTAAGCATGGTAGGGTGGGTACACATGGTCCATTTTAGTGTTTAAATCATGTGCCATTTGATTCTGATAAAAAACTGACAGTTGCCATTTAACAGTGTTAAATCGATTCCTTGTAGCTGTGTAATAATAGTGTTTTAACTTTGTCTTACCATGCCTTCCAGAACCTTCCCAAAAACAACATGTCTGCCATCAAGCCAACTGGTTTTGGTTGTGGTTATAAAGAATTGAGAACCATTGGTATCTTTTCCAGCATTGGCCATTGACAACCAGCCAGCACCATAATGACGTAGTTTGAAGTTTTCATCTTCAAAACGATCACCATAGATGCTGCGACCTGCAAATAATGTTTTTTTTTTAATATATAAGTTTAATCAGAATGCAAGCAACAAATAAAAAGAATACTTCTTATCTTATTCTAGAAATATGAAACAAATAAGAGAAGAGAGAGAGTACATTTACTTATAGATATTTTAAGAATATTTGCATGGAACAACTTGGTCGCAACTTTGGTAAATTTATCCCATATCCTATAAATTGGTGCCTGAAGGAACTGGTGTGTGTGTGGAAACAATACCCAATAGAGCAGTGCAAAAATGGCTCCAATTTGTGGTCTGTAGGTATAAGACCTCTTTTAAATTTATCAATTTTTTTTAGAGTATGAGGTCCTCAAAAAGTACCCTCAGTTGTATAACATTACTGACTCAGATGGTGGAATAGTTTAGACATCAACCACCCATGCCAAGTGTTGTGGGTTTAATTCTCACACAGGATTTTTTTTTGTGTGATCCACAATTAGTTGTGTCTGGGTGTATTTTGTTGTATGTCAATTGTGTCTGTAAAGTCCCCCATAATGATTCCTTAGGACAATGTTATAATCTAAAAAAAATAGAATAAGTATATACTAACAAGTATCATAGCTAACCATTATGCAACTTATAGACTATGGTAGGAAAACAATTATATTTTAATACTTTGCCTCAGTTTTATTACTCAAAACAATAACTGGCAATTAATTTGGAAAGAAAAATAATTGGTGGCTTTATTAGTCAAAACAATTCTTTCAATTTTTTCTTCACTTACCGCCAGTGCCGTCCCCCTTGGTGAAGTCTCCACCTTGGATCATGAAATTACTAATAACCCTATGAATTTTGCTGCCCATATAGCCTTCACCCTTAGGTTTCAGAGCCAGTTGGAAAAAGTTCTCTGTAGTCTTAGGGACTGTTTTACCAAAGAGACCAATTACAATTTTACCAATATTTTCATCACCTATCTTCATCTCAAATGTCACCTGTAAAAGAAAATTTTGTATTTATCTAATAAACTTGTTATGGAGATAGCTATTTATGAACTTATATCAATCGGAACAAAGGATTTTAGATCTGATGTTTTTATTTTGATAATCAATGATCCCTAGCATTTAATTTTAGAAGAATAGCAAGTCTAATTAGTGTCAAACAAGCTATGTATCCCACCTAATTAAAATGTCAACTCAGAATGAGTAAGTGTTTTCAGCCCGTGGCCATCATAACAATGGTAGCCAAGGGCTCAAAAAAATTCTGTCCAAGACTTTCCACTACATGGCTTTTCAGGTGTATAGTGTCCATATAATACCTAACTATTTGGCCTCATAAAGTATGTAACTGTGACCAAATTAATGTGTGATGGGATATTATTACAAATAGATTATTATTTAAATCTTAGACCCTAAGAAACTTCTTCATACAATAAAAATGAAATGTGAAATGAATGAAAAATGTTTTAGGATCTAAACCTACCAACTTAGCCTTTTTAAAAATACTTTAAAGCGTGGGCAACAAACTATAGCTGGTAGTTGGTAAACAAATATATGTTAGCATAGTTACGATGATTTTGTTTCTCGTACTCTACATTAATTTCTGGTGCAAACTGGAATCACAGACACCCATATTCTAAGATAGTTCCTCAACATTTCCTCGACTCAAACTCAACTGAGGATACCTCAAGGAATCCTCGAAATTGGTATTCTTAGTTGAAAACTCGAGGAACCTCGAATGAGGTTGAGTCGAGGTAATATGTCATTGTATTGTAGATAGAACATTGTTTTGGGCAAAAATGCTTTGATTTTACATCTGTGGTCACTCAAAAGTTAACAGATGTTTGTCATTTGACATGTAAATGTTTAGATAGGACGATAGGTATTATACAAGGATCGCCACAAGGAGTAAAACTCAGGTAAGGTACCTACATAGCAAATAGTAATACTTACGTATATCGTATAACCCGAAAGTACCTACATAGCGTCGTCGCGTCAACATTGTTTTTTTGCTGGGTGTGTTTTTATAGCTAGTATAAATTGTTTAGATATCATTTATTTTGTAATATGTCTGGAAGATATTCTTACTGAATATCGGTCGGTAAAGTTATGCCTACAGGAACTCATAATTAAATATAAAATAAATTCGACGGCTACTTTAGGTGCCAGTAATCCTGCTGGAAAAAAAATAGCTTACCTACGTCTTTGGAATTCTACGGTAACGTAAAAGTTGGGTTTGCAGCATCTCGCAAGTAACATCTTATGAGATAATCATATTTAATAATACTAATTCAAAAACCGCTGGAAATACATTATAAACACTAGAAAACAATATTCACATGAAATAATAAACTTCAGTAAATTGTTTATAGAACAAAAACTTCCTCGAGTGAGGAAAGGCGTCGAGTGGAGGAGACTTTTTGCAACTAAGAATACCAAACTCCTTGAGTGCGCTTAAGTGGAGTCGAGAAATTTTCGAGGAACCGTCTTAGAATATGGGTGAGAGACACCATACCATCCAACTATGCATAACATAACAATACTCTTTATTGTAAAACAGAAATTTTACACAAAAAAAAGGAAGTTACTTAAGTTAATGTACAAAGGGTGGTCTTATCGCTAGCTGCGATTTCTTCCAGACAACCAACCATATTGCGATCACAAAAGAAACACATGCATGTATGGTTATCCTTAATGATGTTAATAACAAATAATCTAAACAGAAGAAGAGCTTAGAAAATTTGAGTGAAAAAAAGTTGTTCACATCGTCATCACGAGAGGTCACCGACCCATCATGCTTGCAGCGTTATTGGCCTACACCGTAGTAAAACGTGGACACTTAAATTAAATGACAATGGACTCACCTTGTGGGTCACTTTAGGTCCTTTTGGGGTCTCATCAGAATGAGCCGTGGAGATTAATAAGAGGAATCCAAGAGCAGCAGCAAAGGCGCCCATGACTAAAATTAGTTTTATTCGCTTATTTAAAATCTTGACAAATTAAATCTAAAATTGATTAAGATTATTTTAACGCTTTAAAATTGACGTCCTCCTACGGCGGTGACGAATTGACGATTCTATTCTTTTACTTGGCTTGGCTCAAATCAAATCAAAGCTCGAATCACAGTATCACAGCTCACTCAAAAACTAGTTGGGGAACTGTCAATGTCATTGTCAATACTCAATTATAACAACCAGTGGTTTTAAACCACGTCATTTCAATGTTCAACTATTTGGGGAAAAGCATTATTTTCAATCGCCGTTCTTGTGACAATAAAATCACAGTGACAAATCGTCGTGATTTTGTCACGCCGATTACTCATAGTCACACACAGCACGATCACATTCACGACACATGTTTTTTTAGTGTCATATCAATAGGTACCTACCTATTATTAAACTGAATGCTTGATATTTTTCTTAAAATATATTAATTGCTTGTCTTGCAGTAGTGATTTTGATTTACTATAAGAATAGACACAATACAGGTAATCCAAAATAACCTTCGCACTTTCTCAGGCTTAGGACTGTCGCGAAGGAATGTGACATAGTTCCAGTGGCCCAGTGGTTTCCCGCCTTAAAAAAAAAAAGGACTCGCACATTTTTTTAAACGATTTTTTTTAAAACAATATAATGCAAGATACTTTTCGCTGCAGTTGCAAAGAGTATAGTAATAAACCGGAAATACACTTGTGAGTTGTCACTGTAATGCAATGCAATACAAGTCTTAGTGCGAAGTTTAAAGCCATATTGACCCATAGATCTGAATAAAGTATAGGTAGGTTAACATACTTACAGGAACTACTGGAAAAATAGTAGTTTGTACCTATATCAATATATATATACTAAATTTCTACCCAAATGTTGATGTGAAACATCTAATGCGGAGGGAGGGTAAAATCGGCTGTTAGCGTGGCGACGCTTTTATTTTACTTGTCCCGTTCAAATCTTGCAAGTTAAATTTGACACACTTCCCGGTTTCCGATAGTTGAAATGATGATGGATATGATGATGGAGCTGGAAGGTGGACATAGGAACTCTATAATGAAACGGCGCAAAGTTTGGGCTCATATGATTCGGCTTGACGAGTACTTTGTTTCTAGATAGTGTACAGGGTCTGATGATGAAGCTGGAAGGTGGCCACAGTAACTTTTATAATGAAACGACGCAACCCCATCGAGTTTATAATCGTTTGATTAGTCTTAAGGAATACTTTGTCAAGTTACGATCATTTTATTTCTACAAAATAATTTCAATGATGGTTTCACATCTGGTAGAGATCCCGCGATGTCTAGTTTTTTTATTTATTTATAAAAACTATATAAAAAAAATATAATATTAATTGTATAACTAAGTACATGCATGATTATCGTAATCTAGGAATCAATTCTTAAAAATAACTAGCAACAAGCTGTGCTTTAGGAGGGCTCGTGAAGTTTTCTACATAATAATAGATTTAAAGATAGTTTTTATTAAAAATTAATCATTTGTATGTAATTATAATTTACATACAAATGATATATTTTTAATAAAAACTATCTTAAAAAGAATTATAATAAGGTAATATTAATATGGGCGTATGTAAATAATTTATACGAGTCATACGACAAATTATATTAATTTTTTATTTTATCCAAACTTCTTCATACGGATTTGTTCTATGTAGATATAATCCAATATTTAAATGTTTTTGATATTAGTTCTTTAGTTTCCGAGCAGATGGAGCAGTTCCCACCAAAAGGCGGGACGAATGAATGATTGAGTGACGTATGTACAGCGCCACCATTCATACAAAGACGGTTGAACATTCGAGCTGACATTCGTGTCGCGTACGAGTCGGAGATACTTTGGTCTCCCGATAAATAATTATAATTTAGTCCTAGTGTCCGCTCTAAGCCCATAAAAGTATTTAGTGTGTGTTGAATGTATCTATCGCCCTAGTGTTGTGTCCATCAAGTCTAAATACGCTCATAGACATCTGTGTAAGGCAATACCGGCCATTTCCTAATAGGCCGTCCGCTCACAACATATTCGAGCCGTCAACTTTCCAGAAACCTTTCGTATACAGTCCACTTTTACTCTTTCTGCACAAATTTTTTCACCCATATATACAACTACCTTCTATCTAGAAAAATACAAGTCCCGATTTCTGCTTTTTACTTTTACTTTTAGTTTATATTAATATCATCAACCCATTGGTTTTTAGGGGTAAGCAGTTAATTTTAGTATCTGCATTTTGGGCTTTTGCATTTTTTTTTGTTCCGCCCGCCAAGCCACTAGCCATAATAATTATATTACGGCACGTTTCTAGTTTTATTTTGGACACCACTAGGATTGTCACTCAGCGCTGTTAGGATTGTCACTCTGCTCATAATACATATATTATTTTTATTTTTTTTAAATTTTGTTTTTGTTTTGATAAAAGTAATATATACAACGTGTAAGAGGGTTGTCACTTGTTATTGCTTTAGGGTTGTCGCCTTTCGGCACATACCTAAATATAATTTTGTTTAAATTTCCGCCCAAATAAAACCATGCCTTCTAAGTCCCAGGCTGCATCATTTAGGGAGACCGTTAAGGCGATTAGTCTGTTGAAAGAAATAACCTTAGCGATCGAGTCTGGTGATTTTACTAAATATAAAGTCGCTGACCTTGGTGCCCATTTTCCTAAATTAGAGGGGCTTAAGACCAAACTCGAAAGTGTCTATTACGAAATCCTTGATGAAAAGGACCTCTCAGCTCAGGCCGAAGAGTACTAAGCTTTATGAGAGTACTAACGCCGATTATGATCAGATATTGGTAGCTTACGAAACCATCAACCCTAAGCCGAATTTTAGTCAGCTCACAACCTCTGCACCGCCTGCATCTGTTCTGCCCAAAATTGAACTGCCCAAGTTCAGCTCAAAAATAGAGAATTGGCCGTCGTTTATTGCGCTATTTCGTAGCCTAACAGACCATATGTCTGACCTTTCCGATGCAGTCAAGCTGCATTATTTGATATCCTGCCTCACAGGGGAGTCACTAAGCATGGTGGCACATTTAAAAATTACAAACGACAACTATTCTGTCGCCATGGATATACTAACCCGGTGATATGAAAATCATCGTGTGCTCATTGACCGTTTTGTCGACATTATTTTAAGACTGCCCTTTATCCATTCGCGATCGGATATTCGTACACTCTTTCTCACGCCTTTAATATCAGCTCAATCTGCACTGCTTAATTTAGATCTGCCTATGAAAGAGAGTGATTATGTTTTCGTATCGATAATGGTACGTAAATTAAAGGGTGAACTCCACACACTGTTCGAGCGTGAATACGGATCGAGCACTACTCTGCCCACACTTAAAGATTTAATATATTTTTTAGAAGAACACGCCTGCTGCGTGGAGACCGAGTGGGCCACTTCAAACCCGGTGTCTCCTAATCAGCCTACGTCTTCGCCTGGCACTTCACGCCGCCCATCGCCTACCTCACCGAGAGGTCACTCTCTCCGTCCGCCCACTATTCAGCGTTTTAAGCCGATCGCCCCAGCTAATTTCCACGAGGTGTACCCGCGTACACCACCAGCTCAAAGACGGACTGTATTCTCAGCCCAACCATCTCAACCTATTTGGTATTGCCCATACTGCCGTTCAAGGGAGCACAAACTCATAGCCTGTCCCCAATAAAAATAAAACAAACGGCCTGTGCAAAGTCGTTGGGACTTTGTTAATTCGCGCGACCGTTGCCAGGGGCCTCATTATGAAAATGAGTGCAAGTCCACAGGCGTTTGCCAAGAGTGTGGCAGTGTTAATCACCACACTTCTTTGCATCGCCCGAGTGCACCGTCTCCGCCCTTCTCGTCATCTCACCTCCTCCCTAAGCATCTACGGGCTATCAGCCCAAGCGCCACCCAGTGCATCGCCCGCAACCACCCTTGAAGCATGCCGAGAATGAAGAGTGTCACCACCCCTAGGCGAAATGCCCTGTGTGACACTAGCGCCGCGGCCCTCATGCTCACCCGTTACATCTCGATCCAATTCACAATGACAATTTCCATCAGTTCAGCTCACCACTAATCCCACACGTATCTACTGACTTTGCAGGACCATTTCTAGTTAAAGCCAGCACATTACGTAATGCCAAGCTCTTGAAAGCATACTTCTGCATATTTGTTTGTTTATCAACAAAGGCATCATTTAGAGCTTGTCTCCTCTCTCAGCACTAAAGCCTTTCTCGCGGCACTACAACGGTTTGTTTCGCGGCGCGGTACACTGGTTCTTATCTGCTCCGACTGTGGTACAAATTACGTAGGCGCTAGGAATCACCTTATCGAGATTCAGAACTCTTTATCAGCAAATAATGACACAATTACTCATAAATTATCAAATTAGCACATAACGGTGGCTTAACCCACCAGCGGCGCCGTAGTTTGGCGGGATACATGAAATAGCGGTTAAATCTAAGAAACAGTTACTTTATCGTGTTATTGGTGAACAGCATCTCACTTTTGAAGAATTCTATACACTTTTAACAAGAGTTGAGGCTGTATTAAATTCCAGACCTCTCTGTCCTCTCTCATCAGATCCGTCAGACTTTGAGCCACTAACACCCGGCCATTTCCTAATAGGCCGTCCGCTCACAGCTCTACCCGAACAGTCATTAGATGATCGGCCATTATCCGCTCTCAGACGATTTCAGCTCATCCAGGGTATGTGTCATCGCTTCTGTTTATATTTAGTGCTTCAAAATTCTACCACAAACTACTAATTAAAATTTTTAAGTAATCTAAAAACTACCATTAAGAAGACAATATTGATTATTAGTTTCTATTATTAAATATATTGATTTTAATAGAAGCAAAGACTAAAAAGCTACCACCGGATCGGAACGCCGCCTGACTGAGAAAGATCCGGCCAGAAAAACCGATCCGGCCACCCGTGATCATGAATGTTGTAAAGTATTCGAAACGTCGGGATAGTATAAACATCAAGTAAACGCGATAGATTCCGTAAACGTAGTTTTATTTCAAAATATGTTTTGTGATAAATAACACATCTAGAAATAAATTGAAATTACTATGTCAAAGCCCAAATCTGAAAGTGTGATAGTTTCTGAGTAAAGTGTTCCACGAATATGCATAGATTATGGGATAGTGCTTAATTAAGAAAATTCATCTTCTCTTTCACTCGTCGCCAAGCCACGTCAAACGGTTGCGATAAGGCACCCCTGCCTCTACTGATACTTTTGCATCAGCCGTTCGGGCAGTGCCGTCGTGTTCATTACTACTATGTATTATATTCGCTCCATGTGGCGTGTTATCGTGATGTGAGTGACAAAGATAACTATCAACATTTAAACTACTGAAGCTCTTGGCGTCTTGGGCAGCGTAGGAACATTATACTTGATTTTGGAGTGTTGTTACTTCGTTGTTGTTGTTACTTAAACAGTGGCGTATTTTATCGACGACCTGATCGCAGTGACGTTTTCACCGTGACGTTATTTATCACCCAACTCTTATGTTCAACGCCCGACGCCCACGGACACCATGACCTAAAGGTCTTTGTAACCAGGTCATAAAATTAGACACCCACGGGCACCAACTTAGACAAAGAATATTATAGACAAGCTATGAGCGTATGCAGTGTCGAGATAGCAATAGTTTGACATATGACAACCGGAATAATTTTAAAAGACAACTATGATTATAACTTTGTTGACTAAAAATCTACTATCTATTTTAGCCGGATACAAGAATGATAGGATAAAAGAAATTGCAGTTATGCTTATATTTTGCTTATTAGAACGTGTAACATTAGTGATTATAACGTGATTAATGAAGGTTTTTTTTTTTTACGCAAATACAAAACCAAGCTTACATACCGATGATGAGGAAGATTGGCCACCTTATTGTTCGGATCCAGTTGATTGGGTCCAAATAAAAATGATGCATACGCGAAAATGATAAAATACTTATACATGCTCTTGCTAAAACCTGAGCTAAAACCTAATATATGTGCATCCTTTTCTTCATCCTTAGCGTCAAAATATTAGCGAGTCTATACTCGGACCAATAATACACTGGACGGAGTCTTAGCTTCCAATGCGTGTCAATTTTTTGTGTGGGTTTGACGTTTTGTCATTGTGTGCGTAATCTAGTGTTGTGGAGAATGACGCCACGATGTCGATTATTGATAACCAGACTACCAGTACTATCTTTTATTGTACGTTTACTGCCTGGTTAAGTTAGATTAAATCAATAATTTTTAATTTTATTTCCATAGTGGTAAAGCTATATAATTATATCTCAGGTTCGCGATATTATAGCGGGATAAAATTTATACCAGTTCTAAGACTAATAAAAAAAAAAGTTGAGAGGAGAGCAAGAGCTATTAAATAAAATAAGGTGCATCAAAATCCGTTCAGTAATTTTTGCGTGATGCGCGAACGAACAAACAGACAAAAAAACTAAAAAAGATTGTTTTGTGTTCAGACGCTTATATAGCCTACAGCTTTATAAAAGTATATACATATATAGTACTGCATCAGATTTTACTTTCATTATTTTTAAACCAGAAATAAAACAAGATTGTTCAAAATGCTCAGAGCGTAGGCGGGAATATTTATTTGGCTCCCAGTTTTCTTTTCTTATGGACTTGATCCACGCTTTTCAAACTTCAGGATATTTTGGAAACCTATAAAAGAGAACAAACTATATAAAACCATAAAAAGCAAATGTTTCATTTCAGTTGGTTGAACTATCGATAAAGTGTAAATGACTATTGTCTACATCACTACAAAGGGCGCCTAAAACAATGGATATTATTTTAATAATTTTAACTAATAAACGTGTTTTTGTATCAATGTATAATAATGTAATCATATTGATAACATCTAAATCTTCCAATATCTATCGAATTTTTATTGGGTTTCGTAGTTATTTAAGGTGAAAATAGCTGATATAGACTTGTGTGAAATTACAAATTTAGATTTTTTACACCTCCTTGCGTCGCTTTGCATGAACAAAAGACAGCCACGCACGATATATTTTCACTAGCGTACAAATTATTTAGCAACTCTAATAGGATTTTCGAGTATCACTTTTATGACGCACCAAATCACAATGTTTTGACCTACTAGTCGGTCAGCGTGTGATACGAATTTCACATACAGTACGTCATTGCCAAAGTTATATAAGCTATCTTTTTTACTCCTATTGAGACTTCGAACAATAGACAGAAATAACAATACTGTGTTTGACAAATGAATACAGAACGGCAACAGCGCTATGGCTCCGTCCAGTAATATACTTAGTCTATGGAGTCTATATTATACTTCGTCTAAGGGTACCAAAGAGACTATAACAAAGAGTAGAAGAAATAAAAAGGGGAATTTATCTAATATAAAGTGTATGGAGCTCAGACTAAATACGTCCTAGACAGAGCGAAGAACATTCTTTGACATATATGAGCGAGAACGTAAGATACAATTTACTGGTGCAAAAAACAGACAGTCATAGATTTTTGTCTTTGTCGCCGTGGCCAGTATTTGGTATTGTCACGATGTCAAAATGCTTTGTCTGTCACGATTCAACTGACATAATCGAAAATTACTATAAAAATTCGGGTTTTAATTAAAATTTAATGTTAATTTGTGTTAATGAGTGTTTTGAGAAAAAGACTACGTGATAATAGTGGTTGTACAATAGTGTACTATGCTACAAAAGCTACAGCGAGCGAAAAAGTACAGGTATAACATTTCATTCATATGTAGCTGAAAATGAAAAAAAATTAATGATTGAATGCTATAAAGTGATATAAAATGGGCTTTTTTTACTCAAAATTAATAATTGCTACTAAGATACACTCGCAAAACACGTTTTCTAGCTAACTTTCTATTACTGAGAATTGTTTCGGTGTTGCCTTATTGCGAATTTAATTTGCCCAGTTTTCACTTTACTAAAATTTATATGTAATTTATGAGATGATGGTAAATATTTACTATTTTAGGTTTCCCTCTAATCCAGATGTGAGATCGAAACGGGTGTATGCTACAGGAAAACGAGGCAACCCACGAAATACCCAAAATATGTTCCACGACATTTTGTTGACGTTTCATTATACATAATAAGAAAATAGTAACGTTGGGAGTGAAATCATTGCCAGTGAATATGTTCATGTAAGTATAGCTTTTAAAGTCTTTGTAACTTCAAAAAACATAGCATCACGCCTGTATTCCCCGAACAGCCTACCCCAGGCAGGTGTATTACACACCCACGACTCTCCAGCTATGTATGCCGGGCACATTTACAAACTCCGGGCTGCTACAGAGAATTTTTGTTTTGTTTTGAAAAATCTCAATAACACTGCCCGACCGGGGATTGAACCCGAGACCTCATGATCAGCAGTCGCTTACACTACCACTGCACCACAGAGGCAGTTGTAATATCATCTTCGTAAGGAAATCTCAATTCTAGATTATGACTACCGCTGTAGTCGTAATCTAGAATTCAGAGAAACTGATTTGCTCTTATTCAATTAGTTAAATCAGCGCTGGAAGGAAGGTAATTATTTTCTTATTTGACCCAGAAAAGAAAGAAGAGATAATTTAATTATATTATTGTGTACTATTATTTTATTAAATAAAACATCATTATTTACCAGATGAGATATCGTACAGAACGGCAATTTATGGAGCAGCAATACTTACCTTGCATCAAGGCTCAAAGTCTTGGTATTTCAATACGTGATCGAATTCTTATTACGGAGATCCGTAGAACGTGAATATCCGACATAGCCTGCCAGGTTTGCATGCTGAAGTGGCAATGGGCAGGCCATATCGCTCGACGAGCTGACAACCGTTGGGGAAAAAGGTTTTCGAGTTGCGACCACGTATCGGACAGCGCAGCGTAATGTGGCCTCCCACCAGATGGACCAAATAAATGGTCGAAGCTGCAGGGAGCCATTGGATGCAGTCAGTACAAGCCTGCTGGTTCTGGTGCTCTCTTGGGGAAGCTAATGTCCAGAAGTGGACGTTTAAAGACTGATAGTTGGATGAATAGAAGGGGTGGTAGATTTACTTTTCAATCATTATTTTGATAAACGCTGTGATTTTCAATTAAATATTTGTTACGAAGAGTTTCTTATTTACGATCAAGTTACAGACCTCATTCTAACTATCGTTTATTTTGCACAAATTTGGTTAAAAATTCGTCAACCTGGCAACATTTAAAAAAAATATTGCTGTTTCAAGTGCGGCCACGCCGTAGCTCCGTCTAGTTAGTCTGAGGTATGGAGGGTAGAAGTAAGGAGGACCGTCTTGTATAGGGGAAAAATTGAAAAAGTGTCCACTACCAAGTATAGTTATTTATCTATGGTGTCCCCTCATAGATAAATAACTATACTGGGAACTCAGACTAAGAACTGGGAATGTCCACCTGTAAACGGCAAGTTGTTATGGCGCTGTTCTTCAAATCTTTCCACTTGCTACTGTGGCACTACCTTAAATGGCTCCCGTTAAAAAATATGCAGTATTTAAAATCTCAACTATTTACGTAGTCAAATGTAATTTAGTAAAATGCGCGGCAACAAAGCGGAATTGTTTCTTTCCTTCTTAATTTAGTATCCTACTCTAATAGTTTATGGCGCTGTTTTTAAAATCTCTCCACTTGCTACTGTGGCGCCACCTTAATTGGCTCCCTTTCAGCGGACACTTTTTAATACACTGAGTTAGTCCTCCTTACTTCTACCCTCCATAATAAAGTGTAAAATCTTTTATTCTCGATACTCCGAAGGTGGTTACAGCAGGGATAGCTCAGAACGAATTCTACTTCCTGGCGTTACGTCGAAAAGATAAATTCAGGATTCACCTATGTAGTAGTAAAAACAGACAGGCTGCAGTGTATCAAGATGATATAATAGAATTGTATAGAATAGATAAGCATAAATACATTCCTGGCTTAGTTGCCATTAAATTGCCAAAGTCCTCTTGGAGTGTGGGATAAGGTATCTGTTGTACAATTCCTAATATTTTGTTAAACAGATAGGCATAGGTACAAGGATGGTTGTTCGCGCCGATACCTCCATGTAGCAGCGGGGCGAAGGAAACGCGTGGCGGGAGTGAGACATCGCTAGCTTAACTAACATTCTACAAGACGTACGATCATAAGACGTTACTTAACATAAACCGTTGATTTATACATATAATTATCAAGCTAATGGATCAATATTGTACTACCAGTTGAAAGGATATTAAACAGGACTTTAAGAGGACAAAAGGGCTATTATTTCTTAAATATCCAGGGAGCTGTGCATTAAATAACAGCCCCAACAAAGTGGCGACCGTCCAGGACTCCGTGACACGGGAAGTAGCCTAATTTCATTATCCTATACCTGCCTTTTTCAGCTGTCCTGATTTGGGTGAGTCGTGCAATGTTCCTTAAATAAGCACTACGGCTTGCAGTGCCCATAATTAGTGCAATAACTTAACGATCCGTTAGCACAAACCTACCTACACTTGTGTTAGAAGTTAATATCTATTACTAAATAAATAAAATAAAATGTTACGAATACTTTAGTTATCCTCTTTTTAATTTTACTCAGCGATTCATATTGTTTTCGTTAAATATAACTAATAAGTGTCCTTAATAAATCACATTATAGCCTTTGTACACTTATTTAACGTACTTAATATTTGTATTCATACCCACCTACTATATGTATAGGTAATTAAATCTAAAAACTTTTATATCATAATCTCACATATTATAAACGTAGGTACTATCCAGTGCCGTATGCGTTGCCGTGTCCGTGCACCCAGCTGGTGCTGATTGGTGCCGTGTTCAGCGCGGTTGGCGTGTTCCACTGCCGTTGAGTACTGTTGTCTTCGTCAAGCTGTGGTGGTCTTTTCAAGTTTCAACCCATTTTGTGTAATCGGTGATATTACATAATTATTATTATTTTACCTAACTTCGTTATTTGCCTAAGTTTTTTAATTAATAAGTAATCATAATGTCTGAATCTAAGCAATTACGGGATTCTGAGAAAGGGGAATGTAAAGGTACATGTTAGGTTAGAATTACAATCACATTTAGAAAAAATACACTCTTTTATCGGATTTTGATAACATTCAGACGCAAATTGAAATGTGTGTCACAACTATAGAGGATCAAATCGATGAAAGGGATAGAATTGAGAGTCAGTTTTATTCCCTCATCTCTGCTGTTCAAGATATTATAGATTTCCATTAAGTAGCCAGGAACAGAGAGTCAAATGTGCAAAAACTACATGTAGTAGCCACGGTAGCTGTGATTACTTTAACCACATAAACCTACCATAAAGCTGCCATCATTTGATGGTAATTACCTGAAGTGGTTAGAGTTTCGTGATACTTTATTATTTATTATATTATTGGACAATAAACATTATTTTACCCGGCTCTTGGTGGAAAAGGAGCACCTTCGTCTGATGCACGCTGGACCTCAGTTACTCCTTAGTTCATTTCGTGAACAGTTCTGGCCAGTAGGACGTAGAGCTTTAGCCCGCAGTGTTATCAGAAAATGCGTTACATGTACGCGAATGCGCGGTAAAACTATTGAGCCACTGATGGGCAACTTACCTGTAGATCGTGTCACACCTTGTTACCCGTTTCAGGTGTGTGGCATAGATTTCGCCGGACCTTTCCTAATTTCTAGTAAGAAAGGCAGAGGTAATAGAATTACCAAATGTTATCTTAATGTTATTATTTGTTTTTCTACCAAATGTATTCATCTGGAGACCGTAAGTGATCTTAGTACTAACGCGTTTCTTCTTAGTCTTCGTCGTTTCATTGCGCGAAGAGGTAAGCCTCATACTATTTATTGCGACAATGGCACAAACTTTGTTGGGGCAAGTAACGAGTTAGGTAGGGTACTAAAATCGAGTATAAATTCTATTTACAACTTCACCAATGATGAAGGCATAAAGCTCGTTTTCAACCCTCCATACTCCCCCACGTTAGGTGGCATCTGGGAGGCTAGAGTAAAATCCGCTAAATTTCACCTTAAAAGAATTGTGGGTAACGCAAGTCTGACGTTTGAGGAGCTTTGCACGTTATTCGCACAAATGAGGCAATCCTCAACTCGCGTCCTCCTTCTCCACTCTCCTCCGACCCCTACAGATTATTCTCCATTAACTCCGGGGCACTTTCTAGTGGGACGGGTCTCGACGTCGCTGCCGTCGCCACCAATAGCCCTGAAGAATCCAAATGCATACCAGAGGATTGAACAAATGCGGCAGCATTTCTGGAAAAGATGGCATAAAGAGTATCTGGCTGAGTTGCAGCAACGATCCAAATGGCGTTTAAGAAACATGAACCTTAAAGTCGGCGATCTGATTGTTTTTAAGGAAGAAAATACACCTCCCTTAAAATAGAGAATGGGAAGAGTTTTACGTTTATTCACTGGCGCTGATGGAGTTTGTCGTGTGGCTGATTTTACCACTGCAAAGGGTGTTACCCGGCGAGCCTTAAATCGAGTCTGCCTTCTTCCTTCTACCGAGGATCTTGAAAGCTCAGGCTTTTAAGGGGGGGAGGATGTTCGCGCCGATACCTCGATGTAGCAGCGGGGCGAAGAAGAAGCGGCGGGAGCGAGACATCACTAGCTTAACTAACATTCTACAAGACGTACGATCGTAAGACGTTACTTAACATAAACCGTTGATTTATATAATTATCAAGCTAATGGATCAATATTGTACTACCAGTTGAAAGGATATTAAACAGGACTTTAAGAGGAAAAAAGGGCTATTATTTCCTAAATATCCAGGGAGCTGTGCATCAAATAACAGCCCCAACAATGGTTATACAGGGTCTGTCGTAAATAATGGATAACCTGTTAATCGAAGATAGCCCTGATGTCAAGCTACAAGAAAATCAACTTTTTATTTTAGGATTGCCATCGATGTGAAAACGGTAGAAAATTTTGTATTTTTTTTTTATTTCTTTCTTTGCTCATTCATTCGGTCACCATTTCAACAAAGTAACTTATTATATTGTCACAGTCAAAGAACCACACAGTCAGCAATCGAAGACGTCTAGACAGAGCAATCGTGAGGTGCGGTGTGGGGTGAGAATCGGGCGGGGCGCCCCCGAACGGCCGAACATTTACGCTCACACTCGTTCGGGAGCTATTTTTCAGGGCTATCAAAATAAAATATTATTAAATAAAAATGGTGCACACTACGTGTGCGGTTACAAACTGCGGGTCGACCTCATTTAAAATAAGGAATTGAAGTTTCATCAGTTTCCACGTACACGGGAAAGGTAAGCGAAATCTATTTTGTGTACTATTTCAATTTTGAACTTTTTAATGTTATGGTTACTCATGCTACTTTTTGAGAATATGCAAGATGTCCACCGCGTACCTTACATTTTTTTTTAAATATGGGTTTTGAGGCTTTGTACATTCACAAATTTTGTTATTTATGTTTCGAAAATTCTGTTATTTTTTAAATCCAAAATGGTAGTCGCGTAATTTGTGCAATTTTTCAACATGGGTGTCGATTTTTTTTATTTCTTTTATTGCATGTTGTGGCAGATGAGCCACGGTCCATCTGATGGTAAATGGTAACCGTCGCCCATGGACTCGACTATACCGAGAGTATTGTCAAGCCGCTGCTCACCAATTCATTTCACAGATATGAAATGAAATATAAACGGCTATCTCCTGCTACAGCCAAAACGCAACGATGTGCTTCATGGCCGGTCACACGGGAGATGGTGGTATGAATACTCGGGCCCGATACCAAGTGCGTACTCCCACTTGTTACCCAGCCCTACCATGTCATGCAATTGATGATAATTGTTTACTTCCCTTAGTCGCCTCATACGACACCCGCGGAAAAGAATGGGATGGTGACACTTGTATTCTTAGTCCGTCACCACACGGACAAATCGATTATGGGTTTATAAAGGCTGCTTCGTTCGAATTTGTTTTATTATGGGGTTTTTAAGGGTGCTTCGTTCGAATTTTGATTTTTTTTAATACCAAGAATTTTCGACATGGTTTTCAACATGGTTATCAAATAAAGGGGTTCTTAAGGGTGTTGTTCGATTTTTTTTTATGCCACTATGTATCATTTTTCAACATAGGTGTCGATTATGGGGTTTTAAAGGGTACTTCGTTCGAAGTTAGTTTTTTAAATTCCAAGATGGCTGCCGTGTACTTTATGTAATTTTTCAATATGGGTGCCGATTATGGGGTTTTTAAGGGTACTTCCTTGGAAGTTAGTTTTTAAATTCCAAGATGGCTGCCGCATAGTTTGCGTAATTTTTCAATATGGGGTTATAAAGGGTATTTCGTTGGAATTTTGTTTTTTTTTATTTCAAGATAGCTGCCGCGGTCTTTGTGTATTTTTTCAATATGGGTGTTGATTATGGGGTTGGTAAAGTTCAGAACCACCACGACCTTGTCCATGCTTTCCAATTGATTTTTTAATTAAATTATTTATAAGAATGCAAATACATTATATAATAAAGTTTAATAATGGGAGTTTAAAATCTAGTAGTTCAAAAAATCGAAAGTATAAGTATATCAGTTGTACATTTGAAAATTATTGTAATTTTACGTATGTTTTGATTTGTATCCTAGAAGGGTATTTGAGTTACTCCGTGGGACTTGGAGGTGGAGGTGCTCGCCGAGGTGTGCCCGGCTTGGGCCGAGCAGCGCCGTGAACTCGTCGCGGCAATTGAGAGGGACCTCTCGCTGCCGTGCGTCGTCAGAGCTCGATGCTTGGCAGCGACAGGAATTGGGCCGCGGCCGCTGCCTTCTGCGAGGAGGTCATCTCGCGGAAGGAAGCGGTGGAGAGGGCCATGGAGGCTGATCCTTCAGACAGACGACCGAGCGACCGTTCTGAGCGACTGGGGCGGCGCAGGCGTGAATATTTGCGCCTAATGCCGCCCTAGGTGGGGCTGCGGGTGGATGAACCGAGGAACGTACGCCACCTGCAAGGCCTCCCGCGAAGGTGCGACGCTCCGTGTGCGGATGCGTCTCCCGCCTAAACAAAAGCCTAAAAAATATATAATATATATGAGTTAGGTTACTTTTTACGTGGTAGACAATTTTTTTTAGAGGCGGTACAACAGATTGTTTTTGCTACAAGTCGTTGTACAATAATTTACTTAAATTCTAATTTACTTAATTTGTTGAATGTGTAGAAAAAAATAATTAATTAATTTAATGAATGTGTGGCCGTGTGGGGCCGGCTTTAGAATTGTCCCACCCCTCTACCCACGGGAGTCGTAAGAGCCGACTGAGGGAATACCAGGGGAGTGGACAGCAGCACTCCCTCAAGTATTAACAACATCCACTGCGATCGCCAACCCGCCTACCAAGCGTGGCGATTACGGCATTATCCCCCATGATAAGCACACAACAAAAATTGGCCCCCAGTCACGGCAGCTCCGCTATTCCGTGGTCTAACGGTAGCGGGCCCGGTAACGGCGGAACAGGAAGTGCGAAGGATCTCCGGTCGCGGAAAGGCTACCACAAACAACGACCTCTGGCCCTGGTAACGCACAACGTTCGGACACTTCGGACCAACGAGAGAATCACCGAGCTGGAAGAGGAATTGAGCAAGATCCGCTGGGACATTATAGGGTTGTCAGAAGTCCGAAGAGAGGGTGAGGGCACGACAATCCTCCAGTCCGGGAACTTGCTCTTCCACCGGGAGGGCGACCACCAGTCCCAAGGAGGTGTCGGGTTTATCGTTCGCAGGTCTCTTGTAGGCAACGTGGAGAGGATTGAGAGTGTGTCGAGTAGGGTAGCGTACCTTATACTCAGAATAACCAAAAGGTATTCGTTGAAGGTCATACAGGTTTACGCACCGACCTCGACACACTCCGACGACGAGGTGGAGGCCCTATATGAGGATATCTCGAAAGCCATCCACTCGTCTAAAACCTACTTCACGGTGGTTATGGGAGACTCTAACGCGAAACTAGGCAAAAGGACAGACGATGAGCTGAAAGTGGGGCACTATGGTTGCGGGCAGAGGAATCACAGGGGCCAGATGCTGGCTGATTTTCTGGAGAAGGAAGGCCTCTATATGATGAATTCCTTCTTCAGGAAACAGCCCCAGCGGAAATGGACCTGGATCAGCCCTGATGGTTCAGTAAAAAACGAGATTGACTTCATCTTGTCGGACAAACGACACATATTCAATGATGTCTCAGTGATCAGCAGGATTAAAACTGGGAGTTATCACCGACTAGTCAAGGGCATCTTGAATATTAGCACGAAAGTCGAGAGGTCACGCTTGATGAAGTCTACACTCCGACCAACACCTGCCCAATACCAGAACCCCGAGAGCTTTCAGCTCGAACTACAAAATCGCTTCCAATGTCTAGATGAGTGCGAATCAGCGAGCGATTTGAACAGCAGGTTCGTGCAAACTGTCCAACTGGTCGGGTCGACCTACTTCAAGGCCCGTCGCGTTAGTAGGACTCGTGAACTCTCGGACCATACTCTCAAGCTCATGGAAAGGAGAAAAGAAATGACAGTCCAGTCTTCAGCCGATTGGTCCTGCCTGAGGCGGTTAAACAGACAGATCTCCCAGGCCGTGCGACATGATATCCGCCAATTTAATGCTATCCGCATTAAAGAGGCGATAGAGCGGAACCAAGGCTCGAAAGTGGTCGCAAGAGATCTGTCTATCGGCCAAAGCCAGTTGACTAAGCTGAGGACCAACGACGGCACTGTCATTTCATCCCGAGATGAGATCTTGAGAGAGGTCCACCAGTTCTATGGACAGTTGTACAGATCCCAGAATCCTGTTGTCGGCTTGGTAAAAGATCCCAGAACCAAGCTAACTCGGCACTTTACCGAAGATATCCCGGACGTCAGCCTGTACGAGATCAGAATGGCTCTCAAACAACTAAAGAACGGAAAGGCACCGGGAGACGACGGAATCACCACGGAGCTTCTGAGAGCTGGCGGAAAGCCGGTCTTAAAAGCTCTTCAGAGGCTGTTCAATTCCGTCGTTCTCGGGGGCGACGTTCCAGAGTCGTGGACCAGAAGCGTTGTGGTGCTGTTCTTCAAGAAAGGTGACAGAACCCTCTTGAAGAACTATAGACCCATCTCGCTCTTTAGCCACGTCTATAAGTTGTTTTCGAGTGTCATTACAAATCGACTCACGCGCAGGCGACTTGACGACTTCCAGCCTCCCGAACAAGCCGGTTTCCAAAAAGGCTATAGTACCATAGACCACATCCATACGCTACGCCAGATTGTACAGAAAACCGAGGAATATAATCGGCCTCTGCGTCTGGCGTTTGTGGACTATGAGAAAGCCTTTGATTCGATCGAAACTTGGGCGGTGCTGCAGTCCCTTCAACGATGCCAAATTGACTATCGGTACATCGAAGTGCTGAAGTGCTTGTATAGAAACGCCACCATGTCAGTCCGTGTTCAGGACAGGAGTACGAAACCGATCCAACTGCAGAGAGGTGTTAGACAGGGAGACGTTAAGTCCCTGAAACTCTTCACCGCTGCATTGGAAGATGTCTTCAAGTTCTTGAACTGGACCGGATTCGGCATCAACATCAATGGCGAATACATCACTCACCTTCGATATGCCGACGACATTGTAGTCATGGCAGAATCGCTGGAGGACCTTGGCACCATGCTCAATGATCTCAGCAGGGTTTCCCGACTAGTAGGTCTCAAAATGAACATGGACAAGACGAAAGTCATGTCTAATGTCCATGTCATTTCAGCACTGGTCCTAGTCGGGAGTGCGCTTCTCGAAGTTGTCGACCATTATGTCTACCTGGGACAAACGGTCCAGTTAGGAAGACACAACTTCGAGAAAGAGGTCAATCGACGAATCCAACTCGGCTGGGCAGCTTTCGGGAAGCTAAGGAAGATCTTCTCGTCCAATATTCCGCAGTGTCTGAAAACGAAGGTCTACGACCAGTGTGTGTTGCCAGTGATGACATACGGAACAGAGACGTGGTCTCTGAATGTTGGCCTCGTTTCAAGGCTCAAAGTCGCTCAGCGGGCCATGGAGCGGGCTATGCTTGGTATTTCCCTACGTGATCGAATCCGTAATACGGAGATCCGTAGGAGAACGAGAGTGACCGACATAGCCCGCCGGGCTGCCATGCTGAAGTGGCAATGGGCAGGCCACATCGCTCGACGAACCGACAACCGTTGGGGAAGAAAGGTTCTCGAGTGGCGACCACGTATCGGACGGCGCAGCGTAGGACGGCCCCCCACAAGGTGGACCGACGATCTGGTCAAAGCCGCGGGGAGCCGTTGGATGCGGTCAGCACAGGACCGCTCGTTGTGGCGTTCTCTTGGGGAGGCCTATGTCCAGCAGGGGACGTTGAAAGGCTGTTGAATGGATGGATGGTAGAAAAAAAAGAATGTAAAAAGTATAAATATGCTAATATAATGTATTTTTATTTCTTGCCGATGTGACAACCCTAGCACTTTTATTTGTCGCGACCAACTACTGGTCGCGACGAATGTCTAGACGGAGTCGGCTTTTTCGTCAACATCAAAGGCGAGGACTGACTGTATGGTTCTTTGACTGTGAAAATGTACTTTTTTTGTATCTGGCTCCTGGATACTTGTATTAATATATTAGATTATTATATTAGCCATTATTAATGTAAAATACTGTCACATTTTACATTTTAAGCACTTTGTAAGTAATTTTTTTTCGTTAAGTCAAAATTTTTACATTGACTGTGAAAAAGAAATGTACTATGCTATAGCTGCCTATTATCTTAAAAATATGCCTAGTTTATGTAGATTCTAAAAAGGTATAATACATGCGTACTTTATAAGCAATATTAGTTACCTACACAAGCGAAATGACTTAGCAAGGTCAACATTTTGGTTTCCAGAAATGTGTCTAATCCATTGATGTATAAAAAAGAGAAGATACACAATCAGGCAAGAAAAATGTCCACTATAAATGAGTGCAGATTACGCTTTCCTGCACTCCTTTCGTTTAGTATTATTTCGACGCGCGAGTAGGCGGAGCGTGTCAAAATGTCTAATTGTTCGATGAATAAATGCCGAAATAGTGCATTAAAAGTAGGTACATAAAAAGGATGGCGTTTCTTATTTTCGGTAAGTATTAATAGACAGTATTTCTATTTAATACATATTTTGTTGCTTTAGAGTCGCATTTTTTAATTTTTCAATATATTGTTTCAAATTATCGACGATGGCCCTGTATGAACTAGTGATGTAACGAATGTTCGCATTCGCATTCGCATTCCCGAATATTCGCCTGTTTTTCAACAATTCGCATTCGCATTCGTATTCGCATGAAACGATGCGAATGTTCTGCGAATATATTTAGTCCATTGAAAAGTTGCATTTAGGGTTGCGTTTTTCAGAGGACGCATGTTTATTTTTTTGATGTGTTGTAACTTTTTTCTTCGTCATTTTACAATAAAATCACATCAGAGCAGAGAGAACAAATTTATGTTTCCACTATAAATTTGTTTAATTTCATTAATTTATCTGGGTTTTGCAGCGCTCCGAAGTTGATGGAGTTCTTGAGTACTCGAAAAATACGATAAAAACGAACCATTAGGTTTTATGTTTGTATTAGCTCCGAACTCAGGTCACACAAAGACCCTTCAGCCCAGCCTCCTCATCGAGGTGGTCGGGGGTATATTCCCACAACGAAGGCGGAACACACGCCCCCGGTCATGGCACCGCTAGGTAGCGACCGGTAGGCCGACCTCAGTGTACCGTCCGTCACCGCGTCGGAAATGGGGGTGGCTGTTTCGCGGATTCGTTCCAAGAACACCGCCACCGGCTTGGACGGGATAGAAGCCCGGGTGCTGGCCCTGGCTCTGGACCAACGAAGCCCCGCCTCAGGGGACTGTTCAACGCATGCCTAGCGTCCGGACGGTTTTCTGACTGCTGGAAGGAGGGGAGACTGGTATTCCTGCCGAAGCCGGGGCCTATGCCGGATTTGGTCGGGGCCTTCAGAGCTATCGTGCTGCTGGACCAGGCGGGTAAGCTGGAGAGGATCCTCGCAGCCCGCATCGTCCAGCACCTGCGCGACGTCGGACCGGACTTGTCAGACGCCCAGTTCGGTTTTCCAGCTGGTTGCTCAACGGTCGGCGTGATCATGCGCCTGAGGGCCGCGGCCGCGGCAGTCGTCCCTGGTGGTGGAGTGCTGTTGGCAGTGTCGCTTGACATCGCCAACGCATTAATAGTCTGCCATTCAGCTGCATCAGGGAGGCGCTCCGGTATCATGGGGTTCTCTATGAGAGCCGCATAGGAGACGTTGTGAGGAGACCCATATCATGCGGTGTCCCACAGGGTTCGGTTTTGGGGCCACTCCTGTGGGACATCGGTTACGACTAGGTGCTACGCTGTCGGCTCCCGCTCGGGCTGGTGGTCAACTACTACGCGGATGACACGCTGGGCTGTCGGCTCCCGCCCGGGCAGGTGGTCATCTACTATGCGGATGACACGCTGGTCGTGGCCTGGGGCGGAAACTTCAAGGAAGCGGCGTTCATCTGGACGGTATCCAGGAGATGCAGGTTCAAATCCTGCTCCTGACTGTTATTTTCGATTTCAAATTTTTCACTTTGTGTTTAATGTATAGTGCTAAGCATGTCAAATGCTAAAAATATATATAAAAATATCTAAATATTTATAGGGTTTGCGTCATTATTAGGTAAAAATCTTAATTGTAAAATTAAGTTTACCTGGTCGGTATAATGTATGAAAATACTTCCGACAGATGGTGCAGGCGTCACCCAAAGACGTTAAGTATGAATGTGTTATCGATATTAGCAGTCAGGAGCAATTGTCAGGATGGCTGAATTGGTAAAGCATCTGGACGGTATCCAGGAGATGCAGGTTCAAATCCTGCTCCTGACTGTTATTTTCGATTTCACATTTTTCACTTTGTGTTTAATGTCTAGTGTTAAGCATGTCAAATGCTAAAAATATATATAAAAATATCTAAATATTTATAGGGTTTGCGTCATTATTAGGTAAAAATCTTAATTGTAAAATTAAGTTTACCTGGTCGGTATAATGTATGAAAATACTTCCGACAGATGGTGCAGGCGTCACCCAAAGACGTTAAGTATGAATGTGTTATCGAAATTAGCAGTCAGGAGCAATTGTCAGGATGGCTGAATTGGTAAAGCATCTGGACGGTATCCAGGAGATGCAGGTTCAAATCCTGCTCCTGACTGTTATTTTCGATTTCACATTTTTCACTTTGCATGTCAAATGCTAAAAATATATATAAAAATATCTAAATACTCTCCAGCATTCTTCCATGTCAGATCCCGGCTGAATTGCCATAGTCAGCCGTTCACGGACACCCTCTACATACTTTGCTCTTACACTCTCTTCTTGCAACTTTTCAATCTTTGTTCTTTCAAGCCCTCCGAAGTGGACACGCTCTCGCCAGTGTCTCCACTTTCTGAACAGACCACTAAATCTCGCAATAACAAGATAGTGGTCCGTGTCGACAGTGGGACTCCTGCAGGCACTTGTATCCAGAATTTTACTTCGGAGGCCACTGTCTATCAGAATTAAATCTATCATATTTCTCTGTTCATTCCTTCTCCATGTATACATATGGATGTCGTTATGTTGAAAAAATGTGTTTGACACAATAAGGTTTATCTCCATACATACATCCGCAATGAGCCTACCTGCATCATTCACTCTCTTATCACCAAATGAACCAAGCACGTCCTCGAAGTCTGGTCGCTTGGTCCCAACCCATCCATTCAAGTCTCCGCATACGATCACGCGTTCACTAGCTTCTGCCAAATCCAGAACTTCCCTAACATTATCCCAGAACTTCTCTAGATCCGATGCCACCGAAGAGCCTACGGGAGCATAAGCTGCGACCATAAAGACCCTGGTGACACCTAGTTTTATTCGGACCCATAGAAGTCTGGGATCAAACATTCCGTAGTCTTTCACACCTGAGGCCAAGCAAGCGGACAGCAACACCCCCACTCCCATGCTGGCCCGATCGCTCTGCGGTACACCAGACCACAGAGCTAACCCGCTACCAGGAAGATCACAGGCGTCGTTACCCTTTCGCTTGGTCTCTGTTACACAGAGCACATCAAGCTGTCTGTCCGACATAATGGTTACCAGCTCGTGTAACTTACCTTCCACACCACCTCTTACATTCCACGTCCCTACTCGACACTCTGCTCCCCTCGACTCGGACTGGGCAAGGCGTGATGAGTGGCGGCCCTCATCGCCGCATCTGCCGTTGTTCGTACCGACGGGGGCGGGTCGGTACGCGTCGCCTCTGGGGCACGCCCTAACCCGCACTGCGATACGCATTCGAGCTGGATTGCAGCCTGTGGATTATAGGCTGGCAGGGATCGCGACGAGCACGCTCTGGACTATGATCACCCAAATAAGAATAATGTCTAATATAGTAATCTATTATAATAATACAAGCATCCAGGAGTCGGATACAAAAAAAATACACTTAAATAAGTTACTTTGTTGAAATGGTGACCGAATGAATGAGCAAAGAAGGAAAATTTAAAAAAATACTAAATTGTCTACCGTCATCTACCGTTTTCACACCGATGGCAATCCTAAAATAAAAAGTCGATTTTCTTGTAGCTTGATATAAGGGCTATCTCCAATTAACGGGTTAACCATTATTTACGACAGACCTTGTATACCTACTTCTTGTTTGATTATGGGAATCAGCCCAAGCAATTATTGCCAGTGTACTTTCCTGTTGCATCAAGTAAGTTTGGTGAAATTAATTCGTCAATCTAGTCACAGTCAGTATTACAAAATTGACTTTACCTAATTACATCTCTACCACAAACGCGGATCCACTGTTGTGGGCACGATGGGCATGCCCACAACCCTAATGTCTATTAGGGTTGTGGGTTTTGTAAGTATACCTACGCAACGCAGTGCTTATCCCAACATTATTAATTATGGAAGCGAGAGTTGGGTATGCAAAAAGGAGTATGATCATACTCTAAATCATATCTCAGAGAGTAATATTTAAAATCTTCTTCTTTTGATTTAAGGTTTAAACCCTAGTCGGTGCAGCTGATGAAGCTCTTTCCACCTGCCTCGATCTAGAGTAGCCTCCTTCCCCTCCTTATGCGACCTGCCTGACACCAACCTTTTCTTTTATTTGGTTCATGTAGCTTATACTTGATCTTCTTTCCTTTTATATTTCCCACTAAGATGTTTTTTATAAAGGTGGCATGATGTATGAGATGGCCTATAATGCTTCCTCTTCTGTTTTGTATTGTTTCTATTAACATTCTTCTTTCCTTTAAGTAGGTACTCTTTCCAGTATGTCCTCAATCGTTATCATATCTGTCCAGCTGATCTTCTCCATTCTCCGCCACCACCACATTTCAAACGCCTTCAACGACTCTCTATCTCTCTGAGTGAGTGGAGTGAGTGTCCACGTTTCACACCCATACAACGCTAAACTCCAGACATATTATGTCATGAACTTTTTCTTTACATTTTTTGATATTTTTGATGTGAAGAGATATATACTTTTTATTTTTAAAGACTTGTTTTGCTTTCCCTCTCTGTCCTAATTCTAGCTTTAATATCAAGCAGCTAAATAAAACTATTTATTGTAAAATGTAGTAAATTATTTCATACAAATCCGTTTAATAGTTTTAGAGTCTAAAATATTACATTGTGATGTGGAAACAAACACATATTTACTTTTGTAAACGAATGCGAACAAACTAGCATTTTACAGGTTTATCGTACTAGTATTTGCCCCACAGATATGCCTACGTCTCAGATCAAATAAAAAAGTTAAGATGGAACTTTGCGAACAACGAAATGAGGCCGGTTTTATAAAGATGTAGTGCGTAGGCCGGTGTTGCAATCATCATTCAAATTACCCCAATATTACAAAAATAATGTTACTAATTGTTAAATGTTAAAACGCGATAGAACAAGTGCTCTATCAGCCATTCGGACGCAAAGTGTTTATAAAAAGTAGTGTTGGTAGTGTAAAGGATATGGGAAGAAGAATATTTTAAAAATAAAATTACTGAGTATTTAATTTTGTGCATTATTATTTATTTAAAAACCTTTGTGCTGAATTAATTTCTTGTAAGATTGCCTCTTACTTTCAATCGATTTGGAAATTGATTCCAACTTAGCAATATGGTGGAACCTAATGCTTAGGTATTTCTCAGTAACGCACCGTATTAAATTAATTTTATGTTCGTGCCCAGCATATTCGTGTTTATCTCTAATTTAATAAAAACCTGGTTGTTGTCCTGTTTTTTCACACAAATGATGGTATGCTTTGCACGACAGTCAAGTGCACCTCCCGTTCCTCTGTAATTTAATGCAATATGCAGAAGCGGTGCAACAATACACACCAATTACACAATTATACCGTTACTTTTCACTACACGTTTTTTGCCGCTCCATAGGGCATCCTCGGGGCAACTATTACGACAAGCGATTGTATTCCGTGTGGTGACGGACTAAGAATACAAGTGTCACCAGCCCATTCTTTCCCACAGGTGTCGTATGAGGCGACTAAGGGAAGTAAGCAATTATCATCCATTGCATGACTGGTGGTAGGGCTGGGTACCAATTGGGAGTACCCGTAATTGCTATCGGGCTCACGCGAACGACTAGGTAAAAAGCACATCAGTGTGTTTTGGTTGTAGCAGAAGATGCCGTTTATTATTTCATTTAATATCTGTGACATGAAATGGTGAGCAATACTCTAGGTATAGTAGTCCATGAGAGAGGGTTAGCATTTACCATACGCAATAAAAAAAAATACATTAATTGAAGTAATAACACAAATCAAAATTTTGAGTCACCACCGACATTTTTTCTATAATTATGAAGACCAATCGTTCGAATCGATCACGTCAGCTTTTAAACAAGACGTCGCGGGACGTCTAGCAGATGAGAAAACATCGTAATTACTTTGTAGAAATAAAATGATCACAACTTAACAAGGAGTACTTTGCTTTTTCAAGATGAATCAAAAGAGTATAAACTCGATAGGATTGCGTAGTTTCATTATAGAGTTACTGCGCCATCTTCCAGCTCCTTCGTCAGACCCTGGATACCATCTAGAGATAAAGTACTCGTCAAGACAAATCGTACGAGCCAAAACTCGATGGAGTTATGTCTTTTTATAACGAAGTTCCTATGGCCAACTTCTAGCTCCATCACCAGACCCTGGATACCATCCAAAGACAAAATACTCGTCAAGACGAATCAAATGATTCCAAACTCGATGGGGTTGCGTCGTTTCATTACAGAGTTACTGTGATCACCTTCCAGCTCCATCATCAGACCCTGGATATCATCTATGACTGAAGTTCTAGTCAGGACTTTTCAAAAGAGCCCTAACTCAATGGAGTTGCGCCATTTAATTACAGAGTTTCGCATGACCACCTTCCAGCAGCTCCATCATCAGACCCTGGATACTATCTAAAGACAAAGTACTCATCAAGACGGATCAAACGTGTCCAAACTCGACAGGGTTGCGTCATTTCATTATAGAGTTACTGTGGCCACCTTCCAGCTCCATCATCAGATCAGCTCCATGTTATCATAATATTGCATTGTCACGTGATATACACAAATACACATGCGTGTAAAATTTCAGCTCAGTCGGAAACCGGTAAGTGTGTCAAATTTAACTTGCAAGATTTGAACGGGACAAGTACAATAAAAGCGTCGCCACGCTAACAGCCGATTTTACCCTCCCTCCGCATTAGATGTTTCACATCAAAAAGAACTGCATCAAAATCGGTCCATTCGTTTAGGAGTCAATATGCCGCAAACAGACAGGTCAAACTTATAACATAACACGGGGGGTGTTTTTTTGTGTGGGTGTAAAAAAAACGAGTCACATTGCCCAAAAATTGTTTATAATGGCAACACTTGTATGTTTCAAGCAATAATTTTATTTTGATTTATTGAAAATATTGGTTTCCAAGTTTACTGTGAAATGTGATTCTATCCTGTTTTTTATCTCTTGTAGTTTGGTTTTTACACCCTTTCACAACACAATTCGGCATTTTTACTTTGTAAATTATGATATTTTTGATGACGTTTTAATCGAAGCGCCGCGATAGCTCGACAGTCGACTGACAATTCAAGGCGTAGTTTCGTTATACGTGTGTGCATGTTACTGTCTATGTCCACGGCAAGGTGTAGTTTAACCTCTTGAGTAATATTGTTCTGTGAGTTTAACCTGCCTCACTTCTTTGTTCGCAGAGTTCCATCTTAACTTTTTTATTTGATCTGAGGCCTACGTGAAACTATACACTGTTGACAAAATCTTGGTCAGGGCGCCATATCTATCTATAGAATCTATATTATTATAAAGCTGTAACAGATCTGTGTCTGTACATTGAATAGGTATATTTGACAAAAAATGACTTTATTAGGCTATATAGGCGTATCTAAACACAAAACGATATTTTTTAGATTTTGTCTGTTTGTTTGTTCGCGCATCACGCAAAAACTACTAAACGGATTTTAATGCAATTTTTTTTATTTGGTAGCTCTCGATTAGACTTAAACACTGGTATACAATTTATCCCGCTACTATATCGAGAACTTGAGATATAGCCTAAAAACTAACTTTTGGCTGCGATGAAGCCGCGGACAAAGGCTAGTACTATTATAAAGCTGTAACAGAGTTATGTCTGTACATTTAAGATATTTAAGAAAAAAAATACTGTAATAGGCTATACAGGCGTGTCTAAACACTAAACAATTTTTTTAAGATTTTTTTCTGTTTATTTGTTCGTGCATCACGCAAAAACTACTACACGGATTTTGATGCAACTTTTTTTATTTGATAGCTCTTGATTATACTTAAAAACTGGTATATATTTTATCCCGCTACTATATCGGGATCCTGAGATATACTCTAAAATTAGACTTTGCATGCTGCGGAGCCGCGGGCAATGGCTAGTATTTTATAAATATCTCCTTTGTAGGAATGCACTATATCGAAGTTCATAGGCCGACTAACATTTTTCTTATAAATCAGTTCTCCATGGTGGTATACCCCTGAAACAAAATTTTCTAGAATAATATACTCGTAGATAAAATAATAGGTTCAACTGAAATATATTAAGTAAATACCTATAATAATTTTACATTATAATAGTTTTCGTTGTTATGTACTTAGTTATTTATGAAAATTAATGATAATCATGAAACCTGTAGGTACTGAACCAGTTTCATACTCAGGTATATTTTAGTAAGAAAGCAAAAAAGTACACTATAAGTCTTTATCCCGAGGTAAACACTGTGCTTCTCATTACGAATACGAGGAAACTAAAAATAAAAATCATGAATTAGCTAAAGAAAAAATGGGAGACTAAAAAATTTAATTTGGCATCGCCGTTTTCCCGCCGATTTTTTTTTCTGTGGCCTGTCAGCTATTCAGCCATTATTTTTCATTATAATCATTGAAAAAAATATAAATCTTCGTTATTTTAAAGATATAGTTGCAACTATATTAAAATAAAGTCATATAAAAAACAAATTCTTTAATAAATAGGTATTTAACTTTATGTTATTTCAATTTTACATCGCGCTGTAATTGACTGGCTGTACAGAATTTTATAATTACTCAGCTGTCAGTTGAAAGTAATTCTCCCTAGGGCTGAAAAGTATTACTTTCAACCCGCTCCTCAGGCAACTTCAGGCCTACTTTCAGAGTATGAGTAATGAAAAATAGTTTATTGGTTCATAATTTAAAAATGGCATAAGTAACGCGACATGTGATAGTCGAACAGCTTAATATTTTATATAGATACTATACAAAAATAATGAAGTTAAAAAAAATCTCAAAGAGAAAATTTCACACTATAGACGGAACTATTTTGCATCGGGGCTCGTAGGTATATTGGGTAGCTGACGAAGAGTGGGATTTCTCTTGCCAAAAATTATAAGGTAGGTACCTACTCACTTTAACTATACCTACTTAAAATTATACTTCATTTGGCAAAGTAGGGATGCTCATGCGATTAAAAGTGTCACCACTCCATCTGGTAAACCGCGGGTGTCGTACAAGGCGACTAAGGGAATTAAGCAATTATCACCCATTGCATTACTGGTGGTAGGGATGGGTACCAAGTGAGAGTACTCACTTGCTATCGGGCCCAAACGGGTCGGTACCTGTCCTGAGTGTGTGACCGGTCGAACCGTTTATTCTTTCATTTCATATCTGTTTTGGCTATAGCAGAAAATAACCGTTTATTCTTTCATTTCATATCTGAGAAATGAAATGGTCCGCAGCGGCTTGACAATACTCTCGATATAGATGAGTCCATGAGCTACAGTTACTTACCACTTACCATCTGGTGGGCCGTGGCTCGTCTACCATCATTAGCAATAAAAAAAAAATTGCACGCCCTTGGGATTAAATGTAGTGATGACACCGTGATACCGTGTGTTCTTATTACATTGCAATACTTATGTACCAAAAATACGCAAGTTTTAATACTAACAATCTTTGTATGTTTTCGATATTGTCTGTTGGATTCGTAGAATCTTTATTAGTGCATCTAATCGTCCACTGTTTTGTGGATTTTAAGAAATTTAAGACTTGTGTGTTATCACAGTCCGAGTTTACTCTGAAACTGCTGTTTTCACTATCATGTAAAAATACTGGGTGAACTTCATCAATTAAACATTTTCTAGTGAAATACCTAGAAGGTAGAATATTATTCTTTAGTCGGTACAACGAATATGAGCAATAAATTCAGGAAGTTATTTATGATAAACAACCTAGTTTCGTCTCCAGGCTCTGCTTTATCTTTTGCTTTTATATAATCTGAAAGTATACAAAAATAAATGAACATTACCTGCTCATATAAAATAACTTTTAAATCATTGAGTTGTATGAGCATCAATGTTTTAAATGATGTTGAAGAAATTTCTATATAGATCATCTCCTGTTTGTGTGACCTGTCATGCTCACTTAAAGCACAGTCGAAGAACCATATATGGACTGCGCTTAAAGGTTGAGTTTGCATTTGGGTTGCATTGCTTGTGGAGGCGCGGTGCGTCGCGTCGTCGGTTCGGGTCATTCCCTTCCTTTGAATTAGCGAGAGAGGTGATGAGTGCTATGGGTGGGTACTGGTCGGTCTGATATTTTGGGCGTGGGTGGCGAGGTCGCGAGCTAAATTAACTGCGTGCTAAATTAACTGCGTGTTAAGTTATCATCTAATCCTATAGAAAAAAAAAAATATAAATCACCTTTACTCATTTTTTCTGTAAAATTCGTACGTTTCTCCATCACAATATTTTTGTCTTTGTTAGAAGAATCCTTTTTAGCATTATTCTATGAAATAAATAGTAAGTTATAATTTCATAAGTAGGCTGGTAGTGGTACACCACCGAAGGAATGTAACCTAGTTCCAGTGGCCCGCCAATAAAGGCGGAGAGACGGCACACGGCGGGTTTCTTTAGTAGGTGCAGGCCCCACACTACCCTGGTCGTTGCCCCGAACAATAGGGTGTGCGGTTAGGAACATTTCTCCCGCCTTAACAAAAAAAAAGGAAAAAAAAGGCTGGTAGTGGTACACATTAAAAACAATAAGTAAGTAGGTACAGGTTTTACTAGATTTGGTTACCCTTGACTATCCCACTGTTGGGTACGGGTTTCCTCTCAGAGTGAGAGAGATTTCAGACATAGTCACCACGCTAGTCCAGCGCTGGTAAGCAGACTTCACAAGCTGTCAAGAATATTTCTCCAGGCATGCATGAGGAAACCACATGACATTTTCCTTCATCGGGCATCGATAATTTGTGGTTATCATACATCTTATTTACCAGTTTACCTTGCTTTCTTTTGGAAGGTCCAGTGTATAAAAGTCAGATACCTATAACATTGGTAAAAGAAAAGGTACCTACTTACTTATCACAAATTTAAAATACAAAGTTATACTAAGTCTATCCATCATCCTTTCGACGTCTATTGCTGAACATAGGCCTCCCCAAGAGAACGCCACAACAAGCGGTCCTGTGTTGTTTGTTGGATAGTGCCGTAATCGCCACGCTTGGCAGGCGGGTTAGCGATCGCAGTGGATGTTGTTAATACTCGAGGGAGTGCTGCTGCCCACTCCTCCGGTATTCCCTCAGTCAGCTCTTACGACTCCCATGGGTGGAGAAGCGGTGGGACAATTCTAAAGCCGGCCCCACACGGCTATACTAAGTAAGTATACTGAGTAAGTATTGCGTTTCATTAAGATTTAAACAGCATGATTATGTTATCGCTAGTAGTATCGAGTATACTGTAATGTAAACTTATATAAGTCTTATATGAGTAGATAAATAAAAATAATGGTCTTACGAAAGGTTTCATAATTTGTCTATTCGATCGCCATTTGTTTATCGCGCTTTGCTGCCGACACTTCAAGTACATATAATTGATGTACCATTTAGCATGCGCTATTACAGCTTCTTCTTCAATGGCACCTGATACAAAATTATTAGCGAAATAACTTTTGTACATGCACTACATTTTATAAGATTGGTAAGAACATAACGTTGGTAGGTAAAGATGCAACAGAATTTAAATGTAAAATAAAAGGTGCTGGCTTTAAACTTGAGGGAATTCAAAAGTTCACGTTAAATAAATGGCACAGAGCAGTGGTTAAAATGTTAATCATTATGGGTGATAAATAATGTCACAGTAATCAGTTGATTTACTGATTACCCTGACTATCCATAAAGGAATAAAGTTATAAATCAACTTTGTCGTTATTTCAATAGAAATTTAAATTTGGGGCAGCGTCGTTTCCCAAGTAACACAAAACTGCATTATAAGCTAACACGTAAGGCACACATCGGAACTTCAAGCTTTTATAAAGAATTATTAGGATTCCGTCGATCTGCAACAGCTGCCTAGAAGGATATAAGACCTAATTTAACGCTTTTGTCTGTACAATGGCCTTATTAAGCACCACAAAGACACCACCTTTACGTTGCTTACGTTAGTATTATGTGTAGAGATTACCATTATTCAGCTTTAAGCAGTTTTATATATCATGTTGTGTTGTATATATATCATGCTTGTGGATTCAAACAATGCTAATTCCAAAATTAAGGATCACGCGTTTACTTTTCATTTGCTTGCATTTTAAAATAGAACATGTGAACAACTATAACGTAAGCAGTTGATCAGTGAAATGAATAAAATGTTCATGCTGCATATGGTTAGACTTTTACAGTGGTAATCAGCTTTATCACCGCACTCGTACAATGGCATTTATATAGACCACGTAAACACTGGAGGTGAACTTCCATGCAGATGAATAACACGTGCGTGTGAACTGAGGGACCACATTGGTATTTCGCAAAACAAAAATAGTATGATTTAGTAGAAGACTTGAAACAATTGTAGAACAAATCTGGGAATTTGTAAAAAAATATATTAAAAACTACAGCCCTTAAAGTGTGGTCCCTCAGTCCTCACAGACCATCAGCAAAATTTCGGAAAGTATCTGAAAAATTAAGGTTTTGTGATTACAGACATTTAGTAAAGAATTTTTAAAGATAATTACTGAATTATAGACCACAAAGAATCAAAGATAAAAAACTGTGGTCCCTCAATCCACACAAGAAAGATAAATATTTTAGTGAATATTACCAAATAAAATAAATAAAATCTTTCTTTTCCTACATAATGTTTTAGTAAAAGTCTTAAAACATTTTGTAAAAAAGAAATTGAAATAAAATATCGACTCATTTCGAAGATAGCGAGTTTTAACACTGGTCCCTCAATCCTCACCTCCACTAACATAATATGCATTGCTAGCTAGTAAACGACAGAACTATCAGAAAGTCTAGTGTATTTAATTTTAGTAAAAATATTCTACTAAATAATAGGTATATAAAATTGTGCATTTCGTACCTCTTAACTGAGATAAGATTATTTATTTAAACCTATGAAAATAGACAGGGTAGTGTGACCATAAAATGAAAAAAAATGGACAGTACTATTATACTTCATTTAATATAGCAATGTACGAAACGAAAACAAGGTCGGTTAATTTAATGTTTTATAGCGTATATGTATTTAATAAAAAAAACCCATATTTGTTCACACACGGCAGAAGTGAAACTTCTGAAAAGTAACATTATGATTATTGCAGACGTAAACTTTGCTCCTTCCTTTTCCTCGGATCGTTGATTGTGAACAGACGTGTTACTTGTGCGTTGTGTATCTTACTTTAAATAAATTATTGAAATATAACTATTTGTCAAAATAATCACCACACAGCGACGACCTTGAAGATAAAACTATCCCGTAGGAATTCATGGGACAACTTTAGTAAAAGATCTTGTGAATCTCACCATAGCAACATAAATAAAAAAAGATTTGGGGGTAGGTCAGAAAAATACTTTATTTAAATTAGTTATAACTAGCATGGGAATACCAAGTGAACCCTAGTTTTTAAATAAGGACACGATGACTGCGCTTCTCCAGTCCTCGGGAACCATTTATGAGCTCCAACATAAATTGAGAAGCACCAGGAAAGATTGCCAGACACATTGGCCTGTCCAGTATATTGCTTGGGAGGAGTCTGTCTATCAGAAATAAATCTATCATACTTCTGTTATTTTTTTGTTGTTTGACACTATACCTGCATCCTTCACTCTCTTATCACCAAATGAACCAAGCGCGTCTTAAAGTAAGGACACTTGGTCCCCACCCATTCATTCAAGCGGAGAGCATACCATCACGCGTTCACTGGCTCTCTTCTCTCACTTCTCCCAAATCCAGAACTTACCTAACATTCTCCCAGAACTTCTCTAGATCTTCTAAAATTCATTATGCTACATCCAAATTTCACTTACTTAAACAATAGTAGATAGGTATTACAATTAGTGATTAGTTATTTTTTTAATCTACCTTTTTATGAAATACACATACGCCATGTAATCTATATATTATTATAAACCTGTAACAGAGCTATGTCTGTACATTTTAGATATTTGGGAAAAAATACTTTAATAAGCTATATAGGCGTGTCTAAACACAAAACGATTTTTTTTAGATTTTTTGTTTGTCTGTTTATTTGTTCGCGCATTACGCAAAAACTACTGAATAGATTTTGATGCACCTTTTTCTGCGTGATAGCTCTTGATTAGACTTAACAACTTACATTTTATCCCGCTACTATATCGGGAACCTGTGATATAAGCTAAAAACTAGCTCCGCCGCAGCCAAAGGTTAGTATAACATAAAATTAATCGTACAACCTTGTTTTCTTTTCGTATAATAAATGAAGTTACTGTTAAATGTAGTTAACAAAAGTACTGCCCACTGTGTTTAATTGTATGGTCACACTTCTCTATTTTAATAGGATTAAAAAATAATATTATCTCAGCTAAGAGGTACGAAATGCATAATTTTATATACCTATTATTTAGTAGAATATTTTTACTAAAAGTTAAGTACACTAGACTTTCTGATAGTTCTGTTGTCTACTAGCTAGCAATGCATATATGTCAGTGGAGGTGAGGATTGAGGGACCAGTTTTAAAACTCGCTATCTTCGAATTGAGTCAATATTTTATTTCCATTTCTTTTTTTACAAAATGTTTTAAGACTTTTACTAAAACATTATGTAGGAAAAGAAAGAATTTATTTATTTGATTTTGTAAAATTCACTAAAAAATTTTTCTTTCTTGTGTGGATTGAGGGACCACAGTTTAGTCGTTATATATTTTTTATCTTTGCTTCTTTGTGGTCTATAATTCAGTAAATATCTTTACAAATTCTTTACTAAATGTTGTAATCACAAAACCTTAATTTTTCAGATACTTTCCGAGATCTGGCTGATGGTCTGTGAGGACTGAGCGACCACACTTTAAGGGCTGTAGTTTTTAATATTTTTTTTACAAATTCCCAGATTTGTTCTACAATTGTTTCAAGTCTACTACTAAATCATACTATTTTTATTTTGCGAAATACCAATGTGGTCCCTCAGTCCACACGCACGTTGAATAACTGTAAACTATTATAATTTTGTTTACACGTAACCCTTGATTCCTGACTTAAGCTGAATAATCAAACCCGCATAAGCATTTAATCTACGAATGGAGTTAAATGAGAATCCAAATAGAGTGTTTTAATACACAAGCCTGTACGATAGTGAACATTGGTTATTTTAAAGTTGTGGTGTATACTCGACGAGAGAGCCATTTTTAGAACAGAAGAGTTTCGTATATCAAGAAAATAACTATGAAGGTGAAAGTATTTTGAATTCATATTATGCCGATTTTTCCAACGTTGTTTGTCAGAGTTCAGATGAAAGTCATGAAAGTGGTAATGGAAAAGCTATAGAAGATAAAGAGCAAATATTTCCTACAGAAAATAAAAAGATAGGAAAGTTTTAAGGAGGTGAATATTGGCATAACGGAATATTAATTCCTCTGAAAAATAAAATGTACCCTAGGTAAATCTGTTTTTGCGGATTCCTAAAGCTTGGATTAAAAAATAAACAGTTTATTTGGTTCACTGGTAGGCCATTGGCGTAATCGCTTACCACTATATTAATCGATTTAAACAAATGGTAATCGCTTACCATTGGCGTAATAACTTGCTCGTTATTGAATTAAGGTCCACAAGTGAACATGTGTACAGCTCATAGCGTTTATTTGTGACTTAAAGGTTCACATTGGTTGTCGACCATTTTAAACTTTATAACCTTTAAAAAATATACTTTGATTATTTTGTTATGTTTTGTTTTAGAAAATGGAATTGATAGAAGGTTGTATTTTATGTTATTTACTCGTAAACAGTTTTAATTAAATTCTTATGTTTATGGTAGATAAGCAAATTCACGTAAAAAATAAATCACCCAGAGCCCATCATATCAGGATTTTCTGCGAAAACAGTTATATTTTTAGGGCGCGTGAAAATTTTCATCTAAATATGCATGGTATTTGACAGTAAACTTGCATTCCCAATAAGATTATCACAAGTAATTAAACAATTATCTGAGTTTACTCTCCTAAATATCTTGGATGTCCATTAAAACATTTTAATTTGTTGCCGAGACACCACATTAGGATTAATAACTTTGTCGACTACCAATTGGGGGTATAATGGTGAATATATAAACTGTCACAATATCTCACAAGTGTATTGTAATTTGTATGAAAGCGTATTAAAAGGTTAGTATACATTTGTGCTGCACAGTAGGTAACGCTCTTCCTCTTAATCAGCCAATACTCAGCTCTTGCGACGACTGTTATTTTTACGACCCTTACTAACGATAATATAATGCAACTCTCAGATCAAATGATCTGAGATGCAACTAAGCAGGCAGTTTAGAACTGTGTGTAAAATTAAAATAAAGTGCTGTAAAATTTGTGCCGTTGTGAGGGTTATGTCTGAGGCTTAGGGGCGCTAGGGACGTGACAAGTAGTGTAATAGGACACGACTGAAGGAATGTAATATGGTTCCAGTGGCCCGCCAATAAAGGTGGAGAGACGGCACACAGCGGGTTTGTTTAGTGGGTGAGGGTCCCACACTACCCTGTTCGTTGCCCCGAACGACGGGGTGTGCGGTTAGGAATATTTTTCCCGCCTTACCAAAAAAAACTAGACGTCGTGGGACGTCTACCAGATGTGAAAACATCATTATTTTGTAGAAATAAAATGATCATAACTTGACAAAGTATTCCTTAAGACGAATCAAACGAGTAAATATAAACTCGATGGGTTTTGGGTCGTTTCATTACAGAGACTGTGGCCACCTTCCAGTTCCATCATCAGACATCCAGGGTCTGATGATGGAACTGATGGACTGGAACCATCTAGAGACAAAGTACTCGTCAAGTCGAAATATACAAGCCCAAACTCGATGGAGTTATGTATGTTTATAACGGAGTTCCTATGGACACCTTCTAGCTCCATCATCAGACCTTGGATACCGTCTAAAGATAAAGTACTCATCAAGACGAATCAAACAATTCCAAACTTGATAGGGTTGCGTCATTTCATTACAGAGTTACTGTGGCTACCTTCCAGCTCCATCATCAGAACCTGGATATCATCTAGGTCTGGAGTACTAGTCAAGACATTTCAAACGAGTCCTAACTCAATGGAGTTGCGCCATTAAATTGCAGAGTTTCACGTGGCCACCTTCCAGCTCCATCATCAGACCCTGGATACCTTCTAAAGACAAAGTACTCGTCAAGACGAATCATACGAGCCCAAACTCGATGGGGTTGCGCCGTTTCATTATAGTGTTCCTATGTCCACCTTTCAGCTCAGCTCCATGTCATCATAATATTGCATTGCGTGTAAAATTTCAGCACAATCGGAAACCGGGAAGTGTGTCAAATTTAACTTGCAAGATTTGAACAGAGCAAGTTAAATAAAAGCGTCGCCACGCTAACAGCCGATTTTACCCTCCCTCCGCATTAGATGTTTCACATCAAAAAGGCGCTAGGGACGCAAGTACGACGCGATATACACGACTAGACGTACCTAGTACGTTACATAGTACTTTAAAAATACATAATTATACATACCTAGCAGCTTAGGCATTACTTCACATAGGAATGAATTAAATTCTGAGGATTTCGTGACTGCAGATACAATCTCCTCCGAATATGCTTGATATTTAGTGTCTAAATATTTTTGCCATATCTTGACGAATGTATTATGATGATATTCATTCCAACCTCCGTAATTATTTTTACTACACATCATAAATTCTTGAAACTCTTGCACTTCCTGAAAGGCAAATAGAAAGACAAATAGAAGATATAAAATACATAAATATAAAATTAATATACAAGTTATTGTAATACTTATTTACTGAACATTTGAATGGTGACGTCATTACTATTTTGACAGGGCTCGTGACTATTTCTGTGAACTTCTGCTTTCGCGCTAAAGCCTTTATTCCCAAATATTTTGTTGAATCTGCGTCATTTAACTAAATAGCAGAAAAAACTAATTGTTATTTTGACTAGCCGAATTCCGGCTATCGAGACCAATACAAAATACAAATACTAATACAAAAAAACTGCACAGGATACAAATTCACCTAAATCTTTATACCACTGTGGCGGCCGATGAATTAGTGAAAGCGGGGGCTCGGAGATGATACTGGAAGGACCAGAACGCATTCTACCCCTGCCATTCGCCTGAGTCGGCAACATTACTACGACAAAACACCAAGAATACTGGTCTAACTTAGGCACATGCAGGCAAGCTAGAGAGGCCTTTCGGACAATATACCCCGGACAGTCACGTAAGCTACGGCGTTTGAAGAGGTTTCAGCTCCGGATCCTAATGGGAGTCATTACTGGACATGCTCCATAGAACAAACACTTATTCACTCTAGGTGTAGAGAGCTTTCTTTGCAGAGCCTGCATGGAGGCAGACGAAATAGCCGTCCACGTCAGTCTTGAATGTTCGGGGGTGGCAGAATACCGGGCACTATACCTCGGGCCTACGAGGTCACTCCCAAAAGTCGTCGGCAACATCAAGGGTCTGCTAAGCTTTTTGGTGATGCTGGATTGGTAAGAGTAGTGCCATCAACCCGTCACACACAAAAGGCCACCTATGACGTCGAGTTGCGGCATTATAAGCTCGTGTTTACATACTACTGGGGTGGCAAACAAGCAAAAGGCTCCCTGACTGATGGTAAGCGTAAGATAACAACATACCAAGGCATGCTAGTCGTGACGATGGATGCTGTAACTTTACGACATCCCGACGTTTATTGTAATATTTATTCGAAACGTCGGCATAGAGAGAAACTTGATTTTCAAAATCAAGTAAATGCGGTAGATTCCTTAAAAGTGGTTTTATTTCATAACGTTCCTGTAAACTTTGTATGTCTCTACTTTATCCTCACATTATCCCAGTCCCTACTCTCCTTTAAGATCTTTATAGCTAAGATCTGAAACTGCTCACCCATGACTGGAAGTCTTCGTCGTTAAATAACACACCAAGTTATCCGTGTCCACTTTGGGTGATCCCTCAGGCAAAGCGGTATTTTTGAAGGGTTGTCAAATTTTATAAATCATTCATTTCTAAAGAAGAAAGAATTTAAACTTCCTAATTTTTAATATCTACAAATTAAGTAAATTTTATATACCTACCAGTGAAAACCCTCTTCGAAATATCTACAATTACACTGTCTTTTTAGACGGTGGCAGCTTTAAGCTTATCGTCCCTAAACATACAGTTACGCCTAACTTAAATCTAATGGAATAGAGTCGCCCACGCAGCAACGCAGCTGCAAGTCTGCTGGAATTAATTACACTATGATACTATATCTCATGGTTACAGTTAAAGAATTTGCAAAATTTACCTCTTGATTCAGTAGTTTCTCTTCGGATCTTAAATCAGTTACATTTGTATGTAGTCGTAGCTTGAATAATTTTATGTCTTTTTCAAAATCAAGTGTACTTTTCTTTATGTCATCAATATCTAAAAAATCATCAATTCATTTTCATGAGACCTTGAAATATTACAGTAATACTTTAAACACAAAGTGAAAAATGTGAAATCGAAAATAACAGTCACGAGCAGGATTTGAACCTGCATCTCCTGGAGACCGTCCAGATGGCGTCACCCAAAGACGTTAAGTATGAATGTGTTATCGAAATTAGCAGTCAGGAGCAATTGTCACGATGGCTGAATTGGCAAAGCATCTGTATCCAGGAGATGCAGGTTCAAATCCTGCTCGTGACTGTTATTTTCGATTTCACATTTTTCACTTTGTGTTTAATGTATAGTGTTAAGCATGTCAAATGCTAAAAATATATATAAAAATATCTAAATACACTAATACTTACTAATTTTAATGGTGGTATGGCTGGGTAAGTGGGTGAACTTACTGTTATCGGTTACACGTGTTATTTTTTATTGCGTATGGTAGCAGACAAGCCACGGCCCACCTGATGGTATATGGTAACCGTCGCTCGGGAAACAACTATACCGAGAGTATTGTCAAGCCGCTGCCCACCATTTCATTTCTCAGATGTGAAAGGAAATAATAAACGGCTATCTCCTGTTACAAACAAAGCACACCAATGGGCTTCATGGCCGATCACACAGGAGATGGTGGTACCAATCCGCTAGGGCCCGATAACAAGCGAGTACTCCCGCTTGGTACGTAGCCCTACCACCAGTAATGCAATGGATGAAAATTGCTTACTTCCCTTAGTCGCCTCGTACAACAACCGTGGGAAAGAATGGGGAGGCGACACTTATTCTTTCTTAGTCCGTCACCACACGGACGTGTGGTGTGTTTTTATTGTAGTGGGAGATATCTGTCTATTCAAATGGTAAGCAGCGGCGTGGCAGTAGGTATCTTAATAAGTATTGTAAAAAAAATTATGTAAGTCTTTTTAGAAAAATAAATGTCTTAAACCGTAAATTGACGTGCAGTCAAGATGGCGGAATGCTTTTGATACCGGCCTCCAGCTCGAGTGTTATGGGTTCGATTCCCATACAGGGCAACTCTTTGTGATCCACAAATGGTTGTTTTGAGTCTGGGATGTATGTAAAGTCATCCGCGATACAAGAATTTTTCCTCAGTGAAGGGTGTCTTTTTAAGAAGAAATAAAAATATATACCAACCAGAAATTAAAATTGTTTTAATTTTTGATTATAATTTATTAGTAGTAGAATTTGTTACTTGGTTAGTAACGTTATTCTCTAAAACTACTTGCTGGATTTTTTAAATGTATTATTGCATTTGATAGTCCAATTTTTGAGGAAGACTTGAGGATAGTTTAACATCACGCTACGATATGTAGAGCAAACATAAAGAACACAGAAAATTCACTTTAAGCGAAAGCGAAGGCCAGTCCACGCCACTATAAAGTGATTGCGGGTCACCTCTATAATATAGCTAATAAATACTGCAATATCTATCCGCTTCTCAAACATCAGTGTTCTTACATTTACAAAATGGCTCTTAACGAAGAATTATCACACACACACACACAAACATGCACGCGCGCACACACACATCGCTTACATTCATGCGCGCACCCGTATACACGATACAAGCGCAAAAACGACTTTAGATTAAATTTCTCTTTCGTAATAATTTTTATATTATATTTTATGTTAAAAATGTGCCAACTAAAGCATACAAGCAAACACGTCCAAATGTGAGATGTTACTTCGGGTACCGCCCCGTACCCGTGCCCTGCCGTTTGCCGTGTGGGGCCGGCTTTGCCGTGTGGGGCCGGCTTTAGAATTGCCCCACCCCTCTCCACCCATGGGAGTCGTAAGAGCCGACTGAGGGAATACCGGGAGAGTGGGCAGCAGCACTTCCTCGAGTATTAATAACATCCACTGCGATCGCCAACCCGCCTGCCAAGCGTGGCGATTACGGCAATATCCCCCAAAAAAATGAGCACCCAACAAAAAACGGCCCTCAGTCACGGCAGCTCCGCTATTCCGTGGCCTAACGGTAGCGGGCCCGGTAACGGCGGAGCAGGGGGTGCGAAGAATCTCCGGTCGCGGATAGGCTACCATAAACAACGACCTCTGGCCCTGGTAACGCACAACGTTCGGACACTTCGGACCGACGAGAGAATCACCGAGCTGGAAGAGGAATTGAGCAAGATCCACTGGGACATTATAGGGTTGTCAGAAGTCCGAAGAGAGGGTGAGGGCACGACATTCGGACTGGACCGGGAACTTGCTCTTCCACCGGGAGGGCGACCACCAGTCCTAAGGGGGTGTCGGGTTTATCGTTCGCAGGTCTCTCGTAGGCAACATGGAAAGGATTGAAAGTGTGTCGAGTAGGGTAGCGTACCTTATACTCAGAATAACCAAACGGTATTCGTTGAAGGTCATACAGATTTACGCACCGACCTCGACACACTCCGATGACGAGGTGGATGCCCTATATGAGGACATCTCGAAGGCCATCCACTTGTCCAAAACCTATTTCACGGTGGTTATGGGAGACTTTAACGCGAAACTAGGCAAAAGGACAGACGATGAGCTGAAGGTGGGCTATGGATTTGGGCAGAAGAACCACAGGGGCCAGATGCTGGCTGATTTTCTGGAGAAGGAAGGCCTCTTCATGATGAATTCCTTCTTCAGAAAATCAGCCAGCATCTGGCGAAAATGGCCCTGGATTAGCCCTGATGGTTCAGTGAAAAACGAGATTGACTTCATCCTGTCGGACAAACGACACATATTCAGTGATGTCTCAATGATCATTAGGATTAAAACAGGGAGTGATCACCGACTAATCAGGGGCATCTTGAATATTACAACAAAAGTCGAGAGGTCGCGATTGATGAAGTCTACGCTCCGACCAACACCTGCCCAATACCAGAACCCCGAGAGCTTTCAGCTCGAACTACAAAATCGCTTCCAATGTCTAGATGAGTGTGAATCAGCGAGCGATATGAACAGCAGGTTCGTGCAAACTGTCCACGCGGTCGGGTCGACTTACTTCAAGGCCCGTCGCGTCAGTAGGAATCGTAAACTCTCGGACCATACTCTCAAACTCATGGAGAGGAGAAAAGAAATGATAGTCCAGTCCTCAGCCGATTGGTCCTGCCTAAGGCGGTTAAACAGACAGATCTCCAAGGCTGTGCGGCACGATATTCGCCAATTTAATACTACCCGTATTAAAGAGGCTATAGAGCGGAATCAAGGCTCGAAAGTGTTCGCAAGAGATCTGTCTGTTGGCCAAAGTCAGTTGACTAAACTGAGGACCAACAACGGCACTATCATATCTTATCGAGATGAGATCTTGCGAGAGGTCCAGCAGTTCACAGGACAGTTGTACAGATCCCAGAGCCCTCAAACAACTAAAGAACGGAAAGGCACCGGGAGACGACGGAATCACCACAGAGCTTCTGAGAGCAGGCGGAAAGCTGGTCTTAAAAGCTCTTCAGAGGCTGTTCCGTCGTTCTCGGGGGCGACGTTCTAGAGTCGTGGACCAGAAGCGTGGTGGTGCTGTTCTTCAAGAAAGGTGACAGAACCCTCTTGAAGAACTATAGACCCATTTCGCTCTTGAGCCACGTCTATAAGTTGTTTTCGAGGGTCATTACAAATCGACTCACGCGCAGGCTTGACGACTTTCAGCCAGAAAGCCAGAAACAAGCCGGTTTCCGAAAAGGCTATAGTACCATAGACCACATTCACACGCTACGCTAGATTATACAGAAAACCGAGGAATACAATCGGCCTCTGTGTCTGGCGTTTGTGGACTATGAAAAAGCCTTCGATTCGATCGAAACTTGGGTGGTGCTGCAGTCCCTTCAGCGGTGCCAAATTGACAATCGGTACATCGAAGTGCTGAAGTGCTTGTATAGAAACGCCACCATGTCAGTCCGTGTTCAGGACAAGAGTACGGGACCGATCCAACTGCAGAGAGGTGTTAGACAGGGAGACGTTATGTCCCCGAAACTCTTCACCGCTGCATTGGAAGATGTCTTCAAGCTCTTGGACTGGACCGGATTCGGCATCAACATCAATGGCGAATACATCACTCACCTTCGATATGCCGACGACATCGTAGTCATGGCAGAATCTCTGGAGGACCATGGCACCATGCTCAATGATCTCAGCAGGGTTTCCCGACTAGTGGGTCTCAAAATGAACATGGGCAAGATGAAAGTCATGTATAATGTCCATGTCATTTCAGCACCGATCCTAGTCGGGAGTGCGCTTCTCGAAGTTGTCGACCATTATGTCTACCTGGGACAAACAGCCCAGTTAGGTAGGCACAACTTCGAGAAAGAGGTCAATCGACGAATCCAACTCGGCTGGGCAGCGTTCGGGAAGCTAAGGAAGATCTTCTCGTCCAATATTCCGCAGTGTCTGAAAACGAAGGTCTACGACCAGTGTGTGTTACCAGTGATGACATACGGAACAGAGACGTGGTCTCTGAATGTTGGCCTCATATCAAGGCTCAAAGTCGCTCAGCGGGCCATGGAGCGGGCTATGCTTGGTGTTTCCCTACGTGATCGAATCCGTAATACAGAGATCCGTAGGAGAACGAGAGTGACCGACATAGCCCGCCGGGTTGCCATGCTGAAGTGGCAATGGGCAGGCCACATCGCTCGACGAACCGATAACCGTTGGGGACGAAAGGTTCTCGAGTGGCGACCACGTATCGGACGGCGCAGCGTAGGACGGCCCCCCACCAGATGGACCGATGATCTGGTCAAAGCTGCAGGGAGCCGTTGGATGCGGTCGGCACAGGACGGCTCGTTGTGGCGTTCTCTTGGGGAGGCCTATGTCCAGCAGTGGACGTTGAAAGGCTGATGGATGGATGGATGGATGGACTTCGGGTACCAGTAGTGTTTAATGTTGTAGTATTTGTATAAATTTGGGACAGAATAAAACATTCGATTTGATTTGAAAAATCTCACTTTCACATAATGTAGAATAATGTAAGTATATCTATCTTCTATATCGATCTATACTATTATAAAGCTGTAACAGAGCTGTGTCTGTACATTTAAGATATTTGAGAAAAAATAACTGTAATAGGCTATGTAGGCGTGTCTAAACACAAAACAATTTTTTTAATAATTTTGTCTGTTTGTATGTTTGTTTGTTCACGCATCACACAAAAACTACTGAACGGATTTTCTTGCATTTTTTTTTTATTTGAAAGGCCTTGATTTGACTTAAAAACTGGTAGACATTTTATCCCGCCACTATATCGGGAACCTGAGATATAACCGATAAACTAGCTTTTGGCTGCGGCGAAGCCGCTGGCAAAAGCTAGTCTATACTATATCTAAACTATTATAAAGTTGTAACAGAGCTGAGTCTGTACATTTAAGATATTTTAGAAAAAATGACTGTATTAGGCTATATAGACGTGTCTGAACACAAAACCTTTTTTTTTAGATTTTGGGTCTGTTTGTCTGTTTATCTATTTGTCTGTTTGTTTGTTCGCGCATCACGCAAGAACTCCTGAACGGATTTTGATGCAACTTTTTTTATTTGATAGATCTCGATTAGACTTAAAAAGTTGTATACATTTTATCCCTCTACTATATCGGGAACCTGAGATACAACTTAAAAACTAGCTATTGGTTGCGGCGGAGCCGCAAGCAAAGGCTAGTACTTTTATAAAGTTGTAACAGAGCTGTGTCTGTACATTTAAGATATTTGAGAAAAAATGACTGTAATAGGCTATATAGGCGTGTCCGAACACAAAATGATTTTTTGTCTGTTTGTTTGTTCGCACATCACGCAAAAACTAACCGGATTTTGATGCAACTTTTTTTGTTTGCTAGCTCTTGATTAGACTTAATAACTGGTATACATTTTAACCCGCTACTATATTTTTTTTATTGCAAAATCAACGATTTTTATTTCTGGAAAGGGGTTTCCGACTGGTCGGAAGCGGAACCATAACATACTCTATGGTCGGAACAATGTGTGTAAATACATCCGACAGATGGCGCTGGCGTTACCCAAGTCAGACTGTCTGGAACGGTAATACATAAGGCGCAGGTTCAAATCCTGCTCGTGTCTATCATTTTCTATCTCACTTTTTCACACTTTGTATTGTTATAAATGGAGTACTTACCTATATTATGAATATTAGGTATGTCAATTACTTACATATTTATAAATAAACAAATTTATGTTATATTAATTCCGGTATATCTGTGAGTCACAACTAGTTATTGAAATAAACCAAATAGGAATTAATATTAAATTAGAGGGACTGACCGAGAGACTTGATCATTTCTTTTGAAGACGTACTCTCTTTAATGTCTTCATATAACCGCTTTAATTCCATATAATGTTTTATTATCGAATCTGAGAACTTCTTAAATTTTAAATAAGTATCCACAGCGCTCTTTTCACCATCGTCTTGTGAACACAAGGCTTTCTTCCTTAAACCTTCTGTAAGTATACTTTCTTCTATCTTTAGTTTTCTAAATTTAACCGTAAAATCTGTGTAAATAGAGGTGTTGCTGACAGAGCCATATGTTTTGGAGAATATTTTAGAGTGATTCATTACACTATTTAGCTTCAGAGTTCTTCTTAGCCAGAAACAAATTTGTTTGTTAACTCTGTATTATACAGACAAGGCCTTATTATTGATCAATCTTTCCTATTCATTTTTAAATTTGCCGCATGACGACCACATACGTCAGCTTTGTTTGTTGGTTTCACAGAGTACTTTTTATGTTGGTTTGTTGTATTTAGAGCGGATTTATCATCACCGTGTAAACTATGTGCATCAGTAGAATACTTCACTATGGCTGCAGTCTCGATATACATAACGATCGATAAACCCTGTCGTTATGATATCGAAATGAATACCAATAAAAAAAAAATACTAAGTAAATAATGGGAAGAATATCTTATCAAAATAGTGATTCCAAGGTACTTATTACACATTTACTATAAAAAAGAAGTTTAAAGAAGTCTTCCTGCGGAATATTTGTCTGTACAACCACAGACTAAATACATCTTCTTAGTCTGAGCTACAACCGCTATAAGCACCCCGTTTAAGACACTACCACCACCTCACGGACTCTTTTTTTTTACTATCCTTTATCTAAGCTTTTTTTAGATTATTCTACTCTTTGACCACGGACTCTTGCGGAGTTGTGTTTCTGGAGTATCGCAGCCACGAAGTATAGATACAAGGAGTCCGAACGGTTTAAGCTTTTCCATAGTAGGTATTATTTTAGATACCTTTTCCAACGATTATATTCATGCCATCCTGATTTCCGAGAGCTGGCTCAAACCTAATCTGCTATCATCGTTTTATTCTCTTCCTGGCTTCGTTTTAATTAGAAATGATAGAGTCGACAAGCGTGGTGGTGGCGTTGCTATCTATCATCGTAGTAACCTACCTTTCAAAATTATTAAATTATCTTCGTCCCACAATAATTCATCTTCTGCGGAGTTCCTTTTCTTAGAGGTCTGGGTCAGAGGAGCCAAAATTGCTCTTGGAGTCGTATATTGTCCACCCTCTGTTGATTACTTCACTGAATTCGAATCAGTTATAGAGCCAATAGGGTCTGAGTATGCTCATCACATCATCATGGGAGATTTTAATACTGACCTCCTATCCCAATCCCGCCGCTGCCTAAAACTACTTAATATCCTTGATTCTGCCAGCCTTCATGTCCTACCTCTATCACCAACTCACCACAATCTTTATGGGGAAGACACCTGGTGAGACATAATCCTTACCTCCAGTCCTTCTTTTGTATCCTCCCACGGCCAATATCCTGCCCCTGGCTTCTCCCGTCACGACCTCCTTTACCTATCTTACATCCTGAAACCTCCCAAGCTTCAGCCCAAGGTTGCACACTTGCGTTGTTTCGAGCGGATGGATATCAATCAACTACAGTTGGATGCTATTAGCATTGATTGGGAGCCCTTGATGGCGGCTACTACGGTTGATGAGAAGGTGAGCATTTTTAACAATGCAGTCGTCAATCTTTACGATGTTCATGCGCCAATCAGAAGAGTTAAGCTGAAGCGACTGCCGGCACCATGGATGTCAGATGAGATTCGAACCGAAATGAGACGTAGGGATCGTGCGTTTCGTAACTTTAAGCTAAATCGTTGTGACGGTAATTGGACAAGGTTTAAGAAAGTTAGGAATCGTTGCAATCAGATGATACGCAATGCTAAACGCCGACATATCCTTGATAGTATTTCTTCCACTTCTCCTGCTGGTGTTTGGAAGTTTTTAGGGAGTCTAGGGATCGGCAAATCACGTCACTCAGAGTTGCCTAAAACAATTACTTTAGACGATATTAACAGTCATTTTACGACTATGGATACTCTCCATGTTACATCCAAACATAGTACTATTAACTATGTAGGGAGTTTACCACGTCCCTACTATAATCAATTTCAGTTTTCCCCGATTGCTCCAGGTGAGGTTAAAAAAACAATTCTTTCTATAAAGTCCAAGGCCATGGGATATGACAACATCAGCCGTCGCATGATGGTCACTGCTTTGGATCAATTTTTATTGCCCTTAGCTCATATTCTAAATTTTTCGCTCTCGTCTGGCTCTTTTCCTTCCCTCTGGCGTATGGCTTTTGTCTGTCCTTTGCCTAAGATTCCTAATCCTACACTTGTTTCTCATTTTCGCCCTATATCTATCCTTCCCTTCTTATCCAACATTTTGGAAAAATGTGTCCTCAAACAACTGTCTAGTTTTGTCCAACATAATAACATTCTCTCTTCGTTTCAATCGGGTTTTAGACCTGGGCACAGCACAATTTCAGCCTTATTAAAAGTAACTGGTGACGTAAGGTCGGGAATTGAAAAGACTAAAGTAACATTGATGGTCTTGGTGGACTTTTCAAATGCTTTTAATACGATCAATCATGATATCCTTCTCTCTATCCTCTCCCATCTTTTGATCTCACCTGAGGCACTGGGTTGGTTCTCCTCTTATCTTCGGGGTCGCCGGCAGTCAGTTCGCTATGAGGAAGTCACTTCTAATTGGCGTGTTCTTGACTGCGGTGTTCCTCAAGGCGGTATACTTTCTCCTCTTCTGTTTTCATTATTTATCAATACGGTCACTCAAGAATTTCAATGTGCGTATCATCTTTACGCCGATGATCTGCAACTCTATACACAAACGGGAATCGATGACCTTTCGACAGCAATTCATGCCATCAACCGGGACTTGGCTTCACTAAAACAATGGTCTGACCGGTTTGGCCTTAGTGTGAATCCATCTAAATGCCAGGCCATTATAATAGGTAGTTCTCGGATAACAAATAGAATCGATGGGTCATCTGTGCCACCTGTAATTTTTGATGGTACTATTATTCCTGTAACTGTTTTTGTTAAAAACCTTGGTCTACATATTGACGCAACATTAGATTGGCGAACTCAGGTTACAAATGTTAGCAGAAAAGTTACTGGTTCCCTACGCTCTCTATATCGGCTTAAAAATTTCCTGCCTTGCAAAACAAAGAAAATGCTCGTGCAAACTTTAATCTTTCCAATTATCGACTATGGTGATGTGTGCTATCTCGACCTGAATGCAGATCTACTCAATAAGCTAGACCGACTTCTCAATAATTGCATTCGGTTCGTTTACAACCTTCGTAAATATGATCATGTCTCTAAATTTCGTCGAGAGCTAAGCTGGCTACGCATTCGACAGCGACGTAGCTTACATACGCTAACGATGCTTTACTCTCTACTGAATTCTCCCAATGCCCCCCATTATCTGACTGATAACTTAAAATTTCTTTATTCTTGTCATAACAAAAATCTTCGGTCTTCACATAATCTTCTACTATCCTGCCCTTCACATACTTCTAGTCTTGTTCACTCTTCCTTCTATATCCAATCTATACTGCTTTGGAATGCTCTCCCTCTTGAAATCAGGATGTCCTCAAATCGGAATGTGTTTAAATTAAATGTTCGGAAGCTATTCATTGATCTTTTGACAACGGATGAATCAGTCTAGACCCTCACAGGTACGTTTTTTTTTTTTTTTTTTTTCATGTAATATTTGTATGTATATGTATCTATTTATATTTATATATATATATATATATATGTGTGTTATATTTATAAGTATATAGTATGTATTTAGTGTGTAATGCGTATATTTATATATCGCTTACGTATTTATATAGATATATTTGTCCCTTTTGACCTACCTACTTCTTTTTCTGCATGACCTAAAGGTTGACTGGTAGAGAATGCTTTTAGCATTAAGTCCGCCTTTGTACGTATAGTGTGCATGAAGGTTAAATAAATAAATAAATAAATAATGTACACAATAATAAACCCAGATCTTAGTTCTCTTTTCTGCCACTGGCTGCTCTAGAATTTAGGACGTACCGATGATATTAATATTTATTACACGTAAATACGCGTTGGCTCGCGAATGTTGAATTTAATTAATAGAAGTATAAAATATTAAATTATTTATTTAAAATTAGTTGTAATAAAAAGAAATGGAAAAAGAAAACTTCCCGCGTAAGGATTTAAACGAGTACTTCTTGAAAAGTGGCGCACTCTACCGGCAAAAGCTCTGTCCCCTAAATTGAGACCATTCGTTCAACATTACGTTCGGACTCCTTGTATCTATATCTCTTGAGTATAATGTTCCTTGATCTATATTTCGTGGTCGCAGCGATCAAGCTAAGTTTTATGACCTATAGTAAGTAGGGTTGCCAACAGCTATACTTTTTAATAACGTATCCTGCTTTATTTTTGGTACGTCGTATACTTTATACTTTTGTATAAAAATAGAGTATGTAAAAATACTCTATTTCCAATCTTTACTGTGAAATGTAAAATTTTATTAAACACTTATGTGAATAATTAGTGAGCTATTATCGATACTTTTAAGCTGAAAGAGAACCCATACAGGATTATATATTTTTTTAAATATACTATTTATTTAACGAAACGTTAGATGTCATTGTCAATGTGACAGATAAGACACCTGTCTGAGGTGACATCTGTCTCTGATGTTACTATCGGCGAAATTGAGTAAAAATTGTTATTGTTTATTTATTTTGTTTTCATTTGGTGAATTAGTTTTAATTTAAAATAAAATCATTTCAATTTTTTGTTAATTTAAATTTAAACTGAGATTTCAAAGATAGCTTCTAAAAATTCAATCATAATAAAAAAACTAACGCTTCTGCTATTGTAAAAATACGCAAAAGTATGTTTTCAAGAGAAAAAAATAACAATATTTTTTAATACTTTGTTTTTCTTCCAAATACTTTGCTTTTTTACTAAAAAAAGGTAGTTATTTTTTTCAAAAATAGTTGACAACCCTAATAGTAAGGCAGATCTAGACATTTTTTTAGTAATCTAAAGTTTAAATTCAACTCTAACGTTTAAATTCAACTCTAACGTTTATTGTGATGATTGATGATGATTATTATATTAAACATGTAAGAAAATCAGTATTTTTATTGGTATGTTTGCCCTGTGTAGGTCGGTGCTTCAGTATTTTCCACAAAGTACATTGAATATACGAAGAGTATTTTCGTATTTGGTCACACTGTCTCTCCGCTAGCAGTACTATGTGCACGCTCTCTATACTGTGCACTCTCTCTATATCACTGAAATGTAAACAGAAGGAGGCGCCATAATCTTCATATACCTAGTAAAAGTGACTTACTTCGGCTGTCGTCTGCCATGTTACATGCGGTATGGCTTTACACAGCGTAAGAGCGTCTTTGGGTGTGTTCCGATATACAGTGCGAGCACTGTAAGGTGTGACGTCAATTTAGTATACTGCGAAGTCGTTCCTTTTGTTGTTAGCTATACTGGTTACTGTTTATAACGGAATGCAGTCCAGTATACTGATCTGTCATTACTTTCATTTCCGCCGTGTGGGGAAAAAAAATGATCATAACTTGACAAAGTACTTCTCAAGACGAATCAAACTAGTATAAACTCGATAGGGTTGCGTAGTTTCATTACAGAGTTACTGTGGCCACCTTCCAGCTCCATCATCAGATCAGCTTCATGTCATCATAATATTGCATTGTCACGTGATATACACATGCGTGTAAAATTTAGCTCAATCGGAAACCGGGTAGTGTGTCAAATTTAACTTGCAGATTTGAACAGGACAAGTATTTACAATAAAAGCGTCGCCACGCTACACAGCCGATTTTCCCTCCCTCCGCATTAGATGTTTTACATCAAACCCAAATTCTTTACATTTTTCATGTTTCGGTATCTTTAAATTACAATATTCAATAATAATAATAATTTTCCATAGTGCAAGTTGTTATATTTCTGGACGCTGTTGATCACGCGATATCACAATGCTCGCAGTGTATATCAGAACACAGCATTTATCTGTTGTATGATGTCGGCTGTCAATTACGGATGCAGGAAGAACCAAAAACTATCGATATATCTTGTATCAATATTTTAAAAAATATTGATGTATTAAATATACTTTATTATTAAAATAAACCTTGTAAACGTCTTGGAACCTAGCATCCACCACTAATAATTTGTGATTTTATTCGTCACAGATTTTCATGTAGTGGGAAGAAGCCGTCCATCTATTAATTTTTTCTCCTCGGAATGAAGTAATGAGCAGTGGCTTAACAGCATAGTATTGAATATTCATTTTTATTAATTTATCGAATCGAATAATCATTTGAATTGTATTATTATTAGCATTCAAAGCATTTACTTTTGTTACCCAAGATTAGAAAGAACAAAAAAAAAACGAACAAATATAAAATCGATAGTGTAACAAAGGTAGCTAAGTGTTTGTTGTGCTAATTGCAAAACACTGATTTTTAGTTGGTATTATACTTTCAACTTGACTTATTAGTTATAGTCAATCTTCATTAATAAGTAAAATTATCTGAAAAAAAAAAACAAATCGAGCTCAAAGCTCCCCAAATATGAGGCCACTTCGAAACAAAACAGCTTTTTAAATAAATTGTCATTGTCACGCGATATACATATGCGTGTAAAATTTCAGCTCAATCGGAAACCGGGAAGTGTTTCAAATTTAACTTGCAAGATTTGAACGGGACAAGTAAAAAAACGTCGCCACACTAACACCTGGTTTTACCCTCACTTCGCATTAGATGTTTCATAGGAGAGCGCATAGAACGACCTCCCGCCAGAAGGACTGACGACCTGGTCAAAATTGCATGGAGCCCTTGGATGTAGTCACTACAGCGTCGGTGTGGAATGTCTGTCGATGATCCTATGTCTCTCCATTACGACAGAAGAAGGCGTCGCGGTCATATTTTAGTAGTCTCATGAACTCAGCACAAGAGTCGAGCCTGTATGACATTAAGCCCGTCACTCCCCCCGGATTCTGTTGGTGCTCAAGTAACGTGCGTAAACTTGCATTTTGGACCATGTTAACAAAATAAAAAGGACCTCTTGTTGTGGCATTCTTTGAGGGAGACCTATTATGTACAGCAGTGGACGTTAAATGACTGATGGATGGAATAAAATATTATTATAATACCTCACTTTCAAATCTTTTTCTCCTGATGCTATCACATCACAAACTTATATAGGTAAGTTTGGACTTAGAATGAACGTCTATACACAAGATTAAATTTATTTCTTCATGCTTTTTACAATCCAAATCTGTTCAATAGAGTGTTATGCCCTATTTTTTTCTGTTTGTTTAAAAAGAAGGTATGCCTAATTGATCTATCAACCATTAGCTGAATGGATTGGGTTACAATCTGGCACACATGATTATACAGGTAGATAAAAATTTACGCAATTAAAAAATCCTTTGTCCGCGAAAAATTAATTGATCGCTTGAAGGATTGAAGTATCGATATTGATACTTTTTACGCCCTTCCCTAGCAATGTCCGCCATTTTCTGTTCAAAGACTTAAAAATGACACGGTAAATTTGTAGGTAGTAATTTCTTCTCCTTCTGTTTTCTACCTGAAGGCTCTACATCGTCCAGCGTCCACTGCTACGTCAAAGTTGACTTTTGACAAATATTGACATAAATTGAGGTGCCGTGAGCCGTGCAGTACTATATAATGAAATGTAAAAATTGAGATCATCCTATTTTAAAATGTTTACTCGTTCTAGATATTTTTTCACTAAATCATTGCCTTTACGGGTCTGTACTTTATCTAACCAATTACGTAAATAATAATTAAAAATCAGTAAAATTGTACATAACCTTACCATAATATTTATTGTTCTCAGAATGTTTTTAACACCGAATATCAAAACAATGCTCGCGTATTGTATAGTATAACAGCCAGTCGAGGTCGATCAACGACTCCACTTAATACTATTGTTATGTTTGTTCCACAACAAGAGGTAAGAAAGTATAATTTGAAATATCCACATTTAGTCTGAAATTATTTTATTGTGTAAATATATCTTCAATTTTTTTAATAGTTGGTTTACGACTCATCAGCAATCATCGAACTGCATAATATAAAAAGATTACTATCTACAAATAGTAATAATATAAAGATATTACTTTACTATCCCCAATGTACGTTAGCACATGATAAAATGGTTGACACTATATTATATAGCAGATTACCTCAGTGAACAAGTGCCTCATTTTGCCTTATTTCAGAATTTTCCTTAATATATGATTTATGTTGTATTACAGGCATGGATTGTAGAGCGTATGGGCAAATTTCATAGAATACTAGATCCTGGTCTGAACCTCTTATGGCCAATTGTGGACAAAATTAAGTATGTGCAAAGTTTAAAAGAAATAGCCATAGATGTCCCTAAGCAAAGTGCCATAACATCTGACAATGTCACTTTGAGTATTGATGGTGTGCTTTATTTACGTATTATTGATCCATATTTAGGTAAGTTTATTTATTTTTCTTGTAACAAGTTTTCAAAGGACTAACTTTTTTTTCTAAATGGTTTTACCGCATTGAGGAGTTTAAGATATGCCATAATTAATGAAAGCTGTTTTTTATATATTTTATAATGGCGTAGAAACCACCATTCACCATCACATGGCAACCGCTTTTACCAGTAACCACTAACTCATGAGAGGGGCCAAGTTAGCCAAGCTACTAGCCATTATGAAAATTTACCACTATAAAAACAGGCATGGGATGTGCAGCTTTTTACTATAGAGCAAAACACCTCAAGATGCTTCATTGCTCTGACTAGTTAAGAAATAAGAGGCAGTATAGAAGGTCTGTCATTGCAATCAAATCTTGTGCTGTTTCCTGCTCCTAGTATTTAATAATTCATAAAACAATTTTTTTTTTTTTGACGGGCCTCGTGGCTTAGTCGGTATTATAATTGACATCCGTGCATGAGGTCGTGGGTTCGATTCCCACTCAGGACAATTATTTATGTGATGAACACAGATATTTGTACTGCGTCTGGGTGTTTTATATCTATTATATGTATGTATTTACAAAAAAAAAAGTAGTATATGTATTATATCCATAATCTGGTACCCATAGCACAAGCGTTAAGCTTAGTTTGGGACCAGGCGACGTTGTGTGAAAATATCCGTGAATATTATTATTATTATTTTTATTATCAAAAGTTGTTATATGTACATGTAATCATGAAATATTATAATGTCTAAATTATCAATTTTATTTTAGCATCATATGGTGTAGAAGACCCTGAATTTGCCATTACACAACTTGCTCAAACCACTATGCGTTCAGAACTTGGTACAATTTCACTAGACAAAGTGTTCAGGGAGCGGGAGTCTTTGAATGTATCCATTGTGCATGCTATCAACAAGGCCAGTGAAGCTTGGGGTATCACATGTCTTCGTTATGAAATTCGTAAGTAGATTTTTATATAACATCGGAATTGTAATTGAAATATTAAACTCAACTGACCATGTTAAGAATAGAACACTTAGGATTGGCATTAAGGTGCCCCGTAAAAAATTTGGCATATGTTTGCTTAAGACATCTAATTTTTGACATAAGACTACTAGTGTTTTAATTACATATTGTGGAGTACTGGCCCATATGCCATCATTAGTGGTTTAGTACACATTATTGAACTGTTTAATGTTTACAACATACAAGGCTTTTGCAAAAAAAAAAATGCCACTGTCTATATATTGGCACTAGAAAGTAAGCTTAGAGGTTGCATGATATAATTATATACACACTATTATTCATTTTTATTTGCCTCTGGTAGCAGAACTAGCATTATTGTGAGTTAAGGGAGTCACAGAGATTACGTATGACAATAGAAAGCTCAGTTGCATTGTCTATGGATACTAATGTTACACAACATAAACATAATGTAGGTTGATTCTTAACTTAATTGTTTATCATATTTTTAGCCTCCAATGAAGAGGCCATTCATAAATTACGTTATACTAAACTGCTATATTTTTGACCTTAATTTTTGTGCTCCTCTGCAAATATTATATCACTAAAACTAGACCAGAGCCAGGTCAATGTAGAGAGGATTGCGAGCGTATCTAGTAGGGTAGCAAACCTTATACTCAGAATAACCAAACGGTATTAGTTGAAGGTCATACAGGTTTACGCACCGACCTCGACACACTCCGACTACGTGGTGGAGGCCCTATATGAAGATATCTCGACGGCCATCCACTCGTCTAAAACCTACTTCACGGTGGTTAAGGGAGACTTTAACGCGAAACTAGGCAAAAGGACAGACAATGAGCTGAAAGTGGGGCACTATGATTTCGGGCAGAGAAATCACAGGGGCTAGATGCTGGCTGATTTACTGGAGAAGGAAGGCCTCTACATGATGAATTCCTTCTTCAGGAAGCAGCCCCAGCGGAAATGGACCTGGATAAGCCCTGATGCTTCAGTAAGAAACGAGATTGGCTTCATATTGTCGGACAAACGACATATATTCAATGATGTCTCAGTGATCAGCAGGATTAAAACTGGGAGTGATCACCAACTAGTCAGGGGCATCTTGAATATTAGCACGAAAGTCGAGAGGTCACGCTTGATGAAGTCCACGACCAACACCTGCCCAATACCAGAACCCCGAGAGCTTTCAGCTCGAACTACAAAATCGCTATTTTTCACTTTGTGTTTAATACAAAATCGCTTCCAACGTGAAAAAATGAGTCCGAATCAGCGAGCGATTTGAACAGCAAGTTCGTGCAAACTGTCCACGCGGTCGGGTCCACCTACTTCAAGGCCCGTCGCGTTAGTAGGACTCGTGAACTCTCGGACCATACTCTCACGCTCATGGAAAGGAGAAAAGAAATGACAGTCCAGTCTTCAGCCGATTGGTCCTGCCTGAGACGGTTAAACAGACAGATCTCCCAGACTGTGCGACACGATATTCGCCAATTTAATGATATCCGCATTAAAGAGCCGATAGAGCGGAATCAAGGCTCGAAAGTGTTCGCCAGAGACAGAAAGTCTGTCGGCCAAAGCCAGTTGACTAAGCTGAGGCCCAACGACGGCACTGTCATTTCATCCCGAGATGAGATCTTGAGAGGTCCACCAGTTCTATGGACAGTTGTATAGATCCCAGAGTCCTGTTGTCGGCTTGGTCCAAGATCCCAGATCCAAGCTAACTCGGCACTTTACCAAAGATATCCCGGACGTCAGCCTGTACGAGATCAGAATGGCTCTCAAACAACTAAAGAACGGAAAGGCACCGGGAGACGACGGAATCACCACGGAGCTTCTGAGAGCAGGCGGAAAGCCGGTCTTAAAAGCTCTTCAGAGGCTGTTCAATTCCATCGTTCTCGGGGGCGACGTTCCAGAGTCGTGGACCAGAAGCGTGGTGGTGCTGTTCTTCAAGAAAGGTGACAGAACCCTCTTGAAGAACTATAGACCCATCTCGCTCTTGAGCCACGTCTTTAAGTTGTTTTCGAGGGTCATTATAAATCGTCTCACGCACAGGCTTGACGATTTCCAGCCTCCCGAACAAGCCGGTTTCCGAAAAGGCTATAGTACCATAGACCACATCCATACGATACGCCAGATTATACAGAAAACCAAGGAATATAATTGGCCTCTGTATCTGGCGTTTGTGGACTATGAGAAAGCCTTCGATTCGATCGAAACTTGGGCGGTGCTGCAGTCCCTTCAGCGGTGCCAAATTGACTATCGGTACATCGAAGTGCTGAAGTGCTTGTATAGAAACGCCACCATGTCAGTCCGTGTTCAGGACAGGAGTACGAAACCGATCCAACTGCAGAGAGGTGTTAGACAGGGAGACGTTATGTCCCCGAAACTCTTCACCGCTGCATTGGAAGATGTCTTCAAGCTCTTGGACTGGACCGGATTCGGCATCAACATCAATATGCCGACGACATCGTAGTCATGGCAGAATCGCTGGAGGACCTTGGCACCATGCTTAATGATCTCAGCAGGGTTTCCCGACTAGTGGGTCTCAAAATGAACATGGACAAGATGAAAGTCATGTCTAATGTCCATGTCATTTCAGCACCGGTCCTAGTCGGGAGTGCGCTTTTCGAAGTTGTCGACCACTGTGTCTACCCGGGACAAACAGTCCAGTGAGGTAGGCACAACTTCGAGGAAAAGGTCAATCGACGAATCCAACTCGGCTGGGCAGCGTTCGGGAAGCTAAGGAAGATCTTCTCGTCCAATATTCCGCAGTGTCTGAAAACGAAGGTCTACGACCATTGTGTGTTGTCAGTGATGACATATGGAACAGACACGTGGTCTCTGAATGTTAGCCACATCGCTCGACGAACCGACAACCGTTGGAAGAAAGGTTCTCGAGTGGCGACCACGTATCGGACGGCGGAGCGTAGGACGGCCCCCCACCAGATGGACCGACGATCTGGTCAAAACCGCGGGGAGTCGTTGGATGCGGTCGGCACAGGACCGCTCGTTGTGGCGTTCTCTTGGGGAGGCCTATGTCGAGCAGTGGACGTTGAAAGGCTGATGGATGGATAGAAACTGCGTATGTCACATTTGCTTAGACCTTTGAGGTGCTGCCACATAGTTTGTGAATGACCAATAGGTACTCAATTTTTTTTTATAGTAGCCACAAAGATGATCTTTAGTTATTTGTAACACAAGCCACAACATAAACTTATTTAGGTGTTAATACTTACAGTTCTAAATTCAATCCTATCCCAGGCACACATAGCTGGAGAGTATACCTTTTTTTTGTTTAGGCGGGAAAAAATGTACCTAACCGCACACCCCATCGTTCGGGGCAACAAACAGTGAAACAGGGTAGTGTGGGTGGGCAATATACCTGCCTTAAATCATTGTAAAAATGTACTAAGACACAATACCTGGCTGTTAAAGGTGACATAAAGCTGCCGACTCGCGTGCACGAAGCTATGCAAATGCAAGTGGAGGCAGAGCGAAGAAAACGAGCAGCAATTTTGGAATCAGAGGGTATTCGAGCAGCAGATATTAACGTTGCAGAGGGCAAACGCCAATCTAGAATTTTAGCATCAGGTAATGTAAATGCAGTTTAGTGCACTTTTTCGTTTAGTTTTCCTTTTGTTCGTATATTATTCTTAGAAAATAAAGAAAAAGCAATATTTTCCTAGAAAGCATCCTATGCTTGTTTCACCTACTTTGCTTTTCTACAAAATTTGTGTCATTATTCATTAAAAAGTACTATTTATCTTTTCTTTTTCCTTCTACTAGTCGCTTTATTTGTTGATTTTCTATATAGCAAAAATATAGTCAAATTTTTTTTTCTATTGCTTGTAGTGGCAGACGAGCCACGGCCCATCTGATGGTAAATGGTAACCGTCGCTCATGGACTCAACTATACCGAGAGTTGTCAAGCCGCTGCTCACCATTTCATTTCACAGATATGAAATGAAAGAATAAACGGCTATCTCCTGCTACAGCTAAAACGCAACGATGTGCTTCATGACCGGTCACACAGGAGATGGTGGTACCAACCCGCTCGGGCCCGATAGCAAGTGAGTACTCTCACTTGGTACCCAGCCCTACCACCAGTAAAATCTCATGTTTTATCGATTTTCAGAGGCCGAAAAGCAGGAGCAAATAAATAAAGCATCCGGTGAAGCACAGGCAATGCTCGCGGTTGCAGAAGCGAGAGCTCGGGGCCTGAAGCTAGTTGGGAGTGCACTTTCAGAAAGAGTAAGATATACTATTCTTTACCGCTCATATACATCTTTATGTTCCGTCAACAATGGGAAGGAAATTACTATTAAACCACATGTTAATTGCACGCCTCTCATAAGGGAAGCGTTGAGGTGTGTACTATTCTCGCTTCACGCAGAACAACTGATTTTTCAAACTTAGTGTCTCTATTTATCATATATTTCACTTGTAAAATAATATTATATACACATATATCAAGAAAAAACACTAATTTTAACACTCATGATATCTTTGATGCCATTTTTGTTAAACATTTTTATTTTTTAGCATTTGACATGCTCCGCCACTTTTTAAAGTACAAATTTTTGTGAATAAGGAAAATGAGATTTTTTGTACGAGCGGGGAGATCTGTACGATAGCTCAGTGGCCATTTTTGTTATTTAAACTATTTAAAAAACTATACATTAAACACAAAGTGAAAAATGTGAAATCGAAAATAACAGTCAGGGGCAGGATTTGAACCTGCATCTTCTGGATGCCGTCCAGATGCTTTACCAATTCAGCCATCCTTTTTTTTTTTTTGTTATGGCGGGAAAAAATGTTCCTAACCGCACACCCTATCGTTCGGGGCAACGACCAGGGTAGTGTGGGGCCTGCACAGCAATCAAAATGTAAAGCATCTGGATGGTATCCAGAAGATGCAGGTTCAAATCCTGCTCCTGACTGTTATTTTCGATTTCACATTTTTCACTTTGTGTTTAATGTATAGTGCTAAGCATGTCAAATGCTAAAAATATATATAAAAATATCTAAATATTTAAAGGGTTTGCGTCATTATTAGGTAAAATCTTAATTGTAAAATTAAGTTTACCTGGTCAGTATAATGTATGAAAATGGTTCCGACAGATGGCGCAGGCGTCACCCAAAGACGTTAAGTATGATGTGTTATCGAAATTAGCAGTCAGGAGCAATTGTCAGCATGGCTGAATTGGTAAAGCATCTGGACGGTATCCAGAAGATGCAGGTTCAAATCCTGCTCCTGACTGTTATTTTCGATTTCACATTTTTCACTTTGTGTTTAATGTATAGTGCTAAGCATGTCAAATGCTAAAAATATATATAAAAATATCTAAATAGTTAAAAAACTGTTTTAAAAAGTTCTGTCTTAACGTCCATGTGTTGTAGGTATGTTCGGATAATGTATGTTAACACGATAACGACCGAAATACTTTACTAATCGAGTCTTTTTTTTCTTTTACGATTCAGTATAATTACGAATAGAGTCCTATCACTTTTCACGGTCTGATTCGATGTGGATTAATTGTTATTAAGTAAACAAAAAAATTGTGAATATTTACGCTCGACTGAGAACTACTTGAACTACTTCTATAGACCAACATAGAAGTACTTCATGAAATTAGCGCTAGATGGCGTATAAGACATGATAACCTCATTAGTACTTTTTAAAATAAGCGCTATCTATGTGATTTATTGAAAACTACTTAGTAAGACCAATACATTATTAGTTACATAACAAATAATCAATTTTATTGTGAAGATTATGAGGCGTGCACTTTTGGATTTTCCAAAGTATTTTATCCTAGTCCCATGACTGTCGTGAAAAGTTTATCCCAAAACTTTTGTGATAGTGAACATAGTATATTCTTGTCATATTTTTTTCCAAATGGAAACTGTATGTACCCACTGTGATAAATCTGTTAGATGCGGTAATATTAAAATCCGTTCCATAAATGAAACAACCCTTTCTTTGTTGCAGGATAGCAAGCATGCTGCATCATTAACATTAGCAGAGCAGTATGTATCGGCGTTCAATAAGTTAGCCAGGACGAATAACACACTCATATTGCCAGCTAATGCTGGAGATGTTTCCAGTCTAGTAGCTCAGGTATTTTTTAATCTACACATTTACATAGTATAACGTAGCTTTGAATCAGGGATGAGGTTATGAAATTTCGATAATAATAATTATACCAGTTTCGGATACGGTAACGGATACGAAATTATTTCGGATTATCCACTAGTTTCGTTTACTAATATTAGATTTTTAAAGAATTATAAACAAAAATAAAAAATGTCTTGTTACCGACTAAGCAATAGAAGTACTAAATAATGCTGGGGACGTGCGCTTGTATGTCGGTTCAGCCCGGCAAAAACAATAACCTGTCATAATTTTAGACTCAGCCCCTCTCCGAAATTATTAGATACATATATTGGTTACGATTTTTTTTATTCCAGATATCCGGTAGTTTTGTGTATTTCCCTGCTTTGAATTGAACAACTGACTAAACAATTTAAAATTATTTACAGGCAATGTCAATATATTCAACAGTGACAGCACACAATGCTCAAGCAATAAAAACTCAAACTGACGCGACAGACATAGCGTACGAAGATCCTCTAGTCAAGATTAATGCATTAGCAGATAAAAAAGGATCCACATTGTCAGGCCAACCGTTAATAAATGAAGACGATAGTTTGGCCGAATATTTCTCAGACGATGAGGAAAGAACAAAAGCATTACAAGCGCAAAAAGAAAAGAAAGATCATTTATATAAGGTAGAAAAAGATACATAGTTGTAATAAATTTAAATCAAATAAAAATATCTGTCGTTGTTATAAACTTCTTGGTGTTTTGTGGTGAGTCAGACTGTAGTTATGAATTGAAACTAAATGGTATCTCATAATAAGCATTTATTTTCCAATAGAGCCAGTAATTGCTCTCCCCTCGAGCGTAATATGTGGGTAGGTGTGCTCATAACGCTGTATAAAAACGGATTGGGGACACTAAGGTTTAAAAAACCTATAGATATGACAATTAGCTGTTATAAAAACTACAAAAAATAAACATTTTAAATATCAAAATCTAAGTTTTTACTTATTGTACTGACTAAATTATCCTAAGTCACGCCTATGACGTTCAAATAAGGAATGATGCGACATTACCATTATACCTTTTTTTTGTTTAGGCGGGAAATGTTGCTAATCGCACACCCTGTCGTTCGGGGCAACGAACAGGTTAGTGTGGGACCCTCACCCACTAAATAAACCCGCTGTGTGCCGTCTCTCCGCCTGTTAAGACGGACCACTGGTACTGTGTTGGATTATTTCAGTGGTATTATCATTACCTAGAATTGTATATTTTACGTCACATGGAAATATAACAATATCTTATATATAAGATACAATTATAAATAAATAAATACACTAATGACGAGACAGAAAATGTCATCAAAAATGGTCTTCTAAAAATATAATTAATAATATATACAACGTTCATCTGTTTACAATATCTAGAGATTTTTTTCTAGTTTAACCAGTCTTCTTGCGTGTGGTTACTGATTACTGTAATAGCTGCCAATATTGAATAAGTCTGATGAATGTGGTTATTAACAATCGATTGACCTAGACTTTGCCCGCGACTGCGCCGCAGACAAAAGCTAGTTTTAAGTCCAATCAATAACTATCAAACATATTTTCTCAAATATCTTCTAATAATATATGTACATACATAGACATTGCTCTGTTACAGCTTTATAATAAAAATATCAAGTATGTAATTGAGCGCTTGAGGTTATTTAGTGATGCTTAATGATCCCTAATAGGATATAATCACACTAATAGTCATAATTTTACAATATAGCCTCAAATATGCCACAAATTATTTAAAATTGCAAGTAAAATATAAAATAAATTAGAAAATAATATATTTTTAACTATCACCCCTATTACCTATGTTTATATAAACTGATGACTGTAATCATTATAAAAATAGCTTATGATTGATTGCATTTTAATTCTACAACACTCTTATTAATATTTATTACACTATGCAAATTTTATTAAACTGTAGGTATAAAGCGTCGTATAAGATGAAAGTAGCGCGACGAGAAAATGTCAGACGTAAATGTATACCTACGCGTATTTCATTATACTATTTAAAAAAAAATTTAAGTCGATCACAAAGCTCCCCAGATAAGAGGCCATTCGAAATAAAACTTACAGCTTTTTAAATCAATATATTATTGTATTCCCTTACCTATTTTGTTAAGGTTTATTTTTACAATTTAAATCATATCTTATACACATTTGGTGTGTAAGTGACATTGTACATTTTGATTTTCTTGACTATGTTTACGCAATTTAGCTTAAATAGTAATTCTATGTTTATTTAAAACTAGTGCCTACATGCTCCTTGCCGCATACCATCACTTTAGTTATTTACCTTTCCATTAATATCCATAATTTATGTATGATTTTTTAGCATTTCACATGCTTAGCTATTAATAAAAAGAAATTTTGTGGAAAGGAATGCTCTAAACATTCCTTTATAATTAGCAAAATTTTAACTTGCCTCTCTTACGTCTTAAATTTGAATCCGGGTAATACCTAATTATTTTTGTTGTGAAACTATCACAAGCCTTGTTCAGAATCTTTAAATCCCACATAATATGTATCTTAAATACCATTTATCGAAAATGTATTCATTTGTTTTCCCACAAAATTTAGTTTTAATAATTAGCTTGAGAAATGCTAAAAGATAATTTGTATTTGTAATAGCGCAAACGTGTCGTACAATTTTTTTTTCAATAATTAATCTTACCATATAGAGATGCTGTATGCAAATACAGTTTCGATAGATGGCGTGGATGTTAATAAGATACAGGAACAAAGGTTTGTTTGTGCCCAGCAGCCAGAGTATATATACCCTTGCCCCCCGGATTGGATGTAAGACTAATGTTACTTTCATACATTCTTTATATTTCGGTTTGATTGAGATGTATGCTACTATATGTTTGGTACTTATATTTACGAGCCAAATATAAATACATATATGGCAATATTTCTTAAATTGTACCTATACTTATCTCCTGATGAATTCGCTATTTTTGTTATTTAAAGTTGCCTATTCTTGCCATATTAGGAATTATGATATTTTAACAAATTTATCTCTCTGGTTAAAGTAACTGACTGTTCCTTCCTCGGGTTGATTCTTCGGATGCGCTGCCATTTTATGAAGACTGAGGTAAGACGCCGATTGCTCTGTGCCATCGAATTTTCGTAAATGTATCTAGAAAAAATATAGATTGGTTAAGATTATTTAAAAAAATATATCATCTACAAGTAATTTCACAGTGGTACATTATTGAAAACTCAGACTAACTTAAAAATATAGATAGAGCATTACGAACAATCCAGTGAAGCCAGAACTATGCCAAACTTATAATTACACGCGCTCGCTCACATTAATACAAACAAAACCATGCCCAAACGAACATAAACTACGAGTGTTACCAGAGTATGATTTAAAAAAAAATGCCCCAAATGACTCGACGATTTTGTAAGTTCGTTACGTACATGAATACGTTGTCAGCGCGATAATATTACCTATATGATTTGCTGTAAACTGACTTTATTACTTTTACTTCCTATCTGTTTTAAACATAAGACATAAAAATTAACCCAAATTAGAGAGATTATTTCTTTTCGGTGACAACACTCACATACACGTCTGTCAAAAAGTGGCTTCACTTTTTAGTTGACAATGCGGTCTTTATTTTTTAGTTAGAATGAATTAATACTATTATTCTGAATGAATACTATAAATGATCAATGGCCTGTTATATCACACTACTCAGGGTCCGTAGAATTATATCGTATCGACATCGTATTGTGATTAGTAGAGAAACCGACGCTTGATGTCGCAATAATTCCTCGGTCAATCACGGTGATCTCTCAACCAATCACAGTGAGACGATGCGATATGTCGATACGTTTTAGTGAGAAACATTCTAACGCCCCAGATGTGGCATGTGGGTATTTGTTTCAAGTTTTTCTCCACTCACAATTATATTATCATCTACCTACTTCATGGTCATTAAACAACTCCTACAGCAGCCGTAGAACAGAATAGAGTTGAACTTTAAACACAAAGTGGAAAATGTGAAATCGAAAATAACAGTCACGAGCAGGATTTAAACCTGCATCTCCTGGATATCGTAATGTACGTAAATACTTCCGACAGATGGAGGCGTCACCCAGAACGTTAAGTATGAATGTGTTATCGAAATTAGCAGTCAAGAGCAGTTGTCACGATGGCTGAATGCAGGTTCAAATCCTGCTCGTGACTGTTATTTTCGATTTCACATTTTCCACTTTGTGTTTAACCCATATATGCCCAGAACTTTTTTTAACCCCGATTTTTATAATTTTTACCACCATTAGTAATCACTAATAAGGGTAGTAATAGTAATTGGAGATTTTCAGTTTGTTAAGTAGGTTTTTTTCAGTGGGTCGATAACGACCCAATGGGCATATAAAGTCGTCCACTAGTATGAAAAAAAACAAGCGATATAAAAATTCAGTATAATGTTAATCAGTCTTTAGTTGGAACTTTGAAGTAATCAAATTATGCAGTTTAACAAAAATAAATATCAATAGACCATTATGCATGAAATGCTGCAAAACATTTATCATGTAGATTGACGTTACATTTGCGGCATTTTTTTATAGTTTTATTTTTACACATTGCACATCTTTTTCTGACCTGACCGGTGAGAATAATATGTTGAGCTGAATGTTTTCTAATAGAAATTGGTACATTTGTCCTCACTTGTTGACATGGCCCTGACTGAGATTTTATATTTCCATATTTCAGGAGTAAAGATCTTGCAATAGATCTACGAAATTCTAAGGTATTTACATTAGCCGCTAAAGATTTGGCCAGCAAAGTACTGTTATTGATAACTACGTCAATCAGCCACATCAATAGGGGCATATACCATTTTTTACCTCTAATGGCAATCCGATAAACTCCGACATTAGCATCAAGTCTATCAACTCCACCCATAAATCGATTGTACTGATGTACAACATTAGGTTGATCTATATCAATTTTTTGTTTGGCAGCAAATGAATATCGCCGTGCCTTCTGAACAGGGTGCACTCCAAATTCATTAGATAACATCGTGACTACGTTGTTGTCATTCCATCTTACGGCGCAAATATTATCATGAATATCCAATTTGTAATCATAAAACCCTCTAGGCTGCTTTTTGCAATATTTTACCTCCATTAGTGGACACTTGTCAACTCTGTTTTGACGAACCGTTCCAGTGATTTTCACATTTTTTTCTTGCAAAACATTTAGTAAGCCAGGAGATGTAAAAAAATTATCACAATACACAGAAAATTGTGTTTCAGGGTATTCGTTCTTGATAGTATTCGTCAATTTGGTAACAACGTGTTCTCCTAGTCCAGTATCTCGTACTTCAGATCGTCCCTCATATAAGTCAACTTGTAAACAGTACCCTAAACGAGTCGCTGCCACCCATGCTTTGAATCCAAAACGTATGGGTTTGCCATGAATATGTTGCTTACAGCCGTGACGCCCATAATACGGTATCATCGACTCATCGATACTGAAGTTTTTTCAATGGGAGCATATGTAAGAAATTGTGTTGAACAATGGCCGAATTTTTGCCATTTTATCACCTATGCGTAAGTTGCTGTTATCAGCAACGTGAAAGTACCTAAAGATTTCTTCAAAGCGATTACGCCTCGTGGATTTGGAAACCAATACATTGTGTGTATCTTCGTTTGCCTCCCAATACATACGTCGTCGCGGTAAAGGGGCGTAACCGCTAAGAATTAGTATACCTATGAAGCAACTCAACTCATCCCCCGAAAGACTAAAATTATAATTGTGCTTTTCAACAGCGTACATGACAGTGTGCCTGACTATGAATCTTATAACGTTTTCGTTAAAAAATAATTCAAAGAATTCTATTGGCTCACTTTCTTTAGTGATTGTGAGTAGAGCTCGTGGCGGTGGAGGTAACCACTCAATGTGTTGGGTGCAAAATTTCGTTTTATCCATTTGCGAGGTCTAGCGTTCCCTTTTTTATTACGCCGTGAATAACCACTATCCCGGCGTGCACTGGTGGACGGCACATTTGAGGAAAACTTTTCATCAGGATTGACGATGATTGCCGGTGTCACAACAGGACGAGACCTTTGTGACCTGCGAGACGTGGTACCTGATGCCGTAGAAATGGGGTCAACGTTTTGAGGACCAAGACTAGGTCTAACTGTCACCTCACCGGTAATTGTATCATCGTCATTATTATCTTCACGTTGTCGTAACACCATCTCTCCTGGCGCCAGTAATTGATGTCGGTTCAGTCGATTTATGTTGTCACAATCCTCTTCTCCAGAGTCTCCATCCGATATAGTTCCATCGCACGGCGGATCTATGTAAACATCGATGCCCTGGATATCTTCATCGTCGTCGAACGCCTCAAGAGCATCAGCTATTTCGTTTATAGAGAGCACGCGCCGAGACCTCAAAACAAAACACAATATGAAACATAATATGTGCCCACGGGGTCGTTACCGACCCAAAGAAAAATATCAATTGATTGTAAATAGAAAAATATCCTTTATAACAAAAATAACATCTATATGTCTAAAAGAGATATTCAATTTACTATAAAAACAATGTTCACAGTGAAATAACATAATATAAACAAAACACTTACATTTATATCCGATTGGTAGCAAAATTTTTCTAGAAATAAACAAGTATGAACTTGCACGCTTATTTGTCACTAAGCAATCGCAATGAGCAATAATAATTAAATGTACTTCAAAATTGTTCTTTAACGAATCAAAAGATGGCACTTTACTTAAAATTAATACAATAGCTAGATCTCATTATGTATCAGAAGTGATGTAGTACTTTTGGGTCGATATCGACCCTATGGGCATATATGGGTTAAGGTATATGGCTAAGCATGTGAAATGCTAAAAATATATATAAAATTTTCTAAATAGAGTTGAACTTGCTTGTTTCCTCAAATGGGTATCTTAAAATAACTACTATAAATTTTAGGTTTGTGGGTAGTAATGGGTGTCCGTTGTGCTTTAATACGCGCCACACAAATTTACATCCGTAAAGTGAGCCTTAGACCGTGATCGGCGGTTGCTCCGAGAAGCGTACACTGTGACAAATCTCGTTGCTAACATAAGTCACATAAAATTAAGTGGCGCGTATTTTTCCTAAATAAGGGGTAGATAACACATTATCGTGGACAAATTAAACTTACCATTAAATTTTATACTATTGACAGATGTTAACATTATTTTCACCATTTACTTTCTTTTTTTGGTAACATCCTGCTTATGCTCGGGCCACACTGACGGGCAACGTCCATGCCCGTCATCAGGATAATCATTACGTTAACGCGATAAATTGATTGGTCACACTCTTGAACGTTCAATCTCTTTGATGTACCACCACTGGAGTTATCGACTAACTTCAAACGACAATGTGAATGCCGTTGTAGAATTCTCGCGATAAGTCGTGGATACACCAACGTTAAACGTCCATAATCGCGATAATCGCGTTTCCCATTAGTGTGGCCTGAGAATAAAGGAAATTCCTTGTATCATGGTTATTTTACAAGTATACAATTTAAAAGATACAAACAACAACTGGACTCAGAACAACCATTTGTAGATCTTACAAAGAATTGTCCTGTGTGGTAGTCAAACCCACAATACGAAATGGGAGGTCTATTTCTAAACCACTATACAATATGTGCAGTAACAGGATATATATTATAACAACACACTATAACCTGATGACCGGGGAGGCGCAGTAACTTTATATGGGAAAACTAATTTCAACTAATGTGTATGATAAATTTTGCGTGACGGGTTGGTGGCACTACTCTAGCCAACCAAATAAGTAACATGTATGATTAATAAATCAAAAATAGCAATTACTAGAATAGACCATATTTGGATTTTGGTTAATCTTTTTCTTTTTATATTAATATCATAATATGAATGCTTTTAAAACTCAGTGTGTCTATAAAGATCTATAAGTAGTATAGCTATTTCAAGGAACATAATGTAAAATAAAATTGATACAAACTAATAAATGCAAGTTGACTTCATCACTTCTGCTTAAATAAGGAAAATTGCCACCACTCTTTAAATGTGCCAGTTTAGCGTGAGGATATGACTTGTATAAGTCTTCACGAACTCGAGAACTCAGAGCACATTCATCCCATACATCCACTACTGTGATTGGAATGTCAGTAAGCAATTGTGGTTGTATATAACATGGTGTGCAATTCAATGTTAGCCTTGATGCCAGTTCTGATTGTGTAAGAGATTCCAGCTGAAATAGAAAATTTATATTTAAATTTTATTGTATACAAAGATGTAAAAAAGTAATCCCTACACTTTGAACAGCATTTCTGGTGGTTATTACAATATATGCGTAACATGGATGTACATTAATACATTCATTTACTTCAACTCACAAAAATATTTAGCTATTACATATTAGTATTGTCACTGCACACCACTTAGGTGAGCCATGCTCAACCTGCCCAGCTTATGCAGCCAGCCATATATATAGAAATATCTAAATATTAACAGCATTTAACTATGGTGCAGTCCACAGCATATTAAAAACTTTTTGTGGCTTCTATAAAAAAAGGTACAGTATCACCAACTTAGGTATTCAGCTTTTTATTCTATTATTTCAGCTATTTACTTATTTTAGAAAAGAACAAGAGTATTTAATCTGTGTCTAATGCATGCAAATACTTTTACAAAGAAAATTACAGTAATAATTATAATTTTTTAATATTGTGTGGTATTTAAAGTGTAAAAGGAAAGATCTGGAATCATACTTTCTCAACCATGAAGTCAATGGATTCAGCCATTCTTCTGTCAACTTTGTCAGTAGTGAAATTGGCCATTAGCATTCTTTTCAGAACAAGTGAAGGTAAAAGCCAAAAGAGAGCTGCAGAATCATGGTATTCAAATACTGCTGTGTCAGTGAAAGTATTGCATAGTATTAGAGATGCAACACGTTGACAATTACTTGACAATTCTGCAAATTTTTGAGCTATGAATCCACCTATAAACATATTTAAGTCCAATTAATATTTTGCAAAATTAAAATAGCCATAGTATACATATGAAGTTGAAATAGGTAAAATACTATAGAACAGATTTTTAATATTTGTAAAATTTACTGTTTGTTACTCACCTAAAGAGGCACCAAAAATATGCACTTTATCAAGTTCAAGGTAATCGATAAGTCTTTTAAAACCATCACACCATTCTTTCATGTTCCAGTATGGAGGAGGTTCAGCTGCAATAACTCGAACACCACGTGAAGCTAGACCCATTACTTGTTTAAAAAACACGTCTGCAGTACCAGATACGGGCGGTAAACATATAAGAGGGCAATTTACTGATTTAGGACCACTGTCGAAAACCCTCCAGGCCTAAAATATTAAAACATTTTAAAAACTCCATGTGTTCTTGAATGTGTTGATAAAAAGAATGTTGGTTACATTGATAATGGACATTGATAAAGTTTGTTTACCTTGGAGCCATCTGAATCAACAACGATTTTCCTCAGAGGAATGCTGCTTCTAAAACTAAGATACTCGTTAGACTGTGCTAATTCACTAACAGAACTCATTATTATTTGAACAAAGGACTCGTAAGGAAACGTTTCAGTCTAAAAAAACTTAACGTAACGTGTTGAACCAGTGAAAGTCGCAATGCAAAATTTTTATTATACACACATCACAGAACAACAAAATTTACAAAATAGTTCCACTCACAGAGTACTTTTTTTATATTATTATTATGGCATTTAATTTAAATATGTATGACGTAGACTTTAGATCAGAGTAAGGAAACGGAAAGAGTAGAAAAATACTACAAAACCGTGTTATTTCAAAATCTTTACACTAAAGATGGCGCCGATAGAAGACATTGCTAGAGAAGCGTGTAAACAATATCGATACTGTAGTCCTTCAAGCGATGAAAAATTTAATTTTCACCCAGTCATAGGTTTCTTAATTGCGTAAAGTGAGCTAGTAGCTAGTCGTTGATAGATTAGACTTTTTTTAAAATAGACAGAAAAAGAAACGGCAATTGAACAGATTTGGGTTATAAAAAGCATACATAACATCACGCCTGCATCCCCGGTAGGCAGTGGTGTATTTTACAAACCTACGGTTCACCAGCTATGTTTAGATCCCACGTAATAGGGGGCGGGCCTATTGCCGTCTACCGGGCACATTTCCAAACTTTATAAAAAGCCTAAAGAAATAAATATAATCCTGGGTATAGACTTTGATTTTAAGCCCAAATATCTAGGTTTAATTGTGATGTGATGACATTAGGAGAAAAATATTTGAAAGTAAGGTATTACGATAACAAGTATATGTGAATGTGAGCAAAACCAAAGTAATGGTTTTTGAAAGACAAGAAGCCAGAATAGATGTTAGAGTAGCAATAGGAAAAGGTGTGCTAGAACAAGTGGATGAATTTGTATATCTTGGATGTGGATTCAGTCGGGATGGAAGGCACACCACTGATGTAGAAAGAAGAGTGAAAGCGGGAAATAGAGTGAACGGAGCATAGGGACAACTTCTCGGCAGCCACCACCTCATCCAGAAGGCACGTGTCGCAATACACAACGCAGTGCTTGTCCCAACGTTATTATATGGAAGCGAGAGTTGGGTATGTAAAAAGGAGCATGATAGTAAAATCAATGCGGTCGAAATGCGATCTCTGCGGAGAATCTGTGGAGTGAGGCTGACTGACCGCATACGTAAGAGAGCGAGTAGGTATGAAAGAGAGTATTGGTGTAAAGATGCGAAAGGGAATGCTCCGATGGTTCGGACATGTGGAAAGAATGCCGGACGTGCGGCTGGCTAAGAAGATATACAATGCGAAAGTGGAAGGATGTAGGTACAAGGGGAGACCGAGACTTACCTACCTAGACCAAATTGGTCATGTATTGAAGGAAGGTGGAGTCAGGAGTTACCGAAACCGGCGAGCGTGTATGAAGAGAGTTATGAATGTTGATGAAGCAAGAGATGTATGCAAGAATAGAGCCTCTTGGCCCTATGTTCTCTCTGCCTACCCCGCAAGGGAAAGGGCATGATGATAAGTTGTTATGAATATTTTATTTTATTCCATCCATCAACCTTTCGACATCGACTGCTGGACATAATAGGCCTCCCCAAGAGTGTCACAACGGACCGCTCTCCTTTTTTGTTTTCGCGGTCGAAAATGCAAGTTTACACACGCGCCTGGGATACCAACAGGATCTAGGGGGAGTGTAGGGCTCGATGCCACGCAGGCTTGCCTCTTGTGTCGAATTCATGCACCACAATATCGACTAAAACATGACCGCAATGCCTTCTTCCGTCATAAATGGGGCGTCAAGGGATTTTTTACAGATATTCTACATCGACGCTCCGACAACGAGCGGGCCTGTACTAACTGCATCCGGCAACGGCAGCAGGTCGTCAGTCCATGGTAGGAGGTTGTTCTACCATGCGCTCTTCGATACGTGATCGCCACTCTTTCCTCAACAATGTAGTCAGTTTGTCGAGTCGAGATGTGGCCTGCCCATGCATGTATTTTTCTGAAGGATGAAATTATTTTTAATTTTTATTTATTCTTTGAGATGTATCTCATTAAGCAATAATAACAGAAATGTAACAACAAAGAATTTATTGGGAGAACCTACCGTAGATAGGAAATAATTTGGTAATAGGAATCGAAATCCATGCGCAAATCTGAGCGCAGATGGCGCTATCGGCGAGATGGCCACTGTCAAATTGTAGTTGCGTTGTTAATCAGCGATATTGTTAAAATGTATAGTACTTACATGGAAGATTAATTGAAAAACGCTTTGCTGTGTAGCCATAAAATGTTTGCGACTATTCCCACTTATTTGTATTTGGGATCTTTGGGAAATAAATGTACACCGGGGTTATTACACATATTACTATATAATTCAAATTTACCAAATTACATTTTTGATCTATATTTTTGAAGTTATACTTCTTTTGGCGTGTTAGGGAAAAATGATGAGAGTAAATTTTTAGGATGCGCGCGCACACCATCACGAAAAACCGACACCCTGAAGTTAGCTATAGTCAACATTTTAGTTTTTTTGTGATCTTTAAAATAAACTTTATTTAACTATAGACGGAATTATAATTCGATTCCACATTTGACATTAGCTACTGTCATTTTGTAAAATAATGATACCACATATTAATAGTGTAGTGATGAACACAAAAATCGATAAACAATCGCGATTTATGTTTATGTAATCATAATATTGGTGTGCCATTTAAAAACTAAATTATTTATTTTTATTTAAATAAATACATAATTATTCATAATAATTATTTATTAATTAGTAACCGCTGCTTTATTTTATAAAAAGTTAATATTTTTGTATTTTATATTAAAAACAAAACTTATAATAAAAGAGCCTAGATAGTTTTCTGTATTGGCAACCCGTGCGCGCTCGTGCAGCTATCGCCATTTTGTTTATCTTGTCATTCGGATTCATTCTCCCAGTCTAACTGTACGTATATCTTGTTTCATTGCGAATCGATATTTTATTATTTTGTTGGGTTTTTCTTACAGTTTTGTTACGTTGTGTTTGTTGTTACGTTTATAGTTTCTTGTGAACTTTGAATGAATCTATTTGTTTTGGTTTTCCATCAAAATGGATCCTCAGCCAAGTACATCATAAAAAGACGCGGATGTTTTCTTGTCGTACGTGAAAAATGAAACTTCTGCGCAATTGGAGGCCTTTGAAGTTGTGGAAGAAAATGAATGTATGAGCAGTTGCTGACATATTGGGAATAACCTCACGCTCTGTTTGTAACGTTTTGAAGGAATTAAATAAAGGTGCGCCGCCAACTCCTCCTAAAAAAACTGGACCAAAGCGAAGTTTCAAAGATAAAATTGATGAATTTACATTCTCCGCAATACGAAGAATTGTTCATCAGCTCTTTTACCGCAATGAACCTCCAACCATTGCAAAGGTTAGTAAATCATTCAGACAGTATTATTTTATACCTACATCTTTTATATAAAACTAATGATTCCAAACTATTATAAAATTTATTATTTTAGACTTTACAAGTGATGAACGATGATCCAGAAATGCCCAAGGTTTCCAAAGACACCCTCAGAAAAGGGAGAGAGAGACGAGAAGGGAGACATATATATTATCAAGATGAAACTTGGGCGTTAGCCTTACCTGCGTTAATTTTGAATTTATATACATTTTACATTCAATTTAATAGTAATATTGAATGTTCATGTACTATATTTATTTTTAGGTCATACTGTAAAAAAAACTTGAGTGGACAAGAAAGTCACATCATCTCGGCAAGCGTTTTTGGAGGGACTGACCACTGGATTCAAAAATCCATCTGGAAAAGGCAAACGTCTCATAATTAGCCATATAGGTAGTGAAGAAGGCTTCCTGGAAGAGGGGCTCATTATTTTTGAAGCAAAGAAAAATTAAACACAAAGTGAAAAATGTGAAATCGAAAATAACAGTCAGGAGCAGGATTTGAACCTGCATCTTCTGGATACCGTCCAGATGCTTTACCAATTCAGCCATCCTGACAATTGCTCCTGACTGCTAATTTCGATAACACATCATACTTAACGTCTTTGGGTGACGCCTGCGCCATCTGTCGGAAGTATTTTCATACATTATACCGACCAGGTAAACTTAATTTTACAATTAAGATTTTACCTAATAATGACGCAAACCCTTTAAATATTTAGATATTTTTATATATATTTTTAGCATTTGACATGCTTAGCACTATACATTAAACACAAAGTGAAAAATGTGAAATCGAAAATAACAGTCAGGAGCAGGATTTGAACCTGCATCTTCTGGATACCGTCCAGATGCTTTACCAATTCAGCCATCCTGACAATTGCTCCTGACTGCTAATTTCGATAACACATCATACTTAACGTCTTTGGGTGACGCCTGCGCCATCTGTCGGAAGTATTTTCATACATTATACCGACCAGGTAAACTTAATTTTACAATTAAGATTTTACCTAATAATGACGCAAACCCTTTAAATATTTAGATATTTTTATATATATTTTTAGCATTTGACATGCTTAGCACTATACATTAAACACAAAGTGAAAAATGTGAAATCGAAAATAACAGTCAGGAGCAGGATTTGAACCTGCATCTTCTGGATACCGTCCAGATGCTTTACCAATTCAGCCATCCTGACAATTGCTCCTGACTGCTAATTTCGATAACACATCATACTTAACGTCTTTGGGTGACGCCTGCGCCATCTGTCGGAAGTATTTTCATACATTATACCGACCAGGTAAACTTAATTTTACAATTAAGATTTTACCTAATAATGACGCAAACCCTTTAAATATTTAGATATTTTTATATATATTTTTAGCATTTGACATGCTTAGCACTATACATTAAACACAAAGTGAAAAATGTGAAATCGAAAATAACAGTCAGGAGCAGGATTTGAACCTGCATCTTCTGGATACCGTCCAGATGCTTTACCAATTCAGCCATCCTGACAATTGCTCCTGACTGCTAATTTCGATAACACATCATACTTAACGTCTTTGGGTGACGCCTGCGCCATCTGTCGGAAGTATTTTCATACATTATACCGACCAGGTAAACTTAATTTTACAATTAAGATTTTACCTAATAATGACGCAAACCCTTTAAATATTTAGATATTTTTATATATATTTTTAGCATTTGACATGCTTAGCACTATACATTAAACACAAAGTGAAAAATGTGAAATCGAAAAATCGAATTGGTAAAGCATCTGGACGGTATCCAGAAGATGCAGGTTCAAATCCTGCTCCTGACTGTTATTTTCGATTTCACATTTTTCACTTTGTGTTTAATGTATAGTGCTAAGCATGTCAAATGCTAAAAATATATATAAAAATATCTAAATATTTAAAGGGTTTGCGTCATTATTAGGTAAAATCTTAATTGTAAAATTAAGTTTACCTGGTCGGTATAATGTATGAAAATACTTCCGACAGATGGCGCAGGCGTCACCCAAAGACGTTAAGTATGATGTGTTATCGAAATTAGCAGTCAGGAGCAATTGTCAGGATGGCTGAATTGGTAAAGCATCTGGACGGTATCCAGAAGATGCAGGTTCAAATCCTGCTCCTGACTGTTATTTTCGATTTCACATTTTTCACTTTGTGTTTAATGTATAGTGCTAAGCATGTCAAATGCTAAAAATATATATAAAAATATCTAAATATTTAAAGGGTTTGCGTCATTATTAGGTAAAATCTTAATTGTAAAATTAAGTTTACCTGGTCGGTATAATGTATGAAAATACTTCCGACAGATGGCGCAGGCGTCACCCAAAGACGTTAAGTATGATGTGTTATCGAAATTAGCAGTCAGGAGCAATTGTCAGGATGGCTGAATTGGTAAAGCATCTGGACGGTATCCAGAAGATGCAGGTTCAAATCCTGCTCCTGACTGTTATTTTCGATTTCACATTTTTCACTTTGTGTTTAATGTATAGTGCTAAGCATGTCAAATGCTAAAAATATATATAAAAATATCTAAATATTTAAAGGGTTTGCGTCATTATTAGGTAAAATCTTAATTGTAAAATTAAGTTTACCTGGTCGGTATAATGTATGAAAATACTTCCGACAGATGGCGCAGGCGTCACCCAAAGACGTTAAGTATGATGTGTTATCGAAATTAGCAGTCAGGAGCAATTGTCAGGATGGCTGAATTGGTAAAGCATCTGGACGGTATCCAGAAGATGCAGGTTCAAATCCTGCTCCTGACTGTTATTTTCGATTTCACATTTTTCACTTTGTGTTTAATGTATAGTGCTAAGCATGTCAAATGCTAAAAATATATATAAAAATATCTAAATACAAAGAAAAATTGTGAAGATTACCATGATGAGATGAATAAGTACGCTGTAGACGAAATAGCAGCACAACATGGGATCACGGTTTTAAGACTGCCTCCTTACCATTGCGAGCTGAACCCTATCGAATTGACATGGGCGCAGGTAAAGGGGCATGTAGCTCAAAATAATAAAACCTTCAAATTGACAGACGTGAGAAATTTATTTGAGGAAGGCATTCAAAAAACATACGGCTACCGAATGGTCTAAATGCGTATCCCATGTTGTCAAAGAAGAGGAAAAAATGAGTAGGCTAGATATGTTAATTGACAATATCACAGACACATTTATAATAAATGTTACAGAAAGTGACAGCGATAGCGACGGCGATGACGGCGACGATTTATAAAATAAAATATTACCATAATACATCTATTTGTTTTATTTCTCATGTTCCTTCATGATCACATTTTTTATTTATTTCACACACAATTATTAAAGAAAACTCTCAGATCCTTAATAAAATTAATCGTCATAACTAAATTATCCGTTCAGAAATATTTAATTTCCTGATATACTTAGTTTCTCTTAAAGTAGTAGTTGTTTAGATATACTACTATAAACGAGAGGAATCGATCCGGAAATATTCCATTTCCGTATTGAACAATTTCGCAACGTCACTATTTAGTACCTGTCATAACGTTGCAACACTAAAATTGTCAAATCTGGAATCGAATTAAAAATCCGACTATAGATAATGCGTTATAATAAAACTTTCAATGTATTAAATACCTTTTTTCTATTGTTAGTGTCGTTTTTTCTACAAACGAAGAATAAGGCGAAAGATAAAATGTTTGAAAAGATTTTTATCTTGTTACGCTAAAGAAGTATAACTTCTAACGCGTGTACACAAGTACACACAATTGTTTTTTTAGCATTTGACATGCTCCGCTACTTTTTAAAGTACAAATTGTTTGTGAATAAGGAAGAGATTTTTTGTACGAGCGGGAATCGAACCCGCGTCTTTTCCAATCCGGGGAAGTGCTCTAAGCCACTGAGCTATCCTACAGACCTATTTGGTCATCCCAATTTCCTCATTACATTTGTCTTATGACCAACGCCATCTATTGGAATGCATTTACATGCATCAATCCAATATAGTAAGTTTAATTTTGCAATTAAAATTCATACTATTTGATGGCGCGATTTTCTAAACATTTTTTATCTATATTTTTTAGCATTTGACATGCTCCGCTACTTTTTAAAGTAGGTACAAATTACTTGTGAATAAGGAAAAAGATATTTTTTTGTACGAGCGGGAATCGAAATTGAGATGACCGAATAGGTCTGTACGATAGCTCAGTGGCTTAGAGCACTTCCCCGGATTGGAAAAGACGCGGGTTCGATTCCCGCTCGTACAAAAAATCTCTTTTTCTATTCACAAATAATTTGTACTTTACCAAATTCCAGTTTAAGAATTGTATGGAAATGACAGTTTTCTTCGGACATTTCGAATGTAACGGCGATAAGTAGGTACCTAAACGAAAACACTCCGTTACGATTGTTTCTTCCAAACAAAGAATATAAACCGTGGATAACTAAAGGATTAAAATTACGTTGTATCCGAAATCTCCATGGTGTGTCGACGGTCAGTAAACCTGAAAATTTTTCTCTAAAACTAAACTACCGCAGATATCGCAACTTTTGCAATAAATTATTGAAAAGGCTATTATAACATGTAGGTACACGAAAGGTGTGAATTTTTTAAAGCGCGTAATGACCTTCTTTTTTTATTTTAGGTGGGCAAAAATGTCCTACCACACACCCCGCTGCCCGGGGAGACAACGGGGTAGTGTGGGGCTCTCACCCAATAAAAACCCACCGTGCGCCCTCACCTGCCGTTGCTACGGCGGAACACGAGTACCGCGTCGGTACGACCGCGATCCGCAGGCGGCAGCCACTTCTGGCCGTCCGCGGAAGCCTACCGCGAAGGTGCGACGCCCAAGTGCGCGAGGCGTCGCTCAAGAGAGGGTGCCCGAAGGGGCTGCCGCCTGCGGATCGCGGTGAAACGACGCGGTACCCGTGATCCGCCGTAGTAAGGGCGGGTGAGGGCGCACGGTGGGTTTTTAGTAGGTGAGAGCCCCACAGTACCCCGTTGTCTCCCCGGGCAGCGGGGTGTGCGGCAGGACATTTTTGCCCACCTAAAATAAAAATAAATAAAAAAGGGCGGCATCAGGCGCATGTAAGCGCGCGCACGCCGCCCCGCGCGCCGGCGGCGAATCGGGTCCGCGAAGAAGGATTCCTCCCGGGCCCTCTCCGCCACCTCCTTCCGCGAGATGACAGCCTCGCAGAAGGCGGTGACCGCGGTCCAGGCCCTGTCACTGCCAACCATCGCTCGCGCAACGGCCGGCAGCGACAGGTCCACGCCTATGACTGCAACGAGTTCCCGGCGCTGCACATCCCAGGCCGGGCACGACTCGAGCGTGTGCTGCGCCGAGTCCTCGCCGCAGTCACAGTGGTGACAGCCTGGGGTCGTCTTCCTCCTAGCGATCATGTGCAGGTATTTGCCGAAGCAACCATGCCCCGACAAAACCTGCACCAACCGAAAGGTGAGGACCCCGTGCTGCCGCCCTGCCCATTCTTCCGAGATCGGCTGGAGCGCCCCCACGGTCCTGAGACCAGCCCGGGGCGTCTCCAGCCGAGACTTCCACTTTAGGACGGAGGCGCGACGGGCATCTTTCCGCCACGACGAGATTGCGCTCGGCGAGGGGCGGCTGCCCCCCGCCCGCGCCGTCGACGCCCACCGATAGACGTCGGCGAGCACCTCCGCCTCCAGATCCCACGGGGGGATTCCGGCCAACGCGCAGGTTGCATTGGTCGAGACCGTGCGGTACCCGCGTATTGCCCTGACCGCTACGACCCCCTGTGGACGCCACCGAAGGGCCCTATTGCGAGCGGCCAGGGACTCCGCCCACACGGGCGCGCCGTACAGCGCCATCGACCGTACTACCCCCGCGTAGAGTCGTTGACACGCGAGACTCGGTCCGCCCAAATGCGGCATCAGTCGCCCGAGGGCGGACGCCGTGCCGAGCTTTGGCGCAAGACAACACGATGGGCCTGAAGGCCGCGACTGTATTCGGAGACCGTCCCGGCTTCGGCAGGAGCACGAGCTTCCCCTCCTTCCAGCAGTCAGGGAACCGTCCGGACACCAGGCAAGCGCCGAACAGTCCCCTGAGGCGGGGCTCAAGGTAGTCGAGGACCAGGGCCAGTACTCGGGCGGGAACCCCGTCCGGCCCGGGAGCGGCACCTCTCCGCATACGCGCTGCTGCCGCCCCCATTTCCGTCGTCGTCACGGGTGGTACCTCCCCGTCGTCGAACGCGTAATGACCCTAAAGCTACCTGTAAAGTCGTAAAAAATATTACTCATTCTAATTGCTTTAAAAACTCAGAATGGAAGGCAGTGCAGTATTTTAGTGTGTCTATGTATGTATATGTGATGTGATAACTTTGTTAGACGTGAGGAGGTCCTCAGTTTCCTCATGAGTCTTATCCATAAGCCAATCCAAATAAAAACAGGGCAAAAAACTTAAAAAAGGGCAGTAAGAACTGCGCAAATCACTGAAGAGAATATACGCGGTACCAGTGGTTCGCCGAGTACGGGCGGCCTCGCCCGCATTGAGGGCGCACGGTGGGTTTTAAATGGGTGAGAGTCCCACACTACCTTGTTGTCTTCCCAGACAGCGGGATGTGCGGTAGATATATTTTCCAGGCGTCCATTGCACTTCAGAATCAATTAGTGGGAAATATGACTTAATTCGTTTATGCTGTGGACCGAGGACAGAAAAGCCGGTAAACTTAGATCAGAAATTTTGCGATTACCTAGATAACTGGTAAAAAAGGTGGCTCAAATTCTGTCATTTAATTGTTTAGAATTTTGCTCGATCTTAGGAACTCCTCAATTTTTGCTAGTGCCAAATGTTAATGATATGTGAGGATCTTTTGGTACGAATAAACAATAAAGAAAATAAGGTGGGGGTTTGTGCCTGCCGCGGTCTTACTCACCATACCTACGTAATAACAGTATGTACCTAGCGTTGTTTTACTCTGATTTTCTGTGAGAGGGTGGTACTTCCCCAATACGAGCCAGCCCATTCAACAAGGACAAGCAAGGCTCTACCACTAATAAATCTTCAGCATGTTCCGAGGAGCTTTCTAAGGGCCTTTTTCACTCATAATATCATCCATATAGCAAATGCATATTCTCTATTGCCTGAAGAAATGTAATATGGTTTCAGTGGCCCGCCAACAAAGGAGGAGAGACGGCACACGACGGGTTTATTTAGTGGATGAGAGCCCCACACTACCCTGTTCATTGCCCCGAACGACGGGGTGTGCGGTTAGGATTTTTTTTTTGCCGCCTTAACAAAAAAAAAGGGGTGGCCGACTTGATTAGAACAAAAATCTAGTTTTTATTTCTGAAACCCTGTGCGATCTATCACTTACACACTTATTGGAATTTTAAATAAAACGGTATACATATACCTACCAATATGTAGTATTGTGACTAATTTACGCAGACAGTTCTTTATATTTTTGCCCTACCGCGATCGACTGCACTAATAGCCACGAACGATCGGTCGATCGCGATCCACTGCTTGGCCACCCCCGGCAGAATGAACAGCACTGGGAGAGCACCAACCCTTATGGTTATGAAATTAGGTTTATAAGTAAGACTAGGTATTCAGCCCGCGACTCCGTCCGCGTAGACTTCAGAATATAAATACATCACTCTACGGCACAATTATATCTCTATGTAATAATAGCTATCCCACGACCATTATTCATTTTTCCGGGATCAAAAGTACCTATGTCCTTTTCGGGGTGAAGCCCCACTATATGCAAAATTTCATGATAATATTGGTTCTGTAGTTATTATATTGCAATAATTTGCGCCGGCACGCGTATACGTTATAACCACACTAAACTGAACTGCTCTGCGGTGCGTGGATCTGCGTCTCAGCATACGCCTAGACTTAGTCTTGTGATAACATTACACACAATTGCGCGTATACAAAAACTACATCTGTGTAGTGTCAGTGTATTAGGTACTTATAACGCGGCTTTTCCATAGAGATGTAATCGAGTGTCCATACTGTTTACTTTTAACTATACTATGACAGGTTTACAGAAACAACAGATTCTCATCCAAACATTCTGTTTATTATTTAATGTGTAATTAACATTCTTGTCGCAAATTTGCCCTACAATAATTTTCCAAACCACTTACTCTAACTTAAATATAACTAATGAATAAATTTTGGACAATTTTAGCCGAATTATAGAAATCATGTAGTTTGAGAATAAATGTTAACTATTTTATCGTGTTAATAAATAGTATCGCAATCGATGACGATAATTTACATAAAGACTAATAAGGAAATTTAGAAGCCAAAGATAAATGTAGTTTAAGTCTTAACAATAAAAATCGTACATTACAAATCTATACATATAATTTTAACTTAGTGCACACTAATCACTAAAATTAATATTTCCTTACTTTACATTACAAATAATTTCGTTAATGTATTACTAAGACATTATTTTATTTGTATAGCAATATTATATTTTGAGCAGGCTCCATGATCATTGATTATGTTGTCTCTGTACATATCAATTTGTCACATTCAAAAGATCGTAACTTCATCAACAATTTAAGAAGGTTATTTGAATTTCTAATCTTGATATAATTAAGAAATATTCAGATAATAAAATGGTCTTACTACATTTTAATGATAAACGTAATTACACACAAAATTAAACTAAATAAGATAAATAATCAGGCAATAAAGTTTAACAAATCACAGAATTATTATTTCTCATTAATACAAACAAAGTTAATAATTAATTGTGTAATTCAAATACATTCTAATATCTAACATATTTGTAATAATAAAAATGAGAATGACTTGAATTCTGTATAATAAATTAAACTATACAGCTCAGACAATTGATACTAACTTAAAAAACTAATATTTTCGACAATTAAAATATGCAGTAAACTGCAAAATATTACAAATGACATCGTTACTATGTGATACTTCAAAATTATATGAATACCTACCACAACAATAATAATTCCTGCTATAATTTTTTACGTGTTAATCTCTGATATATTTGTACTAGCTGTGTAGAATTTTGGGGTATTTTAGCCTGTAGAAAATATAGATAGAACAGTTCAGTTCAGTTTTTGTTGATGGCAAGTACGTGCCGTTACCAGATAGAACATCTCTGAAGCATAGAGAAGAATCATAAAGATTCAAATAGCCCATGAAAGGAGTTTACAGGAGTGGTCACTGATGGATAAAAAATATGTAGTGCAATAATACCTTATAATAATGCTCGAGACACACTAATGGGAAACGCCGTTAATTATCGCGATGATTTTGACGTTTACGTTGGTGTAGCCCCGAGTGCCACGGCTTATCGCGAGGATTCGACAGCGGCATAGCCGTTTGGCGTTAAGCGATAACTCCAGTGGTGTATGTCAAAAAATTTAACGTGCAACAAAAGTGTGGCCACCCAATTTATTGCGTTTTAACGCAACAATTTCCGCGATGCTGGGCATGACGCTGACATGACGTTTCCCATTAGTGTGGCCGACTATAAGCAGGTAATAAGCCAGAAGTTGTCTGGGAGTTATATTTAACAATGTGCGTAGTTATTTAATGATTTAAAATAATAAAATGCTTTCTTTTTTTTTGTAATTTTGACTTGATCCCTTCAAGTCAACATTTTGGATTTTATTGAATATAATTTAAAATGTAATTAAATTACAATAAAGCTTTTCAGTGTTTACTTTTACGGAGGTATTGCCGAAACTAGTTCTATATTCTAATTTATGACTATGCCATAACAAAGTTTTGAAAAACTTTTCTTATTGCTTCAACAAATATCTTCTATGACTTGTTAAATATATTGTATAATTTATGAGATTTATTTCCGATTTCTAATTTGTTAAAACAGAAGACTGAGTGAAGGTATAACTCAAAAATGATAAATTACAATTACACCACTGTGCAACACAAACTGTAACTAATTAAATAAGGTGAAAAAGTGTATGTAATATAATACACAATTTTATACAGGCAAACTTTAATCAAAATAAATCTATTTACAACGTGGGCCACATGGAAGAGATATTAAATAATGATCAATCTTACCCTCTTCTATAGTTTAAGAATTTATGGCAATTTCTGATGTTTTCCTGCATTTTCGTGCTTGAGTCTTCTGGGGATTCCAATACATACTGAATTATCTATATCAAAAGATATAAGTACAACGTCTCTAGCAAAATAAATTCTAATAATTTTGTCCGATATCAACAAAAATAATTTATTAGGTTACCCCCAAAACTAAATACACAACAATGGAATTAAATATAAGCCAGAGTTAACACAATAATAAACAACTAAATTTAAAATTAGAGCAATAGGCATGTCAGACGAAGAAACTGGCAAAGAGTATGAGGGCAAAGGATTTATGTAATTGTTTTCACTAGTTATTTAATGAGCGCTAACCGTGTATTCGTATAGTAAGGAAGTTTCGTTACGGCTAAGAACTACACTCATCAACAATAAAAATGAGAAATTGTAAGCTTTAAAAATACGTAATATTTAATAGATATTATATATTTAATTCACAGCTAGAAAGTCCATAAAATTAATATTTAAATATGAAACTTAGTGAACGATGGCATTTCCCATTTCTGCATTATGAACAATAACGATACACTTCCTACAAAATACTAAAACAACAATCACTTCACTGTCAGCTTTAGAATATAATGATATATTTAAAGGGGTGTACAGAAGCAGCAAACTTGTTTATTGTCGACTACCCTATTGCTAAGCAGGCATTCTTAGGCGATTATTTTTGGTTGTATCGTAGGTACATAGCTCCCGCAGTGTTGCGATATAGATCTTTAAAACATGTTGCTTTAGTATGACGCCGTAGGGGAGCTCTATTATGGTTCGTACACTGTGAGAAGTGAACGGCAGGAGGGGCGTTTCCTCACGACTCGCCGTTGCCGCTGTCGTCAGCATCACCATCACCACCGTCCACCTCCTCTTCGGAGTCTGTATCTAGATCATCGTAGTCGTCGTCATAGAAGTCAGTCATGTCCAACTGGAAACAAAATCAGTAGGTAAGTTCAACCCAATGTCATTACTGTAGAAAACTGATTATAACTACTATGTAATTCTCGTAATGTAGGACGCAATGTTATCCCGGCTCTGCATAACATACATAATATAATTTCCTTAATTAAAAGTTAATTATTGATGCAAATTTGATTCTGATAAGTACAAAATAAAACAATGGCCATTCCCGATCTTTTGAATGATCAACGAAAATACTTATCTACAATATAGGTATCTAAGTAACAGTACTTTATAAATATTACTTTATGTTAGCCAATCTGTTTGAAAATAAAAAATATTCTTAGTTTTCCTTCTTTCGCAGATCTGCTTTATTTTACTTCGTTAATGGACTCTCACACACGTGGAATGGAGTGACGGTACTTTGTATTCATCCACCACCTCACAAAAGCCTTATTCCCCGCATGTTTTAACGAGCTATGCAAAAAATTAAATAAATATCTCTACAATTTCATTGATATATTTTCTTAAAAATCAATAGGCATAAAGGAGAATGCCCACAAATATACGTATGGGTTTTGGTTTCATATTGTATCATGTTGTACAGTAATTAAACTTACCATAATTTATAGTGTTTTAAGTGTACATATAATTATAAATAATACAATATCCCTATTTCACCGGATTTTCGAAAAAAAGACTAATGAAGTTCATTAAATTAGGTTATAGTTTACGTGTTAAGTACAATCATACAAATATTTTTCGTTTTTAATAAAGGTTTTTCTTAGGTATTTAAGTGACAAATAGTTGTCACTTTAAAGAAAAATAATATAATTACAATGTTTTTGAATGCATTAAATGTTATTTATTGCTAGTTTTATATGTGCTCGATAGATGACAATAAGTTCGCTTACTACTAAATGATTGTACTTGAACGATGAAAGTAGGTAAGTAGGTAAATTAGTTTTTAATTAGCAGATTTTTATCCGTCGAAATTTTGACTTGATATTTGAGTAGATATTTTAGATATTGAAAATGTTATTTTTGAGACCAATTTGAGTCTGATACAAAACGAAACCATGTAGGGGATTTTCCTTTAAACGCGGTTAGAAGAAAACTATAATTATAAAGTTAATATTATTACTAATTTGACTGATAATTCTTACTAGTTTGTTTTGAAACTGTTTTAATTGCTGTGTGTTCAGAGAAAATCTCAGTCACATATATATTGCCCGATAAGGTTTTCCGCTTTGATGGTGGTTAAAATGTATTTGTAATGGACTTGTGGTGATTACAAAATCAAGTCTTGTACTCGAGCTGGACATTTATATCAATTATAATATAAATTTGTCGATTAGTTTTAATACAGTATATATAATATGCATTTTCATTTTATTACAATTTATGGATTGTTAAAATTACAGGTACCTTAGTTTGAAAGATGCTATTTTCAGACGAATATGTAACCTACTTAACAAGTATACAAATTTTATTATGAAATGTGAGTATAAAAACCTAATAGATATTAACATACCTGTGGTTCCTGCGTCGTCGACTTGACTTGTGTTTTGATGCAATAGTCTTCTAACGTGAGGGGTACTACAATACCTTCTTTTTCCGCTTCCATGCGGGCAACCTGAGCTTGTTTTCTGAAATTTATAACATCATAATGTAAGTAGAGACAACAATAATATATAATTATTTTTACATAAGTACATCATAGTGTCGATGACGGGAGCTAAGCCCATAGGTAGTAAATAAAACCTAATACCACAGACGCTCTCAAATGTCTTTAACTTAGCCAAATTCAAGGGCTATGGCATGCTAAGTAATCACGATGGTAATTTTATTAATTTAGGTCTCACCTAAGTATTAAAGATCATTGGTACAAACGGGTGTCACACGTAATTACGTCCCCGAGATCCTATTGCCATTATTATATTAGGAACACAGTTTCATAGCCCACTGCTGCTAATGAACCTAAAATAACGCTTTTTGTCCAATCCAGGAATCCAACATTACGATACGATACCGCCTGTTCACAAGGTTGGTGTCCAAATGTCTCCCGCAAAATTAAAGGTTGATATAGTATATACCGTTTTTACTTACATAAAATATGGTGAAACCTAAAATAACTATCAACCATAGTGAAAAAAGGTGCATGAACCATTCAAATGGCATTTACTAAAATTATGTCACCTAAACGTTAGACATTTTCAGCTAAAACAGGCAGTAGATATTATGAAGTCTGCGCTATTCGGTTAATTATTTACTTATCATCACGCCATGTCCCTTGCGGGGTAGGCAGAGAGAACAGAGTGCCAAAACGTTCTATTTTTGCATACATCGCTCGCTTCCTCAACATTCATAATTCTCCTCATACACGCCCGCCGGTTTTGAAGACTCCTGACTCCACCTTCCTTCAATACATGACCGATTTGGTCTAGATAGGTGAGCCTCGGTTTCCCCCTGTACCTACATCCTTCCAGTTTATTATACATATTATAATTATGTTTATTATAACTAGGAAGTAACACAATTACTTCGAGGGAAGGTCACTTATCAATAACTTTAACTTTACTGTGCTGTATAAAAGAGGCAGGTATCTATAGGTACGAGTATGTACTGAAAGAAGAAGAAAATATAAACAAAGAATCTAAATTTATTCAGATTCTTTACCGTTATTTATAAAGAGATAAAACAATTATAGTAATCTGTGATAGAGACAGAAAAAATATTATATCTTCTTTCTTGCTTGATACCGATCAGAGCCAATTTCACTGTTGCTTTCTTGTGGCATTATTTTAATATGCTATTTTCATGCTATGTCTGTGAAATAAAATGACTACTTTTGATCATAAAATGGGCATATTTTTCTCCACGTGTTATTTAATTTGGTCGACAGTAGATGAGTGCATGTGGGGCGTGGTTAGGTACTCACCTGATAATATTCTCGTATTCTTTATCTTTGCCTTTGGAGTCGCGCCAACGACGGTACATAACGCTCGCGTCCACGTTCGCCGGGCTGAAGGTGTTGGGTTCATTGAGTAGTGAGATCACTGACAGCAGAACCGTGCGGACTGACTGAGTGGGATTCCAACGTTCACAAGGCAGTTCACCAGACTGGGGATCGTCTACGGGCGGATGTAGGATCGATATGCATAAATCGCCGTTCTGAAATAGATAACATTTTAACAATTTTGGGATGTGACGACAAAATTGTTGATGAATTTGCCTTCAAGGACACATATTTGATTGTTGTCTTCATTACATAAACAACGGTTGTACATTATTAGTATTATTACAAGTGCATATAACATTATTTTATTTAAGAATAACAAAAAAGAACAAGGGCAATCTCGTATTAAATACCTAATTACGATTGTTGGAAGAGAGTGAGTGTTATTTTTAAATAACTGCGTAAGCAATCTGCTTACGTAGTCTTTGTATTTTTACCAAATAACTAAAATCTCTATGAGATTTCATAGAAAAGAGATCTCAAGCTGCATGTATGATCCGTTCGACTGATTCTGATAAAACATGTGTGTTTTAGACAGGCTGAAAGCTACTAAATGTAACATTTTCTTAAAATGAAAAGATCAGCAGAGAAAGATCGCCAATACAGCAATTACCGGTTTGCATTATTTTTTTGATAGCATCCTCATTTCCTCAAAAATAAACTAAATGTACATTTAGGCTTATTATATTGTCATGGCTGTCAAATTGTCGTTGCTTGGTTTGCCTGAAAATTGTTTGCTATTTTTTTGTGTTTAATACGGTTAACCAGCGATATTGTTAAAATGTACCTAGAAGATTAAAGAATTGAAAGAAACTATGCTGTGTAGCCACAAAATCTTTGCGACATTTTCCACTTTTTTAATGTTGGCTCTTTGGGAAATAAATGCACACAATTACTTTTTGGTATAGCACACAGAGGCATTTTACGAGACCATTAAAATTTACCAAATTACAGGCTACAAATTGAATGGAAAATAATAATACGCCATCTGCAGTCTCCCGTTTTTTATTGATGACCTAGCGTCTTTCGCAACGTTCCTTTTCCGAAATGGATTTAAATGATCGTGAACGGTAACGAAACATCTCAATTGGCTTTAGGCGTCAGATAACTGGCAAAATCACTCTCCGATGTCTTTTTGTGATTATAAAATTATACCTAGTCAGCCCCCTGAGGCAGAATGTCATATTTCACGTGTCGACCGTATCGAGATCACTGTGATTGGTTGAGAAACCGACGCGTGATGTCACAATAATCCGTTGGCCAATCACGGTGATCTCTCAACCAATCACAGTGATCTCGATACGGTCGACACGTGACATATGACATTCTGCCTAACCCCCCTGGCCATAAGTATTGTTACAAATAAAATATTTTTTTTTCTAATGCATAAAACATTATCTGTGTAGTGTGCGTTAGTTTATTACAAAAAATATGCAGCTCATTCAAAATGATCTCCAAGCCTTAAATGTTCTCCATGGGAAAATTCTTCACTGTTAATCTTATGGATAGCTTTAGGGATCCCAAATTATCATGGCGTTTAGAGCATGTCAAGTGGTCAGTTTTAGAGAGTACTCTAAAACTGATCATTAATCATAATCCAGCTGATTAAGACGACCAGTCTTCAGCTCTGTAGAAGTCACAAACTTTCGTTTCCAACCACGATTGTGTGGCTTTATGACCAGGGCCGAGTCTTGTTGAAAACACCATTCTTGGCTTTGGAACATGACGTTGTTAAGAGGCTTCCTCAAGAATTGTATCTTCTCGAGACCTTTTCAAGAATCGTATCTTAATACACCTGTGCCTGTGTTTCGACACTATTTTACAAAAATATGGCTCAGTCCTAGATACATAATTAACATACCACACAACCACTGTAGTCGAGTAATGCCCTCGTTGTACTCTGCAGACTAATTGAGACGCTTTAATTAGGCTTTGAGTAAGCGCTCACATTCTGGTTGTAAAAATGTTGCTCAATAGTAAATGAATAGTCTTTAAGAAGTTGTTTTGAATTTTACCACCCTATTTATTTTACATAATATATTTTACTATCGGACAGGATCTCTTCTAAATTAAAATAATCATAACTCTTTAAAAAGTATGTACCTACTTAAAGTAATAAGTATATTATTATGTACCTACCTACCTACTTGTAGTAATAACATGTCATAATCTTACTCTAACGATTACAAGTACGTTATATGGTCGTGAACCGACCTAATCACTTTATTAATTGAGTTCATTCATTTATTGGTTACGCTTTTTATAACGCTTTTGTTTATTTGGTTTAAGTAGAGATAATAAATTTAGACCACATCACGCCAAATATATACAAGAGAAGAATTAAAAAACAACTTTCGTCAATGTTTAATTTCTGAAGTAAAAGCCAAGCTAGTTACAAGTTTTTAATACAAAGACACTATTTGTGAAAGTGGAAAAAGAGAGGTTTACTGCGTAGTAAATACAAATAATTTTATTTGTTCTTTAAAAGTAGCCGAGCATGTCAAATGCTAAAATACAGATCAAAATACAAAGATAGGTTATTAGTTGTTTGCGTAACAACTTGCCATGAAATTACAAGTTATCTTTGAATCAGAACACACGTACAATATTTTCACATCAACTTTCATACTTAATATTATAAATGTGAATGTAAGTTTGTTTGTTACGCTTTCACGTGAAAACTACTTAACCGATCATCATGAAACTTTGTACACATATTCTCGGAGGTATTAGAAGTAACATAGGATACTTTTTATTAAAAAAAATACGCAAAAAAAAAAAATTGTTTGTCACAAAATCTCAAAATCTAGCAACTTCAACGCCATCTAGCATTTCAGTAATGAAGTTCCAACCCCGAGTACTGTAATACCGTTGCACTGTATTACCGACAATTTCAAGGGTTGCTTTATTTATTTTTATGAAATTACTCACGGACGAAGTCGCGGGTAACAGCTATCTTATATAAAGTTTAAGTAACAAACTTTGTTAACTAAGTGCAACCCGCGACTTCATTCACGTGGAACATAGTTTTTCATTTTTTTGCAGTAACCTATACTCGTATTCATTTATTTACGCGAGCGAAGCCGCGGGAAACAGTTAGTAGGATATATACCTATAGTCATAGATTACATCTATCATTCAAAGAGTAAAGCATAGATATTATAAAGTTCAGATTCACAAACGAGGTTTTATGAAAGCTAAAAAATATTATGGCGTGGGTGAGACTGTAAGTGAACGCCAGTCGCCCGTCGTGAATGTATTTATTTATTTATCATGTTTGCGTTTGGGTACTGTTTGTTGTATAAGCGGATTTATTTCTTCACCATGAAATCTATATTCGTCAGCGGAATCCTTCATTATAACTTACAAGTTTCAAAATGTACTGTATTTTGTAACAGGACTTTAACAGACGCATAGAATATGAGCGCATAAAAATGGTCCCAAATAATACAAACCCAAAGTGAAAAATGTGAAATCGAAAATAATAGTCAGGAGCAGGATTCGAACTTGCATCTCCTGGATACATACAAAAACAATTAAGTTTACCTGGTCGGTATAATGTATGAAAATACATCCGACAGATGGCGCAGGCGTCACCCAAAGACGTTAAGTATGATGTGTTATCGAAATTAGCATTCAGGAGCAATTGTCAGGATGGCTGAATTGGCAAAGCATCTGGACGGTATCCAGGAGATGCAGGTTCGAATCCTGCTCCTGACTGTTATTTTCGATTTCACATTTTTCACTTTGTGTTTGATATTTTTTTAGTTTCCTATTTTATAAATGATATTTTTTTATGTGAATTTGTTTCATGTTATTAATTACTTACCAAATATAGACAAGTTTTGAATCAATAGTTTAAAAATATCAATATCAGGCAATAGTAGGCGATGGAATATCCTGCAGAAATGTATGTTAAGTACGTATTTAACGGTTCGGTAGAAGTGGAGGAGGTTACACTTTGAACAGTGTGCTTATACAAACATTTTGTGCCTGGCTCGGGGAGCTTTAATAAATAATTGGTAACTAACCCGCCCGGTACGAGCAGCGGTTTTGAAATTAGCAAGTGGCAAGCGGCGTACAGAATTTACACCGTAGTACGAATGAAGCTTCTGTAAAAAGTAAACGACAATTGGACATCAAACACCAAAGTGTTCCCGTAAACGTGGATGCTGTAAAGTATCAGAAACGTTAAAATAAATAATTAAAATAAAATTTATTTCACTCTTGTCTAAAATACACTATCACGATAAAGCATAGGGCGCTTTAAAAAGTTTCGGTGTGTTTTCAAATGGGTGCGGCCGAAACTCCCATTAGATGACATATTATATTATGTATTTTACGTATTATTGTGAAGGACAATATTATATTATTTCATGGCAAAGTCATTCAAATAGTCATTTTGACAGGCCTCGTGGCGTAGTCGGTAGTGTAACCGACTTCCGTGCACGAGGTCGTGGGTTCGATTCCCACTCGGGACAATTATTTGTGTGATGAACACAGATATTTTTACTGCGTCTACTATATGTATGTATTTACAAAAAAAAAGTTGTTTATGTATTATATCCGTAATCTGGTACCCATAGCACAAGCTTTAAGCTTAGTTTGGGACCAGAGGACGTTGTGTGAAAAATGTCCGTGAATATTTATTTTTTATTTTTATTTATTAAATGCTGACACAAAGCAAATTGAAACAAGTTACAAAGCAAAATCAAAATGAAAATTCTCGCAAATAAAGTGAATCAGGGACAAGAAACAATCGCAACGTGCTCGTTGAGAAGAAAGACGTCTAGATTATAATTATCGATGTATTTGGATCGGTGAAAAAGTTACGCGATACTGGTACCGTCTTCGTTATTTCTACGATTACAGTTTTATTGATTTTTATACGCATCGTTAGTATGGATTTAACATGAAATAGGCTCAACTTCATAAAATAAGAATACCTATATAATCGTAGATGTTCTGGTGGCTCCATTTTACTTGCGATTTGGTATTGCACAACAAGCTGCGAAGGCCGAAGTTATTAAATCTTGATACGATTTAATGCTTCACGGTTAGGAAGACAGATTTCGTTTTCGTTGCGTTAGTTTGAGCGCATAATACAAGAGTTACATAAAGTCGACGTTGCTTTGAGTCTTCTCGCGAATTATTTGCTAACCTTTATAAAAACTTGTAGCCTTTAGGCATCTGTTAATTTATATATTTGACTGAATGGATCCTGATGAAATTGGGTAGATGGATATATAAGACACTGGATGAACATCCTCAATAATGAGAAAGTAATGGATGGTTCCTGTGGCATAGCTATTTTTGCATAGAGATAATTAATGTGCCGTAGTGATATTTATATCCTGAAGTCTACGCGGATTGAGTCGCGGGCTGTATCTAGTATGCTTTTTATCCATTAAACACAAAGTGGAAAATGTGAAATCGAAAATAACAGTCACGAACAGGATTTGAACCTGCATCTCCTGGATACCCTCCAGATGCTTTGCCAATTCAGCCATCGTGACAACTACGGTAAAAGCTCAATTGTAGCACGACTACTGCGCTTATATAACAACAAGTTTAGTGATATCGATATTTTCTATCTAAACAAAGTTTCAAAAATGAAATCACTCGCGTTCTTGTCACACAACCTTTCCTAGGATACAATAATTGTTAGTTAAAATTGTAAAAAAAAAAATCTAAATTTTGTTTTGTTGCTTCTTTTTCTTTTTTATATATATTTTTGTGGTTGAAGTTGTCCGTTGATCTCGACCCGAATACTATTGTTGTCAGTAATAATTTAATTTAAAATACATATCATTCACAGAAGTTGTTCTTGGCTCTGGGGTTCGGGTCGTGTTCAGAGGATGGTTTGTTACTTATATTACATTGTCTATCCAATGGACTGTTACTTACTTATATTACATTGTCTACCCAAATGTGTATTGTCGTGGAACTCTGTAATTGGCTTACTGTATTATTGTTCTAGCACAAATTGCATGTATCGTCTCCAAAAACCTGTAGTTTCCTTAAATAAATAAATAATAAAATAAATAATAATAATAACTGCTCTAGACTGCTAATCTCGATAGCACATTGATACTTAACGTCTTGGGTGACGCATTTACATACATTATACCGACCAGGTAAACTTAATTTTACAATTAAGATTTTTACCTTTTATTTTTAGAAATTTGTATATGGCAAAACATGTCAAATGCTAAAAATATATATATAAAAAAAATCTAAATATTTATAGGGCTGTCATTATTAGGTATATTTCGATTTCACATTTTCCACTTTGTGTTTAATGAAGGTATATGGCTAAGCATGTTAAATGCTATAAATATATATAAACATTTCTAAATGCTTTTTATCCTTATTCACAAATAATTTATACTTTAAAAAGTAGCGGAGCATGTCAATTGCTAAAAAATATAGATCTAAAACGTTTAAAAAAAATCGCGCCATCAAATAGTATGAATTTTAATTGCAAAATTAAACTTACTATATTGGATGCATGTAATGCTTGCCGATAGATGGCGTTGGTCGTAAGATGATGAATGTAAGGAAATTGGGATGATCGATAGTTCGGAAGGATAGCTCAGTGGCTTAGAGCACTTTCCCGGATTGGAAAAGACACGGGTTCGATTCCCGCTCTTACTAAAAATATCTTTTTCCTTATTCACAAATAATTTATACTTTAAAAAGTAGCGGAGCATGTCAATTGCTAAAAAATATATATCTAAAATGCTTTTTATTCTTTAAAAGTAACTTAACTACGCGAATTCAGGACAAACAGTTTATCCCGACAATAACCTATATCAATAAGTAAGCGAAAAGGACTTGATTAATTTAAATTTTGCAGTCCACACAAACGAAGTCGCGGCCAAAAGTTACAAATGATTTACAAATTATACAAACAATCGAAAGTTTACAAAATGTTATCTTTTTTAAACCTATTGTAAAATAGTACTTGCTTGTGTCGTGATTTATTAGACCGAATCGTCGCTCGTGTCGCTTGATGGGCTGTGCGAATACATAAAATGATAAACGAGGTATGTACACATAGGTATTTGATTATGAAATGAGCCGTTCGCTTTTTAATACCTAGGTACCTACTTGGAAATACGTTGATAGACTGGTACATAATTATGTTGTATTAGTATTAAATGTATATTATGACAGAAATTCCCTGAACATTTGTTATTTATGTATACCGTTAAGTCTACTCCCATGTTCATCCACCAGCCTTTCATCTTCTACTGCAGGACAGAGGTTTTCGAAAGAGAATACGATAAGGAGTGGTACTATGATAAATGTAAAGACCGATTTTCCCTGTGATTTTGATCAGGTCACCACCTGATTCGAGGTCGTTTAACATGTTCTCCACCCAATACTATCCCACTAGTGGGCACAAGCCTCCCCTTAGAGAGAGGGATTTGGTCTCAAGCACGCAGGTTTCCTCACGATGTTTTCCTTCACCGAGCAACCTGCACACGTGCGTGATAGTTACTAGATGGGAATTCTTCCCTAACGAATGCCGGTCCCTGCAGCTATGTAGGTTACTCCTATTGTCATACGAATTTTATAGTATTTGCGTCTTCGACGCAATTGGGTGAGGCTAACATTATAAGAATCACATCTCTGCTAAGTTAATAATATCTAACCCCGGCTGTACACACTCGTCTATTTGTCTCGCGAACCTCTCGTCCACTCTCGTCTCGTAGAAGCTCGACACGAGAGCACACCATGTACACATTGTACACGCTCGTTGTAGTATCAATTGAACTTCGGATGCCCGTCGCGATGGACGTGGAAAATACAATTGCGGCGTTTATTTTTTTTATTAGTTATTGTAATTTTTTAATCATTTACCATACAAAAAATAATATATTAAACTATGGCGAAAAAATTTCATTCCACAGATATGAAATTAAAGATTAAACGGCTATCTCCTGCTACAGCCAAAACGCAACGATGTGCTTCATGGCCGGTCACACGGGAGATCGTGGTACCAACCCGCTCGGGCCCGATACCAAGTGAGTACTCCCACTTGGTACCCAGCCCTACCACCAGTCATGCAATGGATGATAATTGCTTACTTCCCTTAGTCGCCTCATACGACACCCGTGGGAAAGAATGGGGTGGTGACACTTGTATTCTTAGTCCGTTACCACACGGTGACGTCCTTGTGCCTGACATTCTTAGGATTCCATAATAATGATTGCCTTTGGTAGGCTTCTAAAAAGCGTTAGAATACATCGTTGTCGCACGCAGAAAGCACGTCTACGCGAACGCAGTTGGCGGGCAACTAAGCAAACAAACGAGTAGAGATGTGTAACTCAGGAGTGATTGATACAAAAGATGTATAATCTTTCAAAATGTGTAATCACTCTTTAAATCTTTGGTTTTAAAAATACATCTTTAACTCACTACGTTAGGATTGATTTTAGTCAGATGGAATGGAATGATGGAAACTAACAAAACACAAACGTAGATGTAGAATGAGACAATAGATAAAGGATATTGTGAATTGAAATGAGATAACATAAGTTGTAGGCACGCTCAAAGCACTCGTTTGAAATACAATGACGATAGGTACACAGGAACTTAGACTTTCTGTCGTTATTGTAAAAAGCTCAAAACCGATTGCGACTTCAGGGAATGAGAGAATAACTACATGAATCAAGAGATATTTGTATCACTTAAGATCAACTGAATGAATAACGTCAGTCATAACCAAAGATTTGAAAGAGTTAAAGATTTAAAAGAGTGATTTAAAGCTTTCGAAGAAAAAGATTTGTAAATCACTGATCTCATTGGTGATTTAGTTTGCCCATCTCTGCAAACGAGTGTGTACAGGCGCGGTCTCGTTTTCATCGCGAGACTCACTGAGACCCTTTGACTCGTGCACAAAAAACCGACACTCTTCCGAGACATAGCGAGAGCCCCGAGACGAGACGAGGCTACCATGTACACACTCGCCCTCGGCCTGTCTCGTTGTGTCTCGACGAGTGTGTACAGCCGTCGTAAGAGCCTTTGACTGCCAGACCATCGCGTTATTTGCTTATCTATACTATTATAAAGTTGTAACAGAGGTGTGTCTGTACATTTAAGATATTTGAGAAAAAAATGACTATTAGGCATTTTTGTCTGTCTGTTCATCTGTTTGTTTGTACGTGCATCACGCAAAAACCACAGAACGGATTTTGATGCAACTTTTTATTTGATAGATCTCGATTAGACTTAAAAACTGGTATACATTTTATCCCGCTACTATATCGGGAACCTGAGATACAACCTAAAGACTAGCTTTTAGTTGCGGCGGAGCCGCAAAAAAGGCTAGTATGTATATAAAACTAGATTTGCCACGCGGTTTTACCCGTGTATCATTAAAAATATCTC